>JAOXNO010000009.1:165444-189783 GCA_028565335.1 Limnodromus scolopaceus
CCCCATCCCACACGTACCCTCCACATCCCCCCCGGCTCTCAGCCAATTTCTGGTCGGGGCTCTGCCGGCTCCTCTGTGCGTTACTGCGGCGGGGTGTCCCTGTCAGCACTGCCGCCCGCTCGGTTGAGACTCCAGCGCTGTGGGAGCACCCTCAGAAGCGGTGCCGTTACATCGCCTTGCTTGCAAATACTTGGCCTAAACTCCTGTTCCCACCTGGTGATTTTTGAGATATTGTGCTTATACAGTGGGAAAAGTGGGGGGGGTGTGCTGGGTGAGGGTTTTTTTTTGTGTGTGTTCTTGTTTTTTAAATTGCACCAACGTGTGCCGTGCCGCGGCTGGAGGCGGGGAGTGCAGGCCCCCGGGCAGGGAGGGCTGTCCCTGCGGCTCCTCCTGGTCCTGAGGGGCTCTGGAGGCCAGGCCGGGGGGTCATTTCTCGGGGCGCTGGTGGGGTTACGCCTGTATTGGGCCTGGCCGGGATGGAGGCAGTGTTTTTCATTGCAGCCTGCATGGTGCTGTCATTGCAATTTCTGGCCAAAACAGTGTTGATAACACGGTGGTGTTTTGGCTGTTGCTGAGCGGTGCCTGCACAGCACCAAGGCCACCTCGGTGTCTCATGCTGCCCCCGCAGTCAGTGGGCTGGGGGCAGGTGAGAGGCTGGAAGGGGACACAGCTGTGACAAACAGCCTGAAGGGCTATTCATAGCATCACAGACTCACAGGCTGGTTTGGGATGGAAGGGACCTTAAAGCCCACCCAGTTCCAACCCCCTGACCTGGGCAGGGATGGGGCAGCCACAGCTTCTCTGGGCAACCTGTTCCAGTGCCTCACCATCCTCACAGGAGAGAATTTCTTCCTTATACCTCATCTAAATCTCCCCTCTTTCAGTTTAAAACCATTACCCCTTGTCCTATGGCTACACTCCCTGATCAAGAGTCCCTTCCCAGCTTTCCCGTAGCCCCTTTCCACGTCAGGTAACGTCACCCTCAGCAGTGAAGCTGGGTTGGGGGGGTCTGTGGTCTTTCTAAGGTACCCAGGCAGCTGGTGGGAGGCAGTGAAGGACTGCCTTTACATCACTTGCGCTTATTTTTTGTTCTTTTCCTTTTTTGCCTTCACTTATTAAACTGTCCTTATTGCACCCCATTTTTTTTTTTTTCATGTTTGCTCCTCCAGTTCTCTTCCCTGACGCTGCTGGGGAGATGGAGGAAGAAGCATGCAGCTGGTAGGTGCTTACTTTCTCACCAGACTCAACCTACCATGGTGCTAACGGAGAAGCCAGGAATTAACAAGCATGTAAAATGGAAAACTGGGGAAGTATCTGTGAGCAAACTGGGGAGTTAAAGCTGATTTATTCTTAAAGAGAAACATAATTAAACTTGTTTCTCCGTAGTCCAGAAGAAACATTCCTAATGGAATCTCAGCTTCTGCTGTGGTCCTGGGTTTTGGAAGAACTTACTCGTAATAGTACAAACATAGTCTTTCATAAACCAGATGATTAATTTATTAAAGCTGTTTTTCCCTGCTAGGCTAGCCTTCTAGTCAGGTACAAAATTTGCCTTATTGAGGGTTGGTTCATGTAACATGTATTTGTTCAGTGCAATAGTTAGGTATTAAGTCTCAGTTATTACTCTTGTTATTGTGTGATCTCTTAGGTTTCTGCCTCTGCTGGCTTCTTCAGTTCTACTAAGATGATTGGCCTTTGCTGTGCACAATGCAAGATTTAGCATTCTGCTGGTAGGTGTGCATGGTTTCTCATGGAAAGCCCAGACATTCTGCCCTGAAAGCAATTGTCTACTGAAGAGGAGCTGAAAATAATTTGATCTCAGAAAAGCTAGTTGTCTGTAGACGAGCATGTATCTGCCACATATATATGATTGTATAGAACTGCTATAAGTTCTGTTAGAAAGTCTAATCGGAATTGAGGCCATCAAAGGGCTAGGGAAACATTTATAAATATGTAGTATTATGTCACCTTACACAATCTCACAGAGTGTTTCCAAATTTGATAAAGTACAGCATATTGCCTTGAACACCAGGCTGCTCGCTGCAGCTGGGCAGAACTTGCATTTTACAGACAAACGTAACGCTTTCCTGTAGTTAGTCATCTTGGCAAAACCTGTAATTTGAAGCTGGGACAGTATGGGTAGGTGGGTACCCAGCATCTGTGGTTCTAAAAGAGCTGAAAAGTTTTCCTGTCTGCTGCAAGAGTGTGCACAACACTCAAGAAGAAAAGTTCCTGCATGGGGTGAGGACCTTGGGGGGAGAACCAGAGCGGGGGGGTGGCGTCTGCAGGCTTCACCCAGCAGCTCCCACACCAGCAGCGCAGCATCACGCAGCTCTGGAACTGTCTCTGAACCGCACAAGGACCGGGCGGGCAGGGACCCGGAGAGTTTGCTGCCCGGAAAATGAAGTTCTCTCAGAGGTGCTGCTTTACACGCCAAAGATTGTAGCTGGAATGGAGCAGCAGAAGGGGCTGCGGATCCAGGGAATGTGTTGCTGCCTTCAGCGAGTCCCACCAAGCTTGTGGGTTGTTCAGATTATAAGCCAAAAGAAACTAGATGCTACTTACATGCAGGTTGTGTAGTGGAAGAAAACACCTTTTTTTGTGGTTACTTACAGTGACTAAAGGACTGCATCACTCTCAAACTAGGATGGAAGAGATGTGTTTAAAAAAAGGCACACACTTTGTATGGGGAAATTTTCTTTGTTTTTAATTTACAGCAGAAAGAATATAAAGCATTCAGAAAACATTTTCCATATTTTAAGGGCAATTCAAAACATTTTGCATGGTTCCAGCAGCTGAGTTCTTCAACAGATCCATTGATTCAGTGATGCTTTACATGCACGGTTACAAAAATAAAACTTACAAAAGAGAAGACATCTATACTAGTTTTACATGCAAGTCTTGGGGACCCCCCATTGGGCACCAGCTATTGTGTGGAACTGCTATAAGCGTGCAACCAGAGAGGGGGTTCATGTTATATTCTGTATTTCTTTCACACAGTATTACTGCTGTCGAATGTGTTTCACAAAGGAGCAATTCCATTATCAGAAGACAGAAGATCTGGCTCCTGGCACTTGGGAATTCGAATTTTCCCGGAAAGCTGCACTTACTTATCTTCTGTGAAAATTAAGTTCCACAACCAAGGGAAGGGTGAGCAGAATCACTTCACTGCGGGGGGAGCGCCCAGCTCCCCAGGGACACACTGAAGGGTTATGGCCCGACACAACAAAGCACTCGGGGGCTGTACTTGGCTTTAAGCACACAAGCAGTTCTGCTGCACCCGAGGAACTGCTGGCGTATTTAACAGCAAGTACACGCTTAAACGTTTGGCTGAAGCAGGATCTAGATTAGTAGATACACCACCAGGCCCATGGATCTGGAAGAGTAATTTGAAATAGCTCTGTATATCACTGAATCATTTTCTGTAAAGACAGGGAGTTAAAACATTTCCACTGAGGTCACTACTCTTGTTAGGAAAAGGTCGATTCTATATTGTCACGTATTGGTTAATGGGAGCAACACTTCTGTTTCAAAATGTCAGAGTTCTTCCAGGATTAATACAGAGCATTTCCAATTCACCCTGAAGGAGATTCTTCGGCATCTCCTGTTCTGTTTTTGTGTGATAGGAGAATTTAATGGTTAAGGTCCCAATTCCATCCAGTAAATTGAGGCTACGGGGCTGCCCACAGGCACAGCGTGAGCACCAGGCCGTTCATTTTTCTTTTTTCCCTTTTTTTTTTTTTTTTTTTAAATTGAATCAGGTCATAAAGCAGCAGTTCAGAAATGTACAAGAGAATTCTGATAATGAGCTATAGCACATCTACTGTAATTCAATGCTGGCAGTGAAAAGAAGTAATTAAAAACAGGTACAATTATAGAAAAGGCACCAAGAGCACTGACCCCAGTTTTTTTTGCCACAATCTTTGTTTTTACTCTTCTTTTAAAGACACCAGTTTAAAAGCTTCTTATGTGTGAATATTTTTAGGCTTCACAACAAGCCTTGCGTTTAAACATTGCAGTTGGTGGCCGGGATCAAGCAAGAACAACTATTCCAAAACTAACAATCTCAAATTTACACCAGTCCATTCAGAAATTTTAAACTGCCACGAGCAAAACACACACAGGAACAGTTTCTGATCTCAGAGACATGTACGTAACCCACAGTAACGACACGGACTTCGGGAGTTTCTTCCCTTACATTCCTCAGTAATAAAGATCAGAACCTGGTTCCCATGATCAAGAATTTGTGACAGTTTTAAATTAGTAGTTCAATTTAAAAAAAAATCTAATTTCTTTGGCTCCTCACTATGTGGAAATAGCAATATACCATGACACCCCTACAAGATCAGTTTGCATCTTTTTTAAGTTTTACTTAATTTTTTTTAAATTTTTTGTGCAATTTTTATTACATTTTCTGACTTCCAGCAGGAGATATGAAAATGTGAGACATATTTTTCTACTTTTGTACTATTTCTTTTTTTTTTTTTTTTCATTTTATGTTCATTCTAAGTGTTCTTTATTGGAGTGAGTGTATGGTGTTAAGCTAGATACGGTTTTTGTACTCTTATGATTATCTGCTTTGCAAAAGTAACTTAATTTTCTTAAGCAATATTAGCATTCACATTACTTGGCACCATTGGCAAAAAAAAAAAAAAGGGTCAAAAAAAAAGAAGGAAGGAATAAATAAATAAAATCCAACCAAACCAAACTCCTGGTAGCCAAAATCAAATGTAAACATATCCTTTTTTTTTTTCTTTCTTTTTTTTTTTTTAAAGTAATGTTGCTCTGCCTTTTTTTCCTAAGTCTAAATACAGTAGCTCTTTTTTGCCATTTAGTCATGCTTTAGCAAAAATGTTCTTCTAAAGAACATTTAAAATAAAGTTTCTTATAGTGAAATAAAGTTTTTGTTTCATTTTACAGACCATAGCCACTAATGCTTTGCTTTGTTCATTTCTTTTTCTTGAGTTCATGCACATATCTCTTTGTTTTAATATATACAATATGTACAAACAATACATCCACACTCTTCTCGTTCATTCAGACAAAACTATACAAATAATAATTTTATCTTGCCAAGTTATTGACCCTTTGTGAATAAAATATTTAGTAATTAATCAATATATTCCCTTTCAAATATTTTTTTCTCATTTTCCATTTCTACCTTCTATATATACAGAAACTGCCCAGATTTTGATGAAGTAGCCAAAATAAGAAATTTACTGGCC
This sequence comes from Limnodromus scolopaceus, assembly GCA_028565335.1. Lineage (NCBI taxonomy): Eukaryota > Metazoa > Chordata > Aves > Charadriiformes > Scolopacidae > Limnodromus > Limnodromus scolopaceus. Next base: position 170,670 of record JAOXNO010000009.1, read on the forward strand.
AGAATGCAGCACCACTCTGATCTTTAGGTGGTATAAAATGTCCAGGCAACAAATGTATGTGACTCTGCAAAATGACAACAGGTTTGACAAGTACTTAAGATAAAAAGCTACATGTTTTACAAATTATTTGAAGAACTTAATTAAAATAATAGTACATGAAAAGTAAGGCTAGAAAATAAAGTGCTGAACATGAGAGAAAGTACATGACAATTGATACGTTTGCAGGTTCTAGTAAAAATACCAAAAAAACGTTTTAAAACTTGCGTAAGCTGCTTTCTCCGTTCCTCGTGCATTACCCCATCATCTCATACACCAACCCCCTCTGTAAGTTCCCACGGGATGTATTAAAAACCTGCAGATTTAAAAAGTTGCATTAAGTGTGCTGTAGAGATTTAAATAAAACACAAAGGACAGAAGTGCGAAGGAAATGAGGATGCATGGACCCAATAAAGATGTTCTGATCTAAGCCCCTCCACTGAGACTCTCAAAGCTTCAGTTTCTTGGAGATGACTGACCGGTGCAGGAACAGCATTCTTGTGTTGCTTGTGCATTCCCACCTTTTCTTAACAATATTTTTGGTATAATATTTGTACAGTTCCACATGTTGTTTAATACAGCCCTATATGAAAAGGATAATTAATCGCTTCTTCCTTCTTGGAGAATGAAGCAACTCACAATTTCCTCCTGGTGTCTTTTGTTTTCCCCATGATCCAACAGAAGATTGAGTTCCAAGATGTCTTGCTGAACAAATTAAAAGTTGTCCATGAAAGTGCAAATGCAATGACCAAAACATTACTGTTAAAATCCTGCAGCTGGTATTTCCAGAACTGCAGTGGGTATTTTTGTTGTTGTTGCATGTCTCTGCTAAAAACAGAAAATGAAAACAGTCTGAAAAGCAATGTCACATTGCTACGGGATGCTGCTGCGTATCTTCAAGTTCCTTGGCCTTTTTCAATTCTTTCACTCTGAAAAAACAAAGAGGAGCTATATAACACTTCTATTGCAAATCTCTTTCAAGTCAGAAAAATCAGAATGATTCCTCACTCCAGCCTCCTGTGCAAAGAGCCAGCGCCCAGAGGAACGGCAGGAGAGTGACACCTTCCCGACGCCACCGACAGCTGGAAGCGCAAGGATGGGCCACTAGAAATCTGAGACAAAACACCTTTGGAAAGAGACACTTATTTCCAGCTACTGTTGTTTTCCTGATACTTGTAACTAGAGCTGGACTTTGGGTTGGTACTGGCCTACTCAATCGCTTGGGGTTTTTTCAGACTGCTGTTCGGTAACTGATGTTGCAGCTGCCTGTGGTTCCAGCTGTTACGGCAAAGGGCTTGTTGGTGCTGACCCATTCTCCTTACGTAGCTGAAGTGGGGACAGCCTGACGTGGTGCCCAGCACAGGGAGGATCATCAGTTGGTCACACTTACAAGGGAATTGTGATGGTGGTACAGAATCTCACACAAGAAAGCGTTGGTACGTGAGCAGAAGAACTGCTATGGGTGCATGGAAGATAATTTACCTCACACTTCTCCCAGCTGCTGGCAGCTGTTTTCTAGCACGTTGTTGGCAGAAGACTGGTGTTTTTTTCCCAGCCAGCAGCAGACACTGCATGCACGGGAGACGAACCTACAACCTACAGGAGTTGCTCTCCCTGGATGGGGCCTGATAGTTCAGTTCTCAGCTCTTTAAAATGCATGCAATACATTACCTCCTCTAGCACTTGTCAGCATAAGAACTAAATCATCACTGAAAGTTGAAATAATTAAAAATTAAATTAAAAGGATGAAGAGAAGGGAATCATTTCAATCCCATCAAGCAGAATTCTGCATCGGTGCTGGAGCAGCCGCGACCCTCTGCTCGGGCTGACAAACTGGCTGTGTCTCAGCGGAGCTCCCTGCAAAGGAGCCAAATCACATCCCGGGGGCTCCCCAGGGTGCCCCCAAACCCGAAGGCGGGTGCCCTGCAGAGCTTGGCTCTGCCCTTCCTGCAACACCCTCCCTTGGCCACTTGCCTCCCCTCTGCTACTGCCAGGGCAGGACCCGGAAAAGGAACAGAAAACAGCCTAAATTAAGGCGATTTTAGAAGCGTGTACATGCCCAACTGATGTAGCAAAAACTTGAAAGGGCAAATAACGAAGATATGGTATAAAGAATTGCGTCAGAGCTCCAAGTCTGTAACAGAATCCAACTAGGAGTGAATGAATTTAACAAAACCCAAGTAAATACAGACAGTAAAAGATGCCAGGAGGGCTACGCAGCAGCAGCAATGCCAGTCTGAAGCTTCTGTGCAAGGACTTCCCCTCACACATCCTCCTTTGGCTCCTGCACCAGCCTCCTAATACAAGGATACAATGAAGGCTATAGACAGACCTCTAAATACACCTCCATTTCACTGTTTTATTTATTCATTTTCCTGCATGCACTATTACTCAGAACCACAGTCGAAAAGAAGCTGCGCTGCTTTTAACTTTTATAGCTGACTCGAAGCTCTAGCACTCAAAGGTGTTCTCTGTATTTGGGAAACGGGAGTTAATGAATAAATCGCACTAACCAATATGCAGGTCAGACCTCTGCTAATTACCTTAATTGCACTGAACTGTTTGAGAATATCACGTATGGAAAGAGAGAGGGCTCTGCTAGTCCAAATGCACCCGCCATTCAGGAGCCTGAGGGGCTGTGGCCCCCTCCTGAACCCGGGTCCAGAGAGGGGGCCCAGCGCAGCTCCCCCAGATGCCGAGAAACGCCCTGATCCCTGGGCTGAGGAAGGGCAAGGCAGCAAAAGCAGCACCACAGGCTCTGAATTCCTGCTACGACTTCACAGAGAAGTTTTCTATGGGGAAATTTTGGCTCTAGGCAAGCTGGTGTCCAATGACCCCGCTGACAGCAGGGAGTTGGGGCTCCCGCAGCGAAGCCCCTGCCTGTCCCCAGTGGACGATGCCCAGTTACAGGGGCACCTGCTGAGTCGGGTCCAGACACAGGGGGACTGGTGCAGTGAACTGAAAATGCTCACAAATGACAATCTGATCATCTTCGGTATTTTTAGTTTTCTTTCTTTTCTTGCAGTAGAAAAGCAGCCTCTCCTTTGAAATTATACTAGTATTTCTATTACTGCACTGCTTGAAGCGGAAGGTGAGCCAAGATCCTGCTGCACTAGAAAATGTGGTGTTCCTCTGTGCACTAGGAAATTTTCAAGTCTTAGATTAACTATGTTCAGGATACCATCAATTAATGCATGATTTGCAGTGCAACTTCCAAGCGTTTTCTGTTGCACTTCAATACTGTAAGTAAAATTAACCTGTTATTATAGACCTCTTGCTGAGAACATGCACATTAGATAAGCTGGTGGCTCTTTCACTGAGACATGCTATACCTTAGTTTAGCACTTCAACATGCAAGGGCTACGCTAACAAAGCACTTTTGCTGGAAGAATGCAAGACATGCTCTGCTGCAAACTTCAACCTACGACATGCAATATCTGTACTGGTGCAGACCTGTTGGATCTGTTTAACTGGAACACACATGCCAATGAAAGCTAATTACTACAGCACTCAACATCTGCACTAGTACAGATCTGTTCAGAAATATGCAGCACTTTCCTCGGCCAAGTGTGCTTTACATTGGTTTACAGATTTTCAGGCTTATAAAAATGTTGCAAGTGCAATGATAATTACTGCTTAAAAACACAAGCACATACTGGTACACAACTTCCCCACAGCAAAGTCACAGACTTTGCAATTTGTCATGGGTACGTTACTGAAAGATGCTCTTTAGGTTATAACGGTTTAGAACAACCCCTGCCTTCCACAGCGCTTATGAACTGAAGCTTCAAGACGACAACCACCCAAGTTTATTAAGCTACCATATTTTTCATTACTAAACTAACCTCTGTGCTCAGGACAGGTAACTGTGCACGTGTTACATGAAAACGGGAGTGCAGCCACAGCCCGTCCCCTGTGCAACCCCCCCGCCGCGGGAACACAGACCCACGGTCCAGGGCTGGGACCTCCCCTCCCGGCCCACCAGGGCTGGCACCCCGAGCCCGGCCAATTCCCCCACTCGCTGCGGGGTCTGCATCGTTCCACAGCCTGAGGGGACCCTGAGCACCTCCAGCCACTACCGCTAATCCAGCAAATCCCCAGCCAGACCACTGTGTTGTCGTGAACGCCCCCAACTTCCCCAAACCAGGGCTCAGCGTGAAGTACCAGAACCAGTCTCCGCAGCAGCCTGCGGACCAGACCAGGGTAATCCATTGATCTCATTTAAAATAACTGTTCTTAAACAAGACTCCGAATTGCTTTACCAAGAGAATCTAAAACTAATTGTTTTCAACCAATTAATTCTTTCTTGGATAGTCTGCACTGCAGCCTTTTCCTGTATCTTAAAAGTCCTTTTAGTCCTTATTTAACACATCTTTTCTTTATGAGTAAGTTCCTTACTCAGTGGTACTTTGATTTGATTTTGTTACAACAATAGGAAGCGTTAACACGACTGTGGGTCTGTTATTTCCTCTTCTTTAATGCTCAGAAATACAGTTTGACCAGGGAAGAATTTTGCACAAATTGGGACCCTTGAAAATAGAAATCCACTGAGTAAGTGCTGCTAGGAGAGCTTCTAAGCAAACAATATAGCACTGCCGTCACGCTAAAGGCAATCTTCTTTGGTTCCTATTTTCCACTCTTCAATTCAGGCAGGGGAGGAGGGCTCAAGCGAAGCATTTGCAGTTACAAGCATTAAACAACTGCTCTAAGGAAAAGAACATCACTGGCATTTATAGAATGGTACAGCAGAAAGGATCTTCTTCGAGAAGATATTTCAACCCAGTTTGGTAGACTTACAGTGAGACCTTTTTTAAAAAAACAAAAAGCAAAAGAAAAAACCCCAAAAAACAGAGGGATGGGAGCGCTGAGCGAGCCCCAGCAGCAGCCGGTGCTGGCGGACGGTGTACAGACCCCCCCAGGGGCCACGGGCACCACTCTGCGGGTCGGCACCTCTTCTGGAAGGGCCTCCAGCTGCCCAGGGACTGGAGCGGGGACAGGACAAGTGTCACACGGCCACAAGGCAGAGCCCACAGAACAGGAACAGGCTCTGCTGCTGCCAGAGCCCAGAGAAGCACCGTCCTGCTTCAGCAGCTGCTAAAACCACACGCAGAATTGCAAGGACTGTAAATTTGGTTTTGCATTGATGAAGCCTTCAACAAAAACCTCCTCAGATAACATTTCCTCTAGACAGTAAGTGCCTCTAAGGGACAGCGTCACTCCCTCAGCAGTTGCTGAAGAGCAGATGGAACGAAAAAGCACGTGCAACAGAGATGGCCACTGATACGGTGCCCGAGTCACAGCTGTGGTGCTGATGCACAGAAGGGGAAAAGAAGATGATTTCAACGATGAGCTTCGATCCCTGACACTCGGAAGCCACGTCCTGGATCCCAGATGGCTCCTGCCAGACAAAGCCTCTGCCCCTCGCAGAGCATCACTCCCTTGGCTACCGCAGAGGAGGTGGCACCGACAGGCGCTGAAGCGATGTAGAAAGCAACAGCCCAGAAGCGAGCGGCAGCTCCTCTCCCGCGCCCTCCCCGGGCTCCTGTCAGCAAATGAGTTGGGGCTACTCAGAGTTACAGCAAACGATGGCTGCGTGGGTAAAGCGTAACACAAAGCTGCTTCGTCAAATTTACTCCATAATGCCCAGCCAGGGAAATGTTTAATGGATCCGAATGCTGAAGATCAGCGTAAGGGACAGGGTGGGGGAGCCAGAGGCGGCCGTCTGGTGAGTTACCTGTTGCTCTGAGAGCTGAAACGGCCTGTGGGACATTTAAGAAAAGAGAGCTCTTGCCTTTTTCCAGATATCTCATTTGGGCAGCAAAACAAAAAAGACAGAAAGGCCCAATAAGAACGACACCCCAGAGCACGCGGTCTGCAATTTAACACACACATTTGAGTTCCAAATACATTCAGCCCCTGCAAGAGGTAAATGAAAAAAGAAATTACTTTGAAAACTTTTGTTGCAGGTACAGTGACGCATATCCCAATATCACATTTTCTCACATTGTCCTGAACTCAACCAAACAGAACTTTTCAATCCCTTAAATTTTTCACCCATTCTCAATCTTACTAAGAGATGTAAGAAACTGGGTCCTTAAATGCAAAGGCTGCTGCATAGCACATATTAAAAGCACCCAAAAAATACAAGGCCCAGGTGCACAGTTGTAGGAAAGGGTTTGTGTCTGAAATGTCAGGAGGGGAGGGTATGCAGAGAACAGCAAAATGTAGTAGATGCTGTTTATTTGAGTATGAAATAAAGTTGTACTTACCAGAGGAACTGACTTCAGGTGTTACACGCACACTCCCCAAACTGGAGAGCAGCATTTCATCAAACAGTAAGAAATGGGGGGGGAAGGGGATCTACTTTTAAATGAAAGATGCCACATATGAAAACATTCTTTATTACTCGTGACCACAGATAACAAGTGCACTTGTTCTGCCCCAGAGAGGACAGAAATTTTGCCATAGGCAGAAAGCTATGGGCTTTGCCCAATGCTCCCCATGATCTGCCCGGCTCATCCCCCGGCTGGAGCTTGCAGGGAGCATCACCGACCAAGGGCCGCCTGTTTTTGTATTGGGACTTTGAGCAAAGCTCTCCTCCTCAGGAGGCCACAGCGGATGGTTCAACCGATGAGCAGGGACATGTTTGTGCAGAAGGGACTGGGATCAGTGGAAAACTGGCCACTACAGTGGGCTCCCCTGAGGTCAAAACTATTACTTAAAGGCAATAGGAACCTTTTATTTTCTAGAAAGTCTTTTAATTTCTACCACAAAAAGATAGTGAGTTTTGTCTCACATAAGTTGGTCAACAGAATCTCCCACTTCTCACTCTTTACTGATCCTGGTGCAACGTAACCCATGTAAATCCAGAAAAATTAATGAAATCCATTTGAAAAAAGGTTTGCAAACTGAAAGATGGAGGCAAATGCTGTGACCATTTATCTGCACAGGCAGACTGTTCAAGCACAGGGTGAGTGTACGGAATGCACCAAATTTGTATATTACAGACATGTTCGCACGCATTCCCCAGCATAGATGGGCCTGTCAGCTTGTGCACATCAGAAGGCCCAGAAATATTTTTCCTGCGTGCACGCAGGGCAGCAGCGTATGCACGTGGGTTCCTATCAGGTGCAAAGCAGCAAAGACTTATTCTGGCAGAACAGCATAGCTGCTAATACATTCTGTGACAGTTCATAGCTTACTTCTTCCAGATAAGCAGAGAACTCCCTGATTTCCCTTCAATCCAAGACCACTCGGCTTTCAAGGCAAAATCTGCAAATGCTACTAAACTTCCAGAACCTGCCTCCTGCTAATTTCTTATACGATGTTACACACACAAAGCCATAAGTTCAATATCTATTTCTCCCCCAGCGCTGCCACCCGTCGGCTGCCCCCAGGGAGCGTGTCCTTGGGCCAGCACCCCCGCTCTGCTCAGCTGGTGGCTGTAGCCCAGACCCTGGGCTCACTCCTCCTTACGGCCCCTCTGCTCCTGCACTGACCAGGCAACATGGCTCTGCTTCGCGCACCCTGGGACCACGTCCCTGCTCTCCATAGGGACCCTGGGCTTGAGCGGAAAGGCACAGCAGCACAACTGTTTTCTTCTTCTACGTTCAAGTCGTACAGTTCCCATTCTTTTTGGTTTTGAATCCAACTAGCCCACTTTGGTATACACATTTTAAGTTTAAATTATTTTTCCTATTCACAGAACAGAGGTCTTAAAACGTCCCCTCCTGTTAGCACACCCAGGGTAGAGCGCTGCCCCCAGCCTGCAGAGGGTCGAGCCCTCGGACACGGGGCGGACTGAGGAGCCCCATCAGTTCAGGGAATTCTCTGGAGAGAAGGAAGACTAAGAACAGAGCACCAAACCTGCAAAGATAAGAATAGCTGGAGCAGGAATGTATTTGAGCATACCAGCGTGTGGCTGTGGATGTGCACACCAGTCCCTGTCCTTCCACACTGCGGGAGGGGGTCCACAGCAGCCAGACAAAACCAGGGAAGGCTGGGGGGGACCCCCCTCCAGTTACCTCCAGTGTCAGAGAACAGTCTCACCAGAACACTCCCCGCTGCAGAACAAGTCTGAGGCAGCGCAGGGAGAAAAACATTTGCTCTGACTCTTCCCACAACTCCTGTCTTGCACTGGTTTCTTCCAATTCTGCTGCTTTTGCAAGGGCTTCACCAAAGCAGCACTTAAAACAGTTAAGGCACATCTGGGCTTTTGTCCCCTTTCATCCCATTCTTACTTCATTTGTCACTAGAAAAGAACCCAACCTGATACTTGTAAAATATTGAGCAAATGCAACAAAAATGGTAGTGCAAAAGTCATAGTTTGGAAATAAATGTCATTAGCTATTTTATCAGGCTGAATAGTTACAACAAATAACAATGCCTCCAGCAGGCTTAAGCCCCGATTCATACCCTCACTCCAAAATAAAAAAAAATCATCTCTGCAATTCAAAGTCAGTAAAACTCCATGATCAACTATTCAATTTATTTTCTGAATGTTCCATAGAAGGAGTTGTCGAGGTCACCCTCCGCTCTGCCTCTCCTCCCTTGGTGAAACAACACCATTTGTGCGCTTGGTACTGCTGTTTCCAATTGCAGTTTTTGACAAAGAAAAACCCCGCTGTTCTACCACCTCTCAGATGCAAGATGGCACTGGCTAGTCCTGCGGGCAACTCAGGCCTGTCTCATCCCTGCTCCCACAGGGACTGGGACAGGCCCCGGGAACGCTCCGGGGTGCTCCCAGCCCGCAGCCGGGTCCCGAACCAGCCGCCGATGTCACCAGCACAACGGCTTCACGCTGAGAACAGAGCTCGCTGGGCACTTACTCTATCGCAGTTACAGCATCTTCACTTCAGGTATTTTGTTTTCCTTCCCGCTACGTAGATGAACAGCCAAGAGAAGCAGTTGTCAAAAAGCTGGCCCTAGTAAGGTCACCAGACGGCTAACTTACCCAAGACCAAGGTCTAGAAGGTAAGATCTGGTGCTTAACCACCGCAGGGAGGAAAAAGCAGCCTGAGGAGCTCTTCTGCTGCCCTCTGGCTCAGGCAGAAGCAAACTCCCATCTAGAGCAGGCTGTGTCTGTGCTGGAGCTCCTGCGATCAGCCCGAGTGCTGTCGCAGTCCTGTGACAAAGGACATCATCACCCATTGAGGGTGTATGCGCAGACCCCACCAAGTTCCAAAATCTACCAACAGCCATTTTGGATACTGAAAATATGTCCCACCGACACCGCCGCCTAAGCATGCCCATGATGAATATACATGTCCTTTTTCACACATTCATGCACTGGTAACATCTACTGCGGAGCTCTGTCCTGTTACAAAAGCAGCAGTGTTAGTCATTGCAGTAGGGTTAGTTTATACAGGAGTCTGGTTTGTATAATTAATGGAGGTGAAACTTACTGGCATATCTCGGCTGCAGCCCCATGCAAGCAAGCAGAAAGCAAAAATATTTAAAATGGAAGAGAGGAACTGGCTAGCAGGCAGCTACACTCACCCTTTTGTACAGCCTATGGTCCACCAGTGGGCTTCAGATTGCAAAACAATACCAAAGAGCCATTAGCACAGAGAGGGCAAAAACCGTACCTTACCAAGAGCTTCACTTCAGGGAGGAGGAGACAACACTTCTGCTTGCCTGGAGAGAAAGAACCCTTCACACTCCTGCCTACCGGGCTCCTCCTTCACCAGGGAAGAGCAGTCCTGTGTTGAGGTGTTTTAGGGCAGTAAGTGATAAGCAAGTAAAAGAAACCCAATACTGTCACCCCTGTGGCATTGCTAGCTGCATCCTGCCTTCCCTCGCAGCGACTGCCTTCTGTCTCATTCCAAATGCTACTCCATAAAACAACGCAGAGCATAATCACAGCCTAGCAATGGTGCAGAAACCTCTCAGAAGAGTAAAATTTTCCTGAGAATTGGAGAAAGAATAGGAAACGGGAGTTACCTTCCCAGTAAAAGCTGACAGTATGGACCAAACATGGACTCAGCTCAGCAAACCCAGCTCCACTCCAGAGCTCCCAGATCCTCCCGTAGACACATCTAGAGGTGTCATGTCTGGGGATAGCTGAGGAGGTGGTATCTTCCCAAAACCATTAAATAAGCAAACCCTGGATTCCGCCTCACAGAGGAGAGCATGCCGGGAGACAGCTCAGCTCGCAATGGGTGCAATGGCAAGTTTTAGGTTGAAAGTTAGTCCAGTGCCAGCCGACAGGTCCCGGCACCATGGGCAGATGGGCAAAGCTCTCCTGGGAGATCAGGAAGTTTCTGTTTCTCATCCTCAACAAACAACACTTCTGTGACAAGTCATGTTGATACCATGTTATGGCTGATACATGTTTTTCACCAGATTTTTAGAATATGACAACAGATGGACAAATACTTCTTTTTTTTCCAAAAGTCAAAAAGAAACAATACATGTCTGACCACCAGAATGACCGCTGCTGATGAATGACCACTTCTGCCTCCATGATACCTGGTAATATTCAGCTACCAGAGCACCAAAATCTTCTCTAAGAATACAATTGACCAAAACTTACATTTCTTTTCTGATTTTCATCAATGTCTACACATGTATTACTGAGCAAGCTCCAACTGCAGAACTTCTTTCATTAACCCTCTCAAAACATCTGAAATACTGACGGATCAGGCAATAAGCGTAGGTTCAGGAGATCAGAAAACACAAGACCAACGTGCCTATGCACCCTGGGTCCTCAAAATGACAGGAATCATGTTTGCACGACTGAGCTTTGCACCAAAAAGCTAATAAGCAAAATAGGACAAGAAGGCCACTTAAGCTGTTCTGAATGCTAGCAGAGTTCTCATAATTGGCTTAAAGTAGACTTTGATTAATTTAAAATGGGAAAAAAACAACCAATCAGATGGTTGTCAGGGGAAAGCCTGAGTAAATCTTGCCTAAAGGCTACAGAATAAGCTCTTATTAAGAGTCATTTATTGGCCCAGCAACAGAATCTTTTTGTGGACAAAACCCTAAGTTAAACAGTTTCATATTTCAAGTCTGAACTTTAACAACTTACTGCCTTTTCACTTAGCTCACTACCCGTATGACAGGCTGCAAGTGGCTTTTACAGCCTCCTCCCCCGCCTCTATCAGCCGACAGAAACCTGCTACAAGATCCCATTTCTGTGATGTTCCTGTGCATGCTCTCTTTTCTTCCACACTCCCTCAGATTTTCCAAAAATATCTGTCATTTCTGTCCCTTCTACTGACAAGGCACTGTGCTTTAACAAGTGGCTCCATAGTGCCATTTTTACACTAGATGTTAGTTGTATGGCTTGTCCCTGGAAGTTCAGGAGCTTGGATGGCCCAAATATTTTTTTATGGAGCCTGGGGATTTCCTAATTTCTTGTTTATAGCAGCAGTGTGCTAATTTTAAGCATTTCAAGAGGAGTGTGTTACAGGATTTCAACCAGCAGCACTCCCAAAACTACATGTGGGGCTGTTACCCGAGCACCAGTCACAGCATCATCAGCTGCATCCTGCATGAGCGCGACACAGGACGCAGAGCAGACCGAGTGGATGTAACTAGGAGGCTTATATAGAGGTGGTTTTAAACTTACTTAACATCCTAAGTTTTATTACTCTGTCCTTAGAAAGAGGTAAATAAGAAAAGTCAAGCAGTGAGGAATAAATGTAATTATTAAGACACAGAAAATTCAGAAAGCTTGAAGAAGAACAGATGAGAAGAAAGCAATTCCCTCATCTCCTACCTGGATGGTTCCCCCTCTGCTGCTTCTTTGTATTCCCTGCCTATAAATCCCTAAGACCTAAACCCATCTCCCAGAGACGCAGAGAGGAGAGAGGAGACTGACTACGGGCACAGGGATGGGACCTGCCTGCAAACTTCAGAGATGAGAACGAGCAGGGTCTCACTCTGCAACGGAAACAGCTGATGCTGAGAAAAGGGAAGGCAAAGAGCTGAGGGCAAGAAAAACTGCTGGAATTGTGGGAACCTTAAGCCCCGGAGAGTCCCGGTTACTCAGCAGCCAGAGACCTGACTGAGTGTGGGTGAAGTGCATGGTGCATCCTGGACATTGGTGGGAAACCAGTGACAGAACCAGTCGTGAGGGATTTTTCTCTGGGCTTGTGTGCGAGTCGGCTGTAAGACCCTCGGGCAGGGTGACCCCACGGCTGGAAACAGGCACGTGGCTTCCCCAGGACTGCCTGGATCTCAAGCAGATCTGAGAGGACAGAGAAGTTCCGAGCCTCAGTGGGACATGCTGCCCAACAGACACCACAAAACAAACCTCTCAGTCTCTTCCGCATGCCCTGCTGAGAGCAAGAAGCCACTTGTGCTTCTTCATGAACAACTGTGGCTGTTTCAAGTGCATTTGGAACTGGCCTGGACATTATAAAGCCCTCTTTCTTGTCCACACGCTACTTCCCACTGAACTTGCAGGTCCTTCCACAACATGAGCCACTGACCTCCTGCAAACTGTAGCTCTGAAATCCTACAAAAAGGACCTATCTGTTTCTAAAATCAAGTTTATCACATCTCTGCCTCTGTTTAATCAGATAATCAGATAAACTCTGATCAAGTTTATCTCTGCCTCTGAGAGTTGTCCTTGTTTAAACATCACTGGGCTGAACTAGACATGCTTCAAAATGTATCAGGTCTGACCAGCTCCTGAGTGGATGAAATGCACGTGTGGTGAGAATGGAGGGAACAGTCAGAAACATCCGAATTCACTTTTGTATGGCAAAGTTCCAGTTTGCAACCTGATCATATATGGGATCCTTTCACTGAAAAAGCAAAACAAATGCCCTGCACATAGCAGAGTGCAGTTATGGCAGCGGTAGCTGCCATGTGAGCCCTTTGGGGAATCTGCACGGGGTCCCACTGTGGCAGAGATGATTTGTCTCTGCCTGTACTCCCAGTGTACGGAGGTGCGTGTGGAGTGGCTGACGTGAACTAACTTGTCTGATGCTCTTTTGGCACATTCCACCCATCCACATTAAAAAGAACCCGTATTGGATGAGAGTTTACCAAATGATCCTGTGACCAAACTAAAGGCATTTCCAGTGTACACCAGATGCTGTCGCATTTTGCACTTTCCCACACGCCATGAATGCTTTGTGCAGCGCTCACAAGCTCTAGCTAGGGTTCAGTAAGCTTTCTTTCAGACTTCAAGTCCAACTTTTAAAGTCACGTGCCTCGCCTTGCTCAAAGTTTCCTTCTTCTGTGTCTCCCAACACAACCTGGGCGGCTTTACCACACCAGCAATGGAGCTGAATATGATTCTCATTTACCAACAGTCCTAAATTAGAGATTTGATTTCTGTCAGTGAATCTTGGAAGCAGCTGGGCTTCATTATTTGATTAAAAGCTTTGTAGTGAGCTGATTCTGTTATCTTTCACATTGCACTCATTGCTGACACACTTGACTATTGCTGCATTGCTCTAATGAAGGGCAGACACCAAAGACCGTGTCCTACCTGTGGCGGCAGCGTCGTAAAAACCGCATAATCTTGCGAGCAGCTTGATCCTGCTTCTTGGTAAGCAGACTGCTTCTAAACACAAAAAAAATCCAACACTGAAGCGTAAGCAAAACTATGGAGACTAATACTAAATGCAAGAATAATTATCCTATGAACAACTGTCCTTTTTCCGCTGGCCTTTGTCTGTAAATTACAGCACAGCCCTGATGAGTGTAAAAACAATATATAAAGATCCTGGTAGCATCTAACATCCAAACAGCTCACCTGAGTTTCTGTTGTACAATGGTGGCTGCCCGACGGTTCTGCCTCCTCTTCCCACACTCCTTGTAGCTGCGGTAGTACTGCTGGATCAGCATCGCGGCTCGTCGGCTTTGCTGGAATTTCTTCTGCTCATAATAACTTCGGAATTTGCTCTGGATAAGAATGGCAGCTTGCGTCATCTTTTTATAAAGTGCATACTACAAGAGAAACAAAGAGAAGCTGAGGCATTCCAACAAACCAGCAAGAACCAGGTTCCTATACTGAAAGACTCTTGTACCACTAAGAGGTGGTGAGAAGCAAAGGAGCATCTACTTGCTGACTGGGAAAGGGGTGACAGCAAACGGGAACAAGGGTGAGAGGAGGTGCAGGACCTGGTCTGCGTCAAGAAGCCACTGCCTGTTTTTCTGCCCCAGAAGAGTTTAATGGGATTGGTTTTATTTATTTATTATCCTGGGTTGCGTTAACACGGCTTCGTATCTGTACCGCAGTGGCTCTGCCTTAGAGATGAACTTGCTGACTAGGCTGAGAGGAACCGTGTGTCTCCCTTGCGTACAGAAATCTCATTACAAGGTATGGGATGCTCATTTCTATGCAGTCATTGCTTTTAAAGACTCTTAACAATAGCAGCAAAATACGCCCGAATAAATGAATATCAGGATGAAGCAGTGTGAATGTCGATTCCCAAATGCTAACAAATTAACCAAAAATGAAAACATACTTTTTGTGCCTTCATTTAAAAACATCTTTTAAACAAGTTACTTTAAGAACTGAATTTTCTGATCATAACTGTATTCCACTTTCCTAGGACAATTAACTTTTGAACAGCTAATTTCTTGTTTCTGTGCCATAGCACAACACTGCAAAAGTTTTGGTTGTTCATAAATATCCATTTAAATCCAAGCATTTCAAATGCAATAGCACATGGTGACTTACAAAAACCACACAAACCAAAACCAAAGCCAAACAAAAACCAAAACCCACAACAATTAATTAAGCAAGTCTAATATTGAGCCTAAGTCATAGACAAAACTAAATCTCATTAGAAGTCCATAACAAGCATCCACTGAACTTGCAAATTTGCATAAGCAGTCACACATCCAAAATTCCCTCTAGCACTCTATTTTCTAGCCCCATGATTCCAAATAAAGCAGGCACAAACCCTTAAAAAGAAAGTCTTCTTTATTCTACACCCTTTTCCTTTTAAAGCACGCAAGTAGATGCCACTTAACAGAAACCATGTGCATTCATGCATGTTTTTAAAAGTCCTTTTTAAGATACAGGTGTAGAATAATGTACAGAAGTTGCACTCATACCTCTGAACTAACACTACTACAGAGGTTTTCAGTGTTTACTGATTTTATTTTGAAAGTTTCAACATTTTCAAAACTTATATGTCTGTTGTTCCTGGATATTTTATCAGCTATGACTTCTGCTCGCTTTATCAGACAGATGAGACATGGAAATAGCAGCCACTGCCCTGTACAGGGTAATGTCCTAACATATCTCAATGGAGTTTTCCTGTCTATTGGGAAAAAAATCCAAAAAGCAAACAAACACACGCTCCCAACATTACCCCAAGGCAAAAACCCCTCCAGTATCATCACAGACCACCATTTACCAAATTTCACTTTTTGGAATTGAAGCAGTCATTAGGTGCAGTTATATTTTGCCATTTTTTTGTTGTTGTTTTTTAACATTTTAAATTAAATGGATCAGATTTTGTTTTTACATTAGCTATTTAAATAAGTCCACTCGTGGGCTTGTCGTGGTTTTCCTTCCAATTTTTAGCCCAGATGGGACTTCTGTGGCTGAGTTACAAACCCCTGAATAGAAGGGTCCATAGAGCTGTGGCTGTTCAGATGCAGTCACACGCCTGTGCTGATCTCGGCAACACCGCAACGGAACAGAGGACAGGCATGAGAAAGAGGAAGCAGCGGTCACTGGGGAGATCAGACCCCGATATGCTTGCATTCAGCTCCGAGACCCACAGCTGACGAGCTGCTCCCTCTCCTCCTCCCTCCAGCGGGGTGAGGGTCCCCCAGCCGCTGAGGGCAGAGCCTGGCCAGCCCAGCGCCGGGGGCTCAGCTCACCCGCACCCACAGAACGGGGCTCCCGCTGGCACAGGACCGCGGGGCAGGCGGCGCTGGGGACGGGATGCAGAGCATAGAGGACACTCCTGTGCTCCCCAAAAGCTGAGGCAAAGATCACCGCGTGATGGCTAAAGGAAAGCTTGTCCTCTGAAAACCGGCTTCAAAACCTTCCCTGCACCTCAGCTCATCACTGCTGATATGTGCACCTGTGGAAGCCGAAGACTCTTCCTTTTTTAAAATATTTTTTTAGTTGTAATACCACGTTGAAATGCTGTGGCACAGCAGCCCCTACCGATAGCTCATAAGGCTTGGTTTGTCAGTGATTTCTCAACCACAGGCATTTATTAGTGGATACTCTTAAAGCATTTCTCTAAATGCCAGGTTCTTCTGGTTTATATTGAATGTGACAGTTAGTGACCCACAGGGAATTGTTTCCAAAATAGTGCTTGTATTTGTATTACCTTCAAGGCTATCCAAGTAAGCTTAGGGAGAAACAGAAAAATACATAGTTAATGTTAGTTCTGCAAATAAAGAATGAAAAAATAAAAAACCAAACCATCTTCTTTCAAAAAGAAGTGATTCCAGGATCCAAGACAAAGCAGGTTGTCAAGCGGTTTTTGAACGGAATTAAGCTTCCCTATTCACTCCAAACGCCAGCCATGTGACAGGCTGGATGTGAATCACGATGCAGTCACCTAACACTAGAAAGGCTTCCCAAATACATGGTTTTGAAGGCTGTAAAATAGCACAGGCATCTTGCCTTTTGCTTTATGTAACACACTGCCAGGCATCAGACAGCTTGAGTCTAGCAGGGTATAGAGAGGAGCGGGATGTGGGCTCTAGCCCCCCCCCAAAAAACCCCAAACCAACAAAAAACCAACCAAAAGCCAAAAAGGAAAGAGAGAAAGTATCTTCTTTTTCTGGGGTTAAGAACTCAGCCTAAAAGTATGTCTCCAACTAGAGTCTGGAGAACAGTCTCAGTCCTGGAACAACTTGCATCAAGCTAAAACACGTGGCTTCACATAGTTTAAAAGTTTAATATGTGCAAAATAAAAGAACCTATTTTTCATCTTCACCTTTATCAAAGGCAAAACCAACTTCAATTTCACAATGAAATTTGGCAAGCAACTAGTCAGAGAATAGTCTCACCAGGCAAGAGCATGCATAAAGGCCAATACGGAATACATCATTGCCCTCTGTCTCATAGCAAAAACGCAGCTATCACAAACAAAATCCTTTCAAGGATTCCTTCCAAAATTAAGATTCAGGACGAGAATTTTCTTCCCTTTTCAGTTTTGTCTGAGCAGGGTATTTCATCACTGCATGCTGCAAAGCATACAAGAGCAACACTGGGGTAATTCCCATTACAAAGGTCTGTGTTCACAGCATTTTCGTGCGTTCCATAAAATTTCACTTCCTTGATTACCTGTTTGTACTTTCGGTAGCAACGCTGAATAACAGCAGCAGCCACCTCTTGCTGTTCCCGGAGAGGACGACCCTGCACGGAGAAGAGAAGAAGCAGTAAGTAGTCAGTGTCCCAAAACAGGAAGGATGACGGTAAGTGGCTCAGAGCAGTTTCAGGGCATCTACTTCTAGATCGCTCCCATCAGTGCCACCTGGTCTGGGCATTTCCTGGAGACATCGCTACTGTCAACTCACACAAGGGACAAGCTCTCAAAAGTGATCTTTACACCAAGCAGGCAACTAACCAGGACCTCTGGGGTGTATTTTGAGGATATTCTTTGCGAGTGCTGTTCTGGCACAGAAGGCATAGCATGGCATGCTCTCTCCAGTTGCTGGGTAAACATCAACAAGCAAATGCCAGGAGCATTGAAAAGATTATGACAAGAACTGTACTTTTGTCCCAGGAATGGGTATTACCCACATTTTGTTTTGTAACAAATTACACTCTCTTCACACCTAACAAGGAAGACATTGGACGTTTTGGCCACATACCTTGTATTTCCTGAACACTGTCTGGACGAGTTTGGCAGCTTCATAGAGTTCCCTCTGCTCATGATCAGACAGAGTTAACTGTGCAAACTCATTTTCTACCTTCTCGCTGGTGGATGCACTCAGAAATTCAGACCAGTCTGCTGCCGAGGGAAGGCTGGGTTTCTCAAAAGCTATTTCACTGATTGGTGAGCCTGCGGGGCTCAAGCTGGTGTTCGAAGAAGGGGTCAGGGGTTCACTATACAGACTTCTGAAATACCAATCATAGTAGGAATTATTGGCTCACAGAGCACCTGGGCTGGCATCATAGATAAGGACTACAATATTTCTGAGTTCAATCTCATGCTCCCCTCCCTCTCTCCAAGCAACACTCCACATTCCTGAGCCTGCCCGTACCACATGGCACAGACTTGGCACTGGAAGAGAAGTCACAAGTCAGACCTTGTGGCCACATTCCCCTCCTGCCTCCTCCTGCATGCACGTCAGTTCTCCCATGAATTTACAGCTGTGCTGGCAAGAATATTTTTGACCAGGAGAGTGTGGCTGGGCTTGAACACCAGCATTGAGCCCCACTGAGAAACAGCACCCACAGACTAAAGACTGAGCGCTGCTGCCCAGCACTTGCATCACGCGAAACCCCAGAGCGATTCCATAGCTCCCACTGACCGTATCTGTGCGGCACTGGGCAGATGGTCGACATCAGCAAGGTAACTGGCCAGCCAGCTCATCGTGGTGCTCATGGCAGCACCCTCTGTTCTCTCCACCAGCGGCGACTCCATTGGCACAAAATTCTCCCGCTTGATCCTGTCAGGCGTAGCTTCAATAATGTGCTCCGCAAGTGTCATCATGTTCACCTGGGAGGGGGAGAGGAGAGCAAACTGTTGCTGCCTGGCAGTGGGAGCCTTGTGCTTGTGTGCTACAGCCCAGCCTTAGACAGACAGCCCCGTTTTCCCCAAACTGGAGTCTACTGCTTGTCTCACATTGGAGGGAAGTTCATTAACCAGAGCTCATTTGCTTTTCTGTCTCTTCTGACAAAGCACTGCAGGGTTTCATATTCCCCAGACCTGGGGAAGTTTTTCACTGCGTGTTCAAGGAGCCTAAGAGATCTGGTGAAAGATTTATGTCACTGGACCTTTGCTGTGTGCTGCTGATGGCTGTCACTGTGATCCTGTTCCCAAAGGAAGAGCAGCATTGCCACTCTTTCACTGAGATGTGCAGTAGAGAATGACAGGACAATAAAGGCACATCAAGAGAAGTTAAAACCCTTGGGATGACAGCTTCATCAGGAATCCTTCTGAACCATATGGGCCCCCCCCCCCCC
>JAOXNO010000009.1:189804-202155 GCA_028565335.1 Limnodromus scolopaceus
ACAGAGAACAGAAAACAGTTTTTATTTTGCAAAGATCTGTTTCATCTGTGTTACACGAGGAAGATGAGAACATTCAGATGCCAAGGCGGTGCACGTAGGCTGTGCTCCCACTACTCTTTTCGCTCAGAAGGCCAAACACAGTATCTTTTCCCCAGTGACTACTTCTGTCCTGCTTCTGATGTGTTTTTACTTCTTCTATTCCATACCTGCTGCGATTTTTCCTTTCCCAAACCCACTGTCTCTCCCTGTCTCCACTCTTACCTCCTTGTGCTTTAAAGTGCAGCGGCTTGGCCTGCACCACAGCACTGCCTCTCCTGGTCACCTCGTCCTCGGAAGGATAGCTTCCCCATTCCCAAAGGGCTATGGGGTCACCTCAGCTTCATTTACTGATGTGACCAGAAGGCTCCGATTTTTCCTTTTTCCTTGCAAAATTGCAAACAATTTTGTGCATTCTGTGCACTGCTGAAGTGTACGCTAGTGTGCAACCCTAAACACTAACCATTAGCCTTTGTGTGCGGTTGAACGGACACACCCTTTGAAACCAGGAGACAGTACACATTGACTGTATGACCACCCCACAGAGTCTCTACATTTCTCACAGGCTCCTCTGTGCAGCCACCACGTTCTCCCAGACTGCTGATCTCGGTGCTATGGGCACATTTACCTGCAAGTCATCCATGTGGTGTAAGCAGTCCTCCTCCCCTGCACTGTCCCTGTAGGACAAGAGCTCTGCATCCACCATCTCCCTGTCAGCCATCATCAGCACATTCATCTGCTCCCGCTGGCGTAGCCGATGGGCTACAGTGTCCTTTCCCAGCGCAGCCCCCTTCTGGCTCCCCGACACCTGCACTGCAGACACACCAATATAAATGTCTTTTGGGTTCCATTTGATGCCTGCTTGGCTGCCAGAGCCCCGGAACCCTTCTTGGATGTGCTGGGAGAGCTCCCGGCCATAGTCCCTTATCCCTTCACTGGGGCTGATTGTCTCAGTGGCGGATTGCTTGGAGCTGGAGTTCTGCTTCCTGATGTTCGGCTGCTCCAGGCTCAGCGCAGTGGAAAGCAGCTTCTCTTGCCGGGCTTGAAAGTATTCAGGGCTCAGCTTATGTTTTTTGGGTGCAGGGTAATCTTTCTGAGTCTCACTGCTGTAGTAACTGGAAGGTTCTGATCTTGGTCGTCTCAGCTCTGGAAACAAACAGATAAATAGTCAAAACAAAACACGCAACCCATGATGGCTACAGGAACCACAACAGCTTCTGCCACTGAGCTGCAGGCGGAGGTTTGCGCCCTGCTCTGGGACACCTGACAGGATGAGCAAAGGGAGTAACAATCACCCCAGAAGGACACTGCTTCAACCACTCCTAAGGTACACACAACTTTTTAAAGCAGGCATTCACTCCTCTTCCTGATACTTGTGCAAGTGCACTGAGCACATGACAGAGAGCCCATAAGGAAAGAATTAAGCATGGACAGCTGGGCTACTTGCAGCATCTGCCATCCAGGGGAGCTCCTTGTCTCCAGGTTTTCAAATGTTAAGTGTCAGCAAAGCAGCGCATGCCCTCAGGGCTGTTTTACCTGTGTTTGTACTGGAAATCACAGTGACTCCCTTCTGAGGCTCCTGAGAGGCAGCAAGCTCACTGTGCCACTGGGACACCCAGTTCTCTGTGTTGGAGTCTGTGCTTGAGGGGCACTGGACCCTGGGGTTTTGCCCAAGCTGAGTTTGCTCATCGCGCTGGAGCTGCTCCAAGCACTCCGCCAACTTCACGTGGCCTCGAGAGCGGGCGATGGCCAGGGGCAGCCTCCCGAGGGAGTCAGGAATAGAGATGGCTCGGCGGTCCCACTTGTACAGCACAACAGCTGCATCCATGTGGCCCAGGGCACATGCCCACATCTGGAAAAGAACAGACAATTGACCCACTGGGCAACCTGCCTTCTCCTTCCCTCCTAATGCAGTGGAGTCTGCTCCCACCTGATGGAAAACAACTCTGACAAGCAAAACCAAAACATGCTTGAGCTCCAGCAACTGGCTTTCATAAATGTTCTATCCTGACATACGGCCATTACAGAGGATAAGACGCATGCTATTCTCTCCTATGACAGAGAAACCTCCATCTGCCAAATGAAGCTGACAGTTCAACAGTTTCTTATTTAGTAATAAATGTTTTTGGGGTTTGGCTTTTTTTGCCTTTTTTTTTTTTGACACTGGCATCACTGCATAGACAGAACAGCCTCATACGCAAAGGACTCTGAGATCAGAGACACGTAGATAGGACTAAAGGTTGGGAACAATAAAATCAACAGTCTGCTGTTGTAAACTGGCACTTCTGGTTCCACCTGCTTTGGCTTTTTGCTTGTCTAAATTCTCAGTCACAATTTCATGATTCCAATGTCCAAGATATTGTAAAGATTTTACAACGTCTAGAGTCAATCAGTCAAAGAGAACAACTTAAAAGAAGGTGTGTAAAGTCCTCTCCCCAACACAATACTAGAGACTAGATTTTGGTCTGTCCCTTTCCTCGCATTACTCAATGACGAGTTTTTTTTCTGTGTGATCTCCCTCAACAAAATGCCAGGAGGCTGATAGTGTGGTGTCTGACCATTTGCACAGCAAAGATATGTAAGAAACATCTACTCTTTGGAGTGTGAAACACATTAGGGAAATAACACATCAGGAAGAACTCCGTAGGGTCCTCAGATTCTCTCAGAAGTTTCAGTTTCTGCTCTTACCAGAGGAGTGCAGGAGAAATGATCCACATTCAAAGGGTCAACTTCTAGCTCCAGATCGATGCTGTCTGCGTGTTTGGTGCTACAGAAGAAAGGACAGAACAAATGATGCTCTGCAGCCATGGTAGGGTCATTGCCCAAATGCACAGCTTTACCCAAGGCACCACACCACAAAGAAGTGGCCACGCATATGCCCATGACACACATATATACTACAGACAGTGCCCCCACCAGAAACTTTAAGAGCATGGTACATCCAGTGCCTGGACTCGCTCTCTCAAGAGACAAGGTCCCATCAGATCAGAGGCAGGAACAAGTTCAGGGACTTGGCTGTTTGTAAGGGACAACGAGAAATCTGGACCAAGCAGAGCTTACATATGCTTCTGCCATGCCTGTACTGACCCCCAAGAGTCCAAGGGCTGGGTCTTACCGCCATTTGATGAGGGTCTGGATCAGTGTAGCATAGCCCTGGGCAGCGGCTAGGTGGAGCAGTGTCATTCCTCGGAAAGTCTTTGAATGGATCAAGTGTTTGGACTTTGCCCAGCAAGCACGACTCATCATCTTCTCGCACACCACCACCACGCGGCTTTCAAAGCAGCTGCCCAGTGTCCCAGTCCCAGAAACGCACTGAAACACCACACACATCCCAGTTTAACCACCAAGGGGAGCTGCAACCTGCCCCAAGCAGGCAGTCTCCCACTGCCACAAGTACCCAGACAGTGGCAAATGCGAGTGAAAGCCAACTGCTGTTAGAGACACCCACAAGCCAGACTTGTCTAGGAAAAAACATAATCCTTTCCAGCCACCCCAAAACCAAACTCTGGTAAGAAATCACAAAGCTGTCGTGTGGGGACACAGCGGGGCTCATACCTGCACTTGCGTTCCTCCGTTCCCGCTCCCGTTGCTCCCACCTCCTACTCCTTGTTTGTGCTGCTGGGAGCCTGTCATTTCAGCCATTCTCCTCTCCATCTGCTCAAGTCGCTCCAATATTGACATCCTGAACTGGTTATCTAGGTTAGAAGAAGCCAGAATAAGGATATTTCCATGGAAAGAAAGCTCACGTTTTGGCAGCCAACAGCAGAAAGCCACAAACAACTATCCTGGAAGTCACACAGGAGATCTGCTCTGCTTGGCAACACACAGGGACACTTGCCCTGCAGCACTCTAGCTCTTCAAGTTCCTGCAGCAGCCCTTTGACTACAATTCCAGAGAAATTCCTTAAAGAAAAGAGACTGAAAAATTAAAAACGCAGGCGGAAGACGGATCCCTTCCCTTGTGAATCCAGCTGTATGCACACAATAAAGGATTGGGGTAGTGCAAGTTCTTTGAACACAAAAGCAGACCCTAAACAAATATAACCATTCAGCCAGCGTTTCAGTGGGATCATTTCTGTCAAACTACTCTCTGTGTTAGAGCCAATCCCCCTCCTTTCCAAGAATCCTGAACTCAGCTTGGCTTGGCCCCTGAAACCATGCAACAATGGTACCTGGGGGAAGAAGACTCCTCTGCTTCCTTCTGTGCTTAGAACAAGAAGCCTTTAAAAGGCACTTGCTCCTTCCCTGACAGGCTCCCTTTCTTGGAGAACAGCTTCAGCCAAGCGCCAAAGACAGGACTACCAGAAATGGGCACTGATAATCCAGTAACATCACTCTGAAAAGCAGCACAGCGCTTGAGCCCTCTGGTCTCTGCAGATGGCTAAAGGCTGTATTAGTTATTTTCTCCTCCTTGCACTGTAACCCGGCACTATTATACAGTTAGCAATGCTTGAATAGTGGGGCAGGGGGATTTAGACAGGGTAACAGGGCATTGCTAAACCCGCTGCTGCAGGGAACGACTCAAACAATCGTTCTGTGCTCAGGGCCGGTCAGTGCAGCTCAACTGGCTGCAGAACAGAGAGCTCCTTCTGCCTTGTGACCTGTAAGGGGGAAGCTTCACGCAGCTCACGGGAAGCTGGGCAGGATAATTTTGTAGACAGGGAACATTTCAAAGATCTTGCTATCATGCTAACAGTGGATATAATAAACCGTGGAGAAAAGACAACCCTCATGCTGTTGGGTTTCACGCACCCATGGTGATGACGTGGTGGTGCAGAGCACTGATAACCCAGAACAAAGCGCACTGACAGCAACAGCAATCTGTGCATCAAAACAAATAAGCTCTGATCAGGTTTTAAAAGGGAAAATCTTCTTCGAATGACCTGGCTACACACAGAGTGCATTGCAGGAGCATTTGTGTGCTCAGCAAGGCTCAGCTCTCACCGGAGGGTATCAGAGAGACCCCACCTCTCTGCTGGGCGGCACTGGAGACCACGCTGCAGACCACCGATAAGAAACCGCTCAGGTCCCCTGGCTAAGGATGTGTGCCTCTCCCTGCCAGGTAGCCGTGGTTTGATGGCAGCCGAGAGCTCGGCTCCTAGGGGCCGTACCACAGCATCCCAGCCCGGCGCGAGAGCCAGGGAGCATGGCCAGCACCCCCAACCTCCTGCCAGAGAGGAGCCCGCTGCAGCCTCTTCTCGCCTAGTCCGAAACAATATCGATTATTATCAGCACCTTATTAATGATTAATTTGTCCTGTTAATTGCAAAGCCTCTGGGAAAGCGACTGACGGTGACAGGAGAAAACGCTGGTAACGCAGCCGCGGCTGCAGCACAGGCCGCGCGGTCCCTGCCGGGGATGCTGCAGAGTGCTGCAGTGCAGCCCGCGGCAACGCCTCCGCCGCCGCACGTACGCTGCGGATCCCCGCGCACCGCGGGACTCCGGCCAACGGGCTACTACAGCTCGGGCTCCGGGAAACGGGGCCACGATTGCCACGCAGGCTCACAGCTCTGTTCTGCACATTTAACGGTGCTCTCGCTAGCAGGGCAGCCAGCACTCGCGTTTTATTAGAGCTAAGAGCAGCAACACACACCAGGGATCGTATCTGAGCCTTCAACCTCATACAGGCAAAAGTAGCATCTTTTTTAAAGAAGAAGAAATTTGGCTTGAACTGGCGTTCCAGAACAAGCAGCCCAGGGCCGCAAGATACTGGAGATGTGCTCCTACCGATTTAGCTGTCAGAAGAGAATTATTATTCTGTACAGCCAGAAACAGCAGGAGAAAATTATTCCAGCAACATGCAGGAGTACTCTGTGCAGATTACTATTCTTTCCCCTTTTTTTTTCAAGCTGAAACAATTATGTAACAAAAATGGAGGGCTCCATATCTGTGCTCATTTTCCTGGCTCTTCTCTCTAGGCTCTGTGATCTCTAATGAGTGAAGCCTCCACTTTTCCTGATACCGAGCTAACGACACCACTTCTTGGCACTTTGGAGGACTGAAGTCACTAAATGGACGTATTTCGGATCACTACCCCCAGATGGGAACACTAGAAAGAAGAGCACTAGAAAGCACTAGAACACTAGAAAGAGGAACAAAGAAAGAAGAGCAAGGAACTTTTCTTAGGAAACAGAAATTGAAACA
Organism: Limnodromus scolopaceus; assembly: GCA_028565335.1. Classification (NCBI taxonomy): domain Eukaryota; kingdom Metazoa; phylum Chordata; class Aves; order Charadriiformes; family Scolopacidae; genus Limnodromus; species Limnodromus scolopaceus. Next base: position 195,984 of record JAOXNO010000009.1, read on the forward strand.
GCATCTAGTGCTCCCACGTATTCCTGTTCAGACACCCGGACAGTGCTCCCAGGAAGCACTCAGGGCAGCACTACCTGATTTAGGGAACAGAGGTATCTGTTTGACTTAACAGGCATCTGAAGGACATTATAAACTCACCACAGTAACCCCTAACTCTGCAGCATCTTACCAAGACAAGGGTGTTTTTCACAGATGGTTGTAAATCCCTGCTCAGCCTACAGGCAGGTCAGAAATATGGGGCTATTAGTAAAATGGGAAGGGGAAACACACTGTGGAGCAGCAGCACAGAGCAAAGGGACCCTCTGCAGCCAGGGCTGGCGTTCACCCCACAGCAGGGAGCACGGCGGATCAGAAACCTCCAGGCAGCAAATGAGGGAAGTGGGGCGGTGGCGCATGGAAACCTCTATGCTGCTCATTTTCCAGGTGATTAAACTCACTACCTAAGCAGCTAGAACAAAGACACTGCCGATGGCAATTTCAAAATGATTTATGTATAGTGCTTCCATAATAAATTCCATGGTATCAAGTACACCAAGGTGTCCCCTTCAAGAGCAACTGGTCACTTGAAGTGCGAGCAATGCACTATCCCCCAAAAAAGTAAGTGAATTAAAAAAAGGGGGTTGGGAGAGAGAGCAAGAACAGGAAAGAGAAGACAGAAACTATCTATGCTGCAGGAGTTGGTACATCCTTAAGGGAACAAAACAAGAACACCAAAGCACAGAGGAACAGCCAAAGGGAGGGACCTTCCCCAAGGCTCCCCCCAGACTCAGCAATGAGACGAAAGGCTCTCGTTCCACACGGAGACCCAGACACACGCCGGATGAACAGCACTCGGCCCGGTCAGCACGATGCCCACCCTGCTGTGAGCCCAGAGACGCCGCAGCGAGACCACCACAGTGGTCCTTCCTTGTGCGGAAGACCCCGTGACGTCCAACCCCCCCAACAGCACGGTTCCTTCCGTCCTTGCCCAGAGCGGGGCCAGGGAACCTGCCTACCTCCTGTCAGGTTCCCAAAAGTAAACCACGTACAAATACCAATTTCTGCACGCTCTCCTCGGTGTACTCCTGCAGATTCTCTCAGGATCATTTTAAAAATCAACTGTCCACAGGCAGGTGAACTTCCGAACTATCTTACCAGGCTGCACTAGTCCTACCCCGTTAAAATTAAGCTACAAAGAACAGAGACGATCTTGTACCTTAAAAACTTACGATTTTGCAGAGGCCTAATTAAAGGGTAAATCTTTAAGTGACATCCTAGGAATCAATATTCTGTAAGTCCAAGTTTGCATTAAAACATTGTCCCTTCTGTATTCTCAGTAACAGGACTTGGCCAGCTTCATCCCCAAGGATGACAGCATAATGTAGAAAATAGAGGTACAACTTATGCCACAGAAACTGGCTTGAAAACATCTTATTTCCTTTATATAGTCCCATGTTCAACAGGCTCAAAACCAAAGTCAGCTTTATATACCACAAGTCACGATACACCCAGTTTATCTTTAAAACTGATGTCTCTGTGTCCCCATTAGCAGCCCATACAGAAAGATGCTACAGCTGCGTGAAACTTAGAGGAACTGGGTACCAAGCAGGACTGAGGTCTGAAACCAGATCCTCCAGCCCAACAGTGAAGGTATCAGATAGCACCACAACACACTCTCTAAGCAAATTACTGTGCTTCACCCCAAAAGAAAACCAAGCAAGACCTGACCCAGTCCTGATAACTAATGCATTTTCCTGTGAAAAACCTAATTGCCAAAAAAGCACTGTCAACAAAGCCCAAACAAGGTGAAAATTAAGTGCAAATAAGATCAAAAAAAGCCATCTGGAATTATGCAATTTACTTTGCAATAATTAAGAGATGAGCTGTAAGTGCCATAGGGCTGAACGTTCCAGGTTCCACTCTGAGACACTTAAGACCCTTTATCCCTTATTATTTCTGAATTCTGCTGGTCACACTCTCTTCTGTCTTGCCCACATCAGGGTCTGTGTAAGAGCCACCTGGTCAGCAGGCAACGAACTTACAGAACACAGCTTCCATGTTCTTATCTTTTATACTCAGGAGAGGATCTCACAGTAAGTACCCACCTTGCAGTGCACTGAAGACAAGAGCTCAATTGCATGTGAATCAAGTTGTCAAAATAAGCTTTTCTCCTGCTACATTACAGAGGAAATTTACACAGCTCCAGCCCAGCAGAAGGAGATGTCTTGCACTGGGAGCACCCCAGCTCTTTCCAAATGCAGCAAAGATGCTCATAGATACAAACACATCCACATATTTGAGGTTTTACCCAAGGACTCTGCTTTTGATGTTAAAATTTCAGATTTTTTTTTGTGAGCCAAAAAATTAGACTTGCAAATTTTTGCATTTTTCCATTGAGTTTCTTGTGCTGCAGAGCTCAGTCACGAGTGCAATGCCCCACCTGCCCCCCTGCCACAGCCCACTCCTGCACAGCCCTCCCCAGCTTCTCACCCCAAGACCTCTTCCAAAGACACTATTTATTTCTCTTTTTGAGCTACGCAAGCAGTGTTCCTGATGGGTGGGCACCAGCTCAGACCACTGCCTCCTGCTCATGCTTTATTACAAAATGTAGTAAAGCCACATGTTAGCAGAGATTGAGTCTCAGATCTTGCACTTCGATGTGTGGTACCTAAAACATCTCTATGATCCAGGTATGGAGCAAAGAGGACATCAACACACAGCCACGAGTGACAAGACCTCTTTCGCTTGACAAGCCAGGTTTAAATTAGCATAGAGCTGCTTTTCCAATCTCTGCCCACTGTTTTACTGCACAAGCAAATATCTAAAAGGATCTATTTCGTCCCTTTGCCCAGCAAGCTTCAACCAGCAAGAAACTGTCTGTACCACTCATGGTATGGCAGGGCTGCCAGAACTGTGACAGAGGAAACACTGCCTTGCACTGATGAAAATAGACCAACGGCTCTCAGCAGAGCAGCACCTACACCACTTGCTCTTTTCCATGCTCTCACCTGGAGGTCTGGGGTTTTTTCCACGCTGCACAACCCAAACGACAGACAGTATTTGACTAGAAGGACTAAAGGATGAGAGTGCCCGATCTGCACATCCCACTGGGGCAGGATCTGCCCCGGATACAATTATCTCCCCACAGACTTCCAACCACTGAGCTAGCGCTGCTGTGCGAGACCTGCGTCTGCCCCTGTCCCCAGCCCTGGGCTGGAACACCCGGGGGGCAGGAACCCGCTCCGAGGGCACTGGCTTCTCTGCACGTGCAGGTTCTTTAAGGGCAGCTTGTGCCTTACAACGTCCCCTGCTCGGGCACACGCAGACGGAACGGAACAAGTCGACAGCTGAGCAGTGTGAAAAAACATACAGCGCAAAGACATTTTTCCGTTTTGCAGAGGGAGTCAGACACACCATTCCCTCGCCCAGCGCAAGCGGTGGGTGGGGATGGAAGCAGCCTACGGACACGTCACTTCTCTGAGTGCCGCTGCTCTGTTCCCATTTTACAAATCATCTGTCACTTGCCTATAAAATCTTGCTCAGTTCTTGTATACAGTAAAAATCCTGAACACCTTCCATGTCGCAGCATCAATTTAATCTGGTTTAGTATTTATTTCTGAGGTGCCATCATTGCAGGAACACGTATTTCTGAAATGAAGCTGCAGCAGCATCCTAAATGCATCTTACAAAAAGCTCTGTTTAGCAGTAAGCTATTACAGGTCATGGTCACTACTAGCAAATAAAAGCACTTAAAATTTTTACTTAATATTCTAAACCAAACACATATCTGTGCAAGCAAGGCAAGTCACTTCCAGGCCTTTAATTAGTGAGAAATAACATGACTACTAAGGCACAAGATGAGGAAAACACAGTATTTACACTCTGAGCCAAAGTGACAGCTGAAGAAAGTCCCTGTTTTCACAGAAGAAATAAACACTACTGGGCGTGGGCAGGGAAAATGATGTAATCCAGACCTGCACGTATGGGCAGCATCATTGATTTTAAGCAATTAATCCACCTACCAGGGCAAGACTTCTTACTAGCAACACTCTTCCCATAGTTCTTCCAGTGCTGTAGGACTTTAGCTATTACTCCCATACCATCTGGGACTACTCTGTCCCTCTTTGTCACCCCTAGCAGCCAGTGCTCCCCCAGAAGATGGTACTTCCCCCCACTTTTCTTTATCATGCCATTGCTAGAGAAGAGAAGGGGATGGCTCAGGCTGACTTTTTCCCCAAGTGCCAATTTCTTTACCAACAGCACTTCCTACCTATTTTTCAGTCTTCTCTTCCCCAGAGCTTAGGGATGGCACGGTTTCCATGTTATCCAGGGACAGCTACTTCAGCAAACCAGGAAAGGAGACGCCATGTGGACTTGACATATTTTAGAGGTAGGGTAGACCACTAAAGATGTCACTTCTTGTGCTATTTAGTAATTTGTACAAAAAACAGCTGGCTGCCTACGGTCACTCTCTGCATCTCAGGTCAGAAATTGGCTGTGCTTTCCCAGGAATGGCAACACTGGGAAAGATGCTGGTTTTGAATGTACGTGAAGAACAACACAGCAGCAGCCTAGGGGGCCGTGCCGCGCTACCCACCGCTCACCGAGACTCCCTCCCCCCACGGTTACACCCTAAAGGAGCTGTAAACAGGGAGAAAGCACCTCACGGGCCATCATGCAGTATCTGTGCTAGGGTACTGTAAGTACCGTAAAAATTGTGAACTGAGTTCTTTCGTAAAAATTGCAAACTCAAGAAACAAAATATTCACCCAGAAATCACCAGACTGATGAGCAGAATGATATAAAATGGCCTCTATTTGCTGCAAAATTAGGTAAATAGGAACTCCTACAAGCCACAAAACTGTGAAACACTAGAATAGGTCAGCAGAAGAGAGATCTCCTTCACTGGAAGCTTTCAAAAAGTCAGACATTGGTCACGTTTACCCCATCTCTAACTGGGAGTGGCCTATACGGGTCTTCTGAATTCCCCTTCCTAGTCCTGCTCTTTTTGATAAGCGCCCTGCAAAACAAGTTTTACAATAACCTGGCAGGGAGCCTGCGGGTGCCTCCAGCATCCCTGAGCTCCCCAGGGGAAGGTCTGGGCTACTGACCTCATCCTGCACCGCAGCATCTGACACCTCTCGCGTTCCCAGGTGGTATCTGTCCCTCTGCACGCCTGATGCTACAATAAAAGTGCTGTCACAACTCTCAGCCCGCATCCTAACATCAGCAACAGGGGAGGGAAACGCCACCGCGTCCCACAGCTGGGGGCACAGGGAGAGGGGGGAGGCACAGCCAGCTTAAAAGGGCGCGCATTCACGTCGTGGGTACAGTCGAGTCACAAACACCACAGAAGCATGCAGATTTAACCCAAACAAATACTGCACGACACACCACCCTGTAATACTTACTGGAAGCAGTACTCTGTCACATCTGCACAGGATGGGGGTCCCGGACCCCTCTGCAGTGCCTCTGCCTGCTTCCAGGTACAGAAACCCACCACACCTGGCACCGGCGGACTGACCTGGGCGGCTACAGAGGCATCAGCGGCGGCTCCAGCCGGCGCCCGGCGCGGACACGGCGGGCTCCCCCACACCCAGCCGTCGCCTTTTGCATCCTCGCCCGCCGGAGCTCCTCGGTCCCGCCGGCAGGAGCCTCAGCGGTGCCCGCCCCGCTCCTCGGCCGTGCAGAGGCTAACGCTCGCCGGCGCGCCCCGGGACGGGGAGAGCCCCGGCCGCGGCGGAGGGTGCGGAGCGATGTCCAGCGGCGGGGGACATGGCGGGGCGCAGGGCCGCCCGAAGGCTGGCGGCGGGGGGCAGCGCCGCAGCACCGGCGGGCTCCGGGGCAGGGTCCAGCATGTGGGAGACCAGCCAGTCTCCCCGCACGGCGACGGGCCGCGCCTCGCCCGCACCGGGCGGGTCACCGGTGGGACGCGGCTGCTGCCCGCCCCACCGGCGCGTCGGAGCCGCAGACGGGCCCGGGACAGGAACCGCGGGCGGCCGACAAAGACACCGGTGTCCCCGTGCGGCGGGTCAGGCGAGGGGCTGGGAGCCGGCGGGGCGGCGGCCCCGGTTACCCCGGGCGCGCCCAAGCCCCCATGGCCGCGCCCAGCACCCTCTCGCACCCGCCCCAGGGCGGGCGGCCCCCGAGACCCCGCCGCCGGGCGCTCCGGCTCGGGCTGTCTCGGCGGGGA
>JAOXNO010000009.1:222338-246818 GCA_028565335.1 Limnodromus scolopaceus
TTCATTCAGTTTGTTTTCTTATATACAGAGTGTCTCCAAAGTTACTGATTAATTTCGCGCAGTTCAAGGAGAACTATGGGGCCCGCGCGCGCCGCCAGGTGGCGCCAGCGGATCAGGAACGGGCGCGCGGGGGGGGAGGGGGGGGACACGCGGCTTTTTTTTTTTTTTAGGGTTTTTTTTTTTCTTCCAATTTTTCTTGCTGGCCGGTTTTAGGGGAAAAAAATTCTTCCAGCGCTCCCGGCTCCTCCCGCGGCACCACCCGGCCGGTCTCCAGGGCTGCCCCAGAGTCTCGCTGATGGACAGACATACGGACATTTATTATTTAACATCCCGGTGGAAGTGCCAGGAGAACAGGACCGTCATCTTCATAGATGCTCTGGCACCGGGTCCGACAGTTACTACAGCTGAATGCTGAGGGGAGATAAAATACTGAGGAAGAACAGTAAATAAAGGCTGGTTTGGCTATGGCACCCTCAGAGAGGGTCTGCAGTTGCTGCATCTGGTTTAATATCCAGCTTTTAGGGGGACAGGGAACTATTTGGTTTACCTTTCCTCAAGTTAACGTCCATTTCTACTAACAGTCCAGTTCGTTACTACCAACACTCCATTTCAGAGGGTGGGATTGTTTCACCGTGGCATCTCCAAATGCAGCTGAAAGACTGCCCAAAGCACCAGGGGAAAACCAGCTACTAATTTTGCTGTTTTGGCCAAGTGGAACTTCCTACAGGAGGTAAACCCACGTTTCCTAAGAAGTGACCCTCAGTTTCCCAAGGAGAGGCATGGGACAAAGGCCACCACAGATCCAAGAGGGAGAGGAAAGGTGCAGTTCTCACACGTAACCCGTGTTTAGAGCAGCAGAACTGCAGTAACGGGAGGGGTAAGGGATGCCCTTACCCCCTTCTCTTGGCAAGAAGATGCGAAACGGAGCAGTGGCTGATGCTGGCCACACAGCTGATGGGAACGGGGGAACTCAAAGTCCTGGTGGCCAGTGGGACATAAGAACCTACTGTCATATTTTCTTTCTAGTAAAAAACCCACAGCCAATTACAGTAACATGTAAGTGCTATTCCAGCAAAAGTGGACATCTACATTACCAAAACCAAACTTTTTAAAAGAATCTAAGTTACTTTTTTTATGTGGAGGTTAGCTCCATTAAGCTGGCAAGCTTCAGTTTCCACTGAGTGTCACTTCATAGATCTGACAAACCTGCTGGGGAACAGTAAGAATCATCCCATGTAGCATTTTGGTACAACTGATCTTTTAAGATTAAATAAAATTTTAAAAAACCCACCTTAAATACAATTACTGAAATTGAATATAAATTTAAGTCAAGATAAAAATACCCAACAACTCAATTCTTCAAACCATATTAATGCCCATTACTGCTATCTAAACTTCATTCTGGTCTATGAGCGTGCAATACCCCCTCCGGTTGTGACCACACTGGGATGCAGTTTGAGGTCACCTCCAGGAGCCCCAGATCATTTCATGGCACAGACAGAAGAGAGAGAATTGGTGACTCCAGGGAGAGGCAAGAGCTGCCCAAACGTACCAGGTCTGGCAGGTGCCACGTGAACCCCCCTGTTTCCCAGGCTGCGTGCAGGCAGCACGAGCAGCAGCAATCAGTTTCCAAGCAGCAGAGGAATGAAAAAAGCTTTTTTCCAAAGGAAAGATAGCTCTTAATTATAGTGGACCTGAAACAAAGATTGCAACGTAGCACCAGCTGTGAGCCTGTAACTCATGCTTTGCCAGCTGAGGGATGAGAAAGCCAAAAGGGGATGATTTGGAGAAACCCCCAACATGAGCTGGCCCAAATTTGCTGATCATATGGAGTTTATATACAGAATTCTGCTGTCCTGGATTCTGCCACTGCATTTTGCTCTTACCACCAGATGCCTCTAAGGACATCTGCTAATCTGTTCAGAGAAATCTCAAAGCTAGACTATAACAGGGCACAAGGGGGGAGGGTAAAGGAAAGCAATGCCAAATTAAAGCCCATTCTTCATACCAGGCATCCTGAAATGACTTACAGGTGCCTCAGACAACTTTCCCGCAGAATTTTCATCTATTATTGTTATTCATTTTGCACAAATGTCCCAAAAGGTTGCATTCATACAGAAGCAACGCACATGATGATCCTTTTGGTTCAGACAACCTGTCAGGATTGTCACAGGTCTGCCATCGGAGCAGGATGTTCTGTAGTGGCTTTACAGCCCTCCCTGTGCTCCCCGACCACGGACCACCATCCTGCTGGGGACCATGAACAGTGTGTCCAGCCCCCCCAGGCTTGTCTGCTTCAGTCCCAAGGACTGAGGTCTGATGAGCCAAAAGCAATAGTCCAGACAGGACAATCAGGACATCATGGATGTCCCAGCGTGAAGGCAGGTGACAAACGTATCAGAACAAAAATGCAAAGCCATGAAAACTGAAGTCAGGCTGATTAATTAATTATTTATGGTCTCAACTCAGTTGGAGACATTGGAAAAAACCCCAAATCCTCAGAGCACCTGCAGTGAATATTTACCTTTCATGGATGTTCAGATGGGTTAATTTCAGTCTCTTAATTAGTTCACAGACCAGCTACGTTAGAATAAGTTAATGGCCTTTCCATAAAACTCTCAGATCTGTATGGCCACTCTGGAAAGGTGGTTTTTCACCCGTAACCACCAGCACAAGCACAGGCACAGCATTAGCAAAAACTACCTCAGAAGCCAGCCAGGCAGAGGTCTCCTCCAAGTCCAGGGCAGGAGCCACTTCTCAGCAGTCCAGACCCCCATTTCCCGCTCTGCTCAGGGAGGGGACACAGTCTGGTACCCGCTGCCTGTCCCCGGTGCCCGCTGAAGCCCGGGCCGACTTTGGGGTGATGCCGCAGGGAAGGGAGAGGGAGCCGAGTGAATTATGGATGCAAGAAATGTGAGCAAACTCCCTGCTCACCCCAGTCAGGGTCTCTCTGCATTTCAGGAAAAACAGTTTGATGTATCTGTCTGGCTTGGGCTCTCGGAGCGGTGCCTCTCTCCCTGCCAGCCATCTGCCACATCACTTTGAGTTCTCCAGGCACACACGGCCAAGAGAACACGCTCCCAGCCCTTGGCTGCCACGCTGCTGACTCTCTGCTATCCTACAGTCACAGATAAAAGCTTTAATACCTGACAGAGGTCAACAGCTTCAGTACCCGACTCCGGTCTAGGCTGAGGAGGACTCAGTGAGCCAAGAACCAGGCGCTGTCATGAGCTGCTGACCAGGGGGAGGATCTTCCCCGAAGGTAAAACCAGTATCAGCTTCTCCCAATTCTGAATTACATCAATGGTCTGAAACAGGAGGCAAAACCTTCCTGCAGGTACAGCATTTGGCCTCGGACCTCCATGCACACCCTGGCTAGATCACCACTAACTTGTCTTAAGCGCGAAATTCTTATGAAAACTGGCAACCAAGGAAACAAAAAAGAAGCAACAAAAACCTCATGCAGCTTCCGAGGCCAGAGGAATAAAACCAGATGAACTGCAACACGGAACAGGTGAAAGGGTGAGACTGTCACCAGCGACATGAGGCTTTGATTAAGTCATTGACAAACCTGCTTTAGGGCAGAGACATTTGGAAACATCAGGCAATCAAACTGTGAAGCCTGTGAAAGAATGTGATTAATGCAAAAATGTGATGAAACTAATGTGCTTGGCTCCAGAATTTCATGGCACACCCAATACTGGAACCAAATCTGATGGCTTCTTGGCGAGCAGTGCCCCTCTGCCTTCCCCCAGCACGGTTATCCGTGTCCTCTGTTTTCTAGGTCTGATCAGAATCTAAAGCTTTTATTTTAGCTACATTTCTAAGGATGCGTTTCCCAGGATATGTACCCATAAACAGAGACGTGTACATGCATATATACTCTGAATAATTGTGCAGAATCTCACTCTTCCCTCCTGAGACATAAAAGAGCCAAGTGTTATTAAATTTACGGCGAGTTCGTTGTAGTTTTCACATAATTTTCTTGATGCACTGCAGATTTTTTAACAGGCTGCCACTTTCTCTCCTCTTTAATGTTGAGGTACTTGTCCAGTCTCAGCTATACCTTCAACATCTTGGATTTCTGTCTAAGGTTATCAGTCCCAGGGGCAATATTCTGTTTAACACATGAGTCATTTTCTCTCTTCTCTTCTGCCCTCCAACTTTGCGTGGGAAAGGAACACATGGGCTTGCAGAGCTCATGAAGCAATAAAGGAGCGGTGCAAACCCAGATGACCGACGCTGTGGTCAGCACGAGGCTGATCTTTCACCGATGGTTGAGACACATCGTCATGTACTTCTTGGCTGTGCCCTCTAATTATGGGAAGTTGGGCAGGACACCAGCATCCCACCGGGGGCAGGGGTGAGGGGGAAGAGCAGAGCTGGTGTTTGGTGACTCGGGTGCAAGCACCTCCATTGGGTATCGTGGCTGCTGCAGTTAATTTTCTCTTGCTCACAGACCCACGTTATGCCTCATCTTTCTGCCATTGCAAAAAGATGTTTGTGTGCACGTTGGGACATAGTCTCCTGAGGAAGACGTACAATATAACTGTGGTGTGAAAGAAAACACAGTCTGGGGCGGGCGCAGAGAACCCCACAGAGCTGCCTGTTTGCAGACAAACCCCCCGACAGCCCCGTGCACCTCAGCAGCCTTCTCTCTAGGGGAAACCCACCCTGAAACACCCCGCTCCATGAGCCCACCTGCGAATGACAGCATCCCATTCCGATCTGGCACCGAACCGCACAAACACGGAGTGCCCGTGGGGAAACCTTTCTGACGACACCCCAAAGGGTCTCCAAAGCCAGCAGGTGCCAACAAACGGTGCGTGAAAATGCAAGACCACGGGGACAATTTTTCCGCAGTGTGTGGAGGGGATCTTTTTGGGGATATGACCTTCCTGGAGACAGTCTGGGCATCTTTCACACTACGCATCCCAGATGTGTTGAATAGCGGGAAGAGAGAAAGTGCCTGCAGACCTGAGTTGATTTTGATGGTGACAAATGACTCTTTTGCAGGGAAGGTTGGTGGCAGCGAGAGACATCCTTTTCTAAATTAACCCTTTGTAAAGCAAAAGAGCAAGAAAGTCTCCAGATACTCACACATCGGTTTGAGCTGTCCGATGAGTTCCTCTTTTGTCCACTTTGCCCATTCCTTCTTGTCTGTGTTGATGGAGCAGAGGATGGGGCCGCAGGGTTTCCCGCAGTCCTCGATGGCAGGGACGTTCAGGTAGTGCACCAGGACAATGTCTGGGTTCTGTGGGGAGAGCAGAGCGAGGGTTATGTGGTTGGGCCTCTTCCCTCGCTCAGGTCTCTCTGCGTTTGCCTTCCTAATTGAAACTATGATGGAAAGCACCGTAATTAGATGCCAGGATGTACCAGATTTCCCCGGGATCAGAGCTGTTCTTTAGAAGCGGTGCCGAAGGCAGAGGCGCGGGAGCCACGCAGCCACCCCCGGACCCTTCGCTGCCCCCGCTCCTGCTCCCGCGTGAGCCCCGGGGGGAGCCTTTTCTCCAGCCCATACAACGCCCAATACTTGCAAAAGTCCTGCCGACACCAGTCGCGACAAACACCAGGTAATTTGCTTTGCTTTAATGGACCTGTGGTCTGTTTGTTTCATCAGTTCTGGTCCACATTGGGCTATTTCAAATACATGGAAATTCACCTGAGAACACGAGTGACAGCTGCACTCTCTGTACGGGGGCAGAAAGAGGGAGGGAAGGGCCAAGGAGTCTCACAAACAGCGTTATGGAGTGCCCCAAAGACAAGCCCGAAATTTCTTGACTTTGGAAGATCTTGCAGCTCTGTGACGACAACAGCAAACTGCAGCAGGTCGGGACCGGAGGGGACCGTGTCCTCTCCAGACCCACTGTGGGGTGCTCTCTCCATGGGGATGCCCCACGCTCCCCCCTCTCCCCGGGCACCTCCTTGGGGCCGAGAGGGGACACGGCTCCGTGCTGCAGCATCGTCCTGTGACGCAGGTGCCTGGGGAGCCCAGCAGCACTTCACTCCCTGCGAGGGAATGAATGACCCAAACAGCAGAGACAGAAACAACCCCACCAGTTTCCCAGCAGCATCCCAGGGAGAGGGTACAACACACAATAACCAGATTGAGAAGCTGATTTCTTTCCCTTAAGTCATTTACTCCTAAGTTCACAAACTTTAATGACTGCTTTGGAATTATTTATAAAAATAAATAGGATAATGGTGTAATTAAAACTCTAATGTTTCATTAATGCTGTTAGAGCCCTGTTCTGAGTGGGAGAGGGAACAGAAGCCATAATTTGTTTGCAAAGGTTGTGCTAATGGGAGCACTTGCGTATGAAACCTGCAGAGAGTGGGAGCAGCACGTGGACACCCGTACCGAGGAGAGACCAGGGGAATTTAACTTCTGGCGGGTCAAACACAGCACAGAGGCGATGGACAGTGTGCTGGGCAGCTGCTGGAGCTTGGGGCTGACCCTCCACCCCATGTGCGGGGAGCATCCTGCAGGTCCCCGAGGCGAGGGGACACCTGGTAGTGTCCCCCTGCTCCCGGAGGCTTCCCAAGAGGGCGCCGGCAGCTGAAAGGCCACCCCTCCACATGGTGACCACGTACAGCAGCACAGCCAGCACAGCAGCCCGCTGAGCCTGCCTGCCCTCCCTCTGCACCCCTCGCACCTCGATACCCAGCAGGGCTCCCGGAACCAGACATGTCCCTCCGTCTGGAGGAGAAGCTCTCCTGTAAGTTAGGAAGACACGCAAGTAGGAACTTGCAGTTTTCCCCCTCTACTGATGAAAGCTCCAAGCAGGGGATTCAGCCAGATTGCAGTATCAAATTCTTGCAGCCTGTGTTAAAAAGAGTTGCATCGCACAGGGAAGAGGAAAAATAACCTGCTAAGGAACCGCTAACGTCTTATTTCAGAGCAGTTTTGGAAAGTGCTACAGCAAAGAAAACTGATGGCTGTTCTATTCCCGAGATTCTCCTGGAGACAAGCAATTTTATGTTCAATTTTTACACATTCAAAACCTCCCGTTTCACGGGGCACATCTGCCCCAGACAGGAGGCAGCCACAGGACACATCTCTCCTTCCACACCACAGGGCAAATCCACAGGGCAAAACAGAGTCACTTTTTTGTTTCAGCCTTCCCATTTTATCCTGTGAAGGCGACAGAGGTGACAGTGGGGGCTCCCGGGAATGGAGGGGGCGGCTGAGACACTTCCAACAGGAGGGGACGGGGCTGCTCCAGACTGGGGAAGAGACAGAGGAGAGGTCTGAAAACATTATGGTCCTCATACATAATTCAGAAAAGATTCAGATAATAAAAATGATTACCTGTACACCCAAATAGTCTCCATCAGCTAATTTAACATAATTAGTGATTTAGATGATGAAGTAATAAAAAGTAATATGCTTCAGGAATTCCATGTAAAGAACTCTTGCTCTCAGAGAAGTTTCAAAGAGGAGAGCAAGGACACGCTGCCACCACAGCCCTGGGCGACTTGGCAGTTCTGCTTCTTCCTTCCTTTCAGATGAACTGTATTTTCCACAGCCTGAGAGTGTCTGTTTGTCACCGGGAAAGTCAGGAGGATGGGGATCCCTGGCTGCGCTGCAGCAGAAGCCAGTGGACCTCAGCAGTGGGCTGGCAATGGAATGTATGCTGTTTATATACAAAAGCATATAAAATAAACACAAAACCAACAGGTTTGATCCTTATATCTATATCTAAAAGCTGACCTCAGATTGGCAAGTCTCATGAACGCCAGGCTACCACAGTGAACTGAAATGTTCTGACACAAATTAAGGGAATACGTATGTTTTGGAATACTCAAAATCAGCAGCAAATCACTATTCCTTTGAGAAGGCCTACCAGCAGAACCAGAGAGATGCAAAAGACTAAAAGAAAAATTACAAATGGCACTTCCATGTGGGAAATGTGCCAGGACAGTGGCTGTGCCCTACTCCCTGTAGGGAGCCCTGAGCCGGGCTGCAGATGGCTTTAGAAAGGTGCCCCTTGGAAAACAGGCCCTAATTCCAGTGCCCAGAGCCCCTGCGGAGCCGCTCTGCTTCCCAGGTGTCCCAGCCGAGGTTGCTGCCATCGGTCCCTGACCCGGGACGTGGCACCAGGGGCACCCAGTTCCCCCGCAGCAGAGCATCCTTAAAGGTGGTGGAGGGACTTGCTCCGGTATCCCTGGTGTGTAGGTTAAGTGGGTGATGGTGCAAGAAGTTGTTTAAAAAAAAAAAAAAACAAAACAAAAACAAAACAACACAAAAAGCTGTTGGTTTTGATAAAGAAAAATGCAGCTGCAACATCTGTCTGACTCTTGTTTGCAGCTTCATCAGCACTAAGTGGTCAATAAATCAGACTGGCATGGCGTTACGTTTCTTCTGTGGCTTAACCATTAATCTAGTGCCAGTTCTCATGAAAAATGAAGGAGAAAGCCTATGTGATAGTGAAAGTGTATACATTATCCAGAAAGTAATAATAGCACATAATGGCGCTGCAGACCTCCCTCCCGGCGTGATTGCCGGAGCAGCGACGCAGCCTCCCCGTGACACCCACTACACGCTATTTAAATTAACCAAGTAAATCAGCCATTGTTTGTTCCACCAGCCCACTCCATGTTGTATTTTTCGCATTAGCAGAAACACAAAGCCGAGAGGAGCCGGGCTGCTCCAGCTCCCCCGTTCTGCAGGCGGGGAGGGCTGGAATGCCGGGAGAAGCAGGGGCAGCCTGGAAGGAATGGATGAAGGATGGGCAGGAACCACCAGCGTTGCGAGGGAAACCTTCCTCATCCCAGCAACCACCATCTGCTTCCTCATCACTGCCCAAAGCCAGTAACACAAGGGGAAGCCTCCCTTCTCAGGCAGCGCAGAATAAGCGCAAAAACCCTCTCCCTTCCTCCTGTCCCCATCCCAAAGCATGCTCTTTTTGCTCTGTTTTTGTTGTTTTTTTTTTTTAAAAAGCAAAAATCAAAAGCCATTTCTGGCCAGCTTTCAGCTGCTCTTCAGCTGCTCAGCAATGGCAAATCAGCTCAAGGCTAAATCTCACTGGCAGGGGCTCCCAAATCACCAGTGACCCCAGCTGAAGATATTTTATTTGGAAAAATACCTTTGAGCTGAAAGTTTTGCATTTGTACTCCCTGCTGGAAGGGCGAAAGGAAACAAATCATGGTCAGGGATGCTAAGCATTGATGAATTTAATCCCAGCCACCCTGCAAGGAAATCACCCCCAAAATCCAGCCCTGGGCCCCCGGGGGCAGAGCCACCAGCTCCACCGTGGGTCCCGTCGCCCCGGCCATCACTGACACCCACGTTATTCCTGCTGCGTTGAGCTTGCAAAGTACCACGCGTTATTAAAGACATGGGAGTTGAAACCAGCCTTTACCAGACCTAATGGCTAAACCACGAGGCAAAAGGGCAGAAGGAGCGGAGGAGCGTGGTGGTGGGGATGCCCTGTGCCCCCCTCCCTCCCCGGTCACCCCCAAAATGATACAAGAGTTTTTTTCTGTTCTGACAGCTTCTAATTCAAGAGGTTTAGTTGGTATTCCTCAAGCCATCGAAAAGGCTGAAAATGAATCTCAGGTTTCTGGGACCATAATGCACATCCATCGCTGTGGGGTGACAGGATTAACTCCCAACAGACTGTCACACAGAAAAAGATAACACAAAGAGGTTTCTGTGGTTTTGAGAGGTTGCTGTTATGTGATGCTCCAGCACCCACAGGAAACTGGGGACAGGTACTGGGAGTATCTATGTATAATCTCTGTATTACCTGAAAAGAAACCAAGGAACGAAACCATTCCAAGACACACGGAGGTGCGGATGACAGACCCTGCTACAAACAGCAGAAGATCCCATCTGGAGGGTTTCCTCTGGATTTTCAATGGTTCAAGAGTGGAGCCTGGGACAGCAGAAGTACAAGGCAGAAATACACAACACGGACACAGAAGTGACAGGAATTTTTTTCCTTTCCGGAAACTAAATGCTAGCTTTGGACATGATTACTGGTTTGAATCCCAGCAATTTGTTTATCCTTGAACTAATTCCTAATTGAGGTCGCACTATGGAAGGCAACCTGGTGGCTGAGGTATCAGAATATATTAATCTTTCACGCTAACAGCATAAACAACAACAACAAAAATATCTAACATTGACTTTAAGTACAGAACCCACTGCCTTAAGTTATCTTGAGGTGGGCATGTTTAATTAGGGAGAACGAGCCAATTAACAGAGGCGTAGCACAGCCCTGGCACCCAGGAGCTGACGCACCGGAGCTGGGGGCAGAAGCAGAACTCGTGCTGCGGAGCGGGACCCTGTGCTGGGAAGTCCCGTGCAGCTCCTTGCTTTGAGCTGCCCCAGGAAACAAGCAGAGCCCTGGCCAGGGAGGAGCCAGGAGATCTCTGACTGCGCTTTGCTTTGGGGCGAGCCTGGCAACAACCCCGTGGGGACACCAAGAGCATGGGGATCAGCCCGCTCTGTCAGGCAGCATCCAAATAGTGCACGCAGCAAAGCAGGAGAGTCTTAATAGAGAACAAATACCAAATACTTACTAAAACATCGCCAAATGTGAAATATTTGAAAGTATTTTATATATGAAGAGCTGCCTCTGAATAGTCCTGGGAATCATGTTTATTTAACGTGCACTTTGAAAGATACAGAAAAATACAGCATTGTAATTTCTGGCCTCTAAAGTTCCAAAAAGAAATTGATTTCCGAATTGCTTGTTTTTCATAGCAGTGCCTCTTGTGCTAGTGGAAGGTATAACAGAAGGAGGATACCGCACAACTAGAAGTGTGCAGCAAAATAAAACAAAAGGCACTTCTCTCTCTGACGCAGGTATTATTCTTCCAGACAACGGAAATCTCTTTTCATCGGCGTCACCGCTCCCAGCTGGAAGCTTTAACTTCCATGGGCAGCTGACAGTGACAAGATAATTCTGCCATGAGCCAGGACTGCTTTTGTTTATCTGGAAACACCCGGCAGCACTGACGCAGAATTCCTGTGTCCTGGCCCGGGGACAGACGCGCAGCCGGGAGATCTGCACCCCCATTACTGCTATGGAGCCATGGACCCACCGGAGACATGAGGGCATTCTCTGGGAAGGGCCAGGAGATCCAAGTCCCTGGCACCCAGACTTCAGCTTGCTTGGAGATATTATTGCTTAACACACACCCTGCTCATGAAAATCACATAATAGTGGCAACGGATGGGTTTAACCCGGCTGCCACATCTAGTATTGATTGCCTTTTAAAGGAGACAAATTTGCCATGGAAATCACCAGAGCATCTCCTCCTCCTTCCTCTCACTTGCTCTCTCCAGTTGTCCAGGGTTTTACAACTCATTCTGCAAAAGCCTTGAGGTTCTTCAAACAATGACTGTGAGGGCAAAGCAAAGGTTTCTTTGGGTTTGAATTCCTATGAGATGCTCTTCCTGACAAACGAGGCTTCTTACAGACACAAATTTCTTGCTACACTGTGCACATACTGCTACTCCAACTCTCCACCTTTGAAGACTGACACTTAAACAATATCCCTCAATGTTTTCTGATATTAAACCTGCATATTGCAACCATTTCCAGAGTAGCATAATTTCTCCTGCACATGAAGTGCTGCAGAGGAGCCAATCAAAGACATCTTATATTTCAGTGTCCTACCCTTGAATTGCACTTTTCATTTTCAGAACATCTCAAATAATTTACTAACCAATACAGACAAAGTTATATACCAGGATTACTTGATTTAATAGCAAAAACCAGCTCTTTCTAGGGTAAAGCAAAGCAAAAGCTCAATAGCACAAAGCATCATTTTGGAACCTCGTGGCCACCCAAGCCGCAGGGCTCTGCCCTGCAGTTCTGATAATAGTTCAAACCATGTTACACCATCCAGGCAAAAACAAAACTGTGACAAATTAGCAGATACAAACCCAAATATCGAGATACTGAATAAACGGCAACAGCCTCTCTGACTGTTACTCTGTAAAAGATTTGCTATGGCATTCAGACTGTTTTTCCCAAGAAGTGTGAGCCAGAGATGCCTCAGCTGACATTTATGAGGACTTCTTATTTTCTTCATTCTGAAGCACTGAATCTCCTCTCCCTCTTTCTGTTTTTATCGCAACCTTTACATGGGAATTCTGTCATTGCATTTCAAACAGGCTCAGAGAGAGCTCAGCTCAAAACACTTCCATCTTCATCACCTTCCAGAAATGCCAGCATTATAAAGCGTGCCCCAAGTGGCTTCTATCCTTTCCCAGCTCACCCAAGCCAGAGATGCAACAATAGCTGGTCTGAAATAAGAAGAAATTTTCATTTCAAAGCTCCGCTGACATTCACCAAGTGCTTTCAAAGTTTATATCAACAGAATGCACTGCTTCAAATCCTGGCTTGAATGCAGATGGTGCAAATTTTTTCTCTCATGTGCTGATGGCCTAGTTTGCCTCAATAACACTATTAACTTTTAAATATTAATGCATTTCTGTGAATTAAGAACAGTTCAATGTGTACCTGAAGATACCTCACTTTTTATTTTTTAATTGGTATTATTGTAGGTGGACCAAGCAATAGGAAGCTGACATTTCCAAATACCAAACAAGAAAACCCCAGGAGAACATACCCAGAGCTCGCAATCAGCTTTCCCTCCAGAGACACGCTGTCCCTCAGCGCTGCTCCTGAAGCTTCATCAACCTCTAAGCTATTTTTATATTTATGTAAATGTGTTAGAATCATTTGGAAGCTGATTGCCCCTCAAAAATGTGCATTCTCCCCACAGCAGCACGTGAGTGCCAGGATGCAGGAGTGGAAGATGCAGGACAGAGGGTGCATCCAAGGGTTTGCATGCGTGTGAGATGGAGATGGACCAGCACCTCTGTGTTTCACAGGGTGCTGAGGACTCCCAGCCCTGCACAACCCACCCGTGCCAGCCAGAAAAGGCTCTTTTTGCAGCACTGGAAGGTGATGGCAGCTCCCGCAGCGTCTGGGGGCCGGTGCTGTGCCGAGGTTCCCACAGCCAGCAGGGTGCAGGACACCCCACCACCGCTCCTGAGGCAGGACAGGCTCCCTGAACAGCCGTGCTCGGTTGTTATGTGCCTGCTGTTATTTCTGGCTGGTGTCTGGACCGGGGAATGGCTTTGACAGGTCTGATGGGACATGCTGCCCTTTCCTGAGTGGGACATGGTGCGCACCGGCCCCATCCCCGTCCCACAGGTCTGCACCGCACAGGCAGGGGCACGGGGGTCCCGCTGCTGGGGAAGGGTACACATAGATACAGACCTTAGTGCCTGCCTGGAGAAGCAGGAGATAAATGCCATTTAATGCTCCACGCACCCTATATGATACGTGGTAAGCCAACAAGTCCTTTTTATTTTCACTCTTTGCTCTGGCTCTGAGGTCTCTGTCATTAACAGGTTCTTTAAATTTGTTACTTTTGATAGCAGCGACTGGTAATACAATTCCCAGAGGACAAACATCAATAATATTCAAAACACTTTCATAATCTTGGCTTTGATAGTCTTGCAACACTTTTGTTCCTATGGCATAACCATTAGGACACTGCTATACAGCATATAGGTCACTCATCGAAGGGTTTGTTGTGCCTGGATAGCCTCTCCAGACTAGAGTAACCCCCAGTGCCAGGGAGTCCAAAGTTCTCCTCCCGTGGTACATATTTTGGAGTCCAACTTTGTGTTGGACGTGAGGGCTCATAGAGATGCAAGAGTCCAAACTGAGGGTGCACAGGGACGGCAGCAACAGGGGGGCTGTCCCTGGAGGCAGCGATGGGCAGGTACCTGGATACCCCAAACTGCAGGGTCAGGGACAGGCAGGACCCCTCCACTCCCACCACAGCCACTGGCGTTTACTCATTAGGCATGGTGTCCTAAAGATCCGCAGCAGCCAGCTGGGAACTGATGCAGCACTCAAGACTGGAAACATTGAATCCTAAGGCAAAAAAAAGCATCAGACTTGAATTTCTTCTGAATATCAAGAAAAAGATTATTAGACACCCTTCTTTCTTCTTCACTATCACTCAGAAGCCTCGAATTTCCCCAGACAGAGGAGATTAACAAACAGAGATTAGCATCTAAGAGCTCCTGCTGCAGGCGGTGTTAGACTGAGCCCAGCTCTCGGGGCCTCCTGTATCTGTATTTCTAGACTCCCAAGTGGATGTCTTCAAATCTTAAAAGGAAAGGTGAACCCCACCAGTGCTGCTCTGTGGCTCAGAGGGGCTTCCCAACCTGCTGGTGAGAGCAGACTTACCTCCTTATCAGACCCTTCCACAGACCCCGAGTCCTTTCTAGCCGTGTAGGTATTCAGGTGCCTTTTAGGGAGATCCTCTTGTACCATCTGACAATCAGGTTTTGTTTCTCTATTTCATGTATGAGATCAAACACAAACCCACTCCCAGGGTGGGCAAACAGCTCTGGTCTGCACTGACACAACTCGGAATTTAGAGGAGCATACGTTCCTTCCTGCCTCCTTTTTACCCCAAATCAGGTCTCTCTTTCCCAGATGCACTTTCATACACTGAGAGACGAGAACAGTGAAGTGGAGAGCGAGCCTGTCCTGCCTGAGAGTCCCGAGCAGAGCGAGCAGCCTGGCTGCCGGCTGAGATGATGTTATTTGCGATGAGCGGGAGGGGTGCTACAGCCTGGCTAAATCAAACTGCCCTTCAGCCGAATCCATCGGCCTCAAACCCCTGCGCGGGAGCAGCCCGGTAATTTCCCGGCAGATGACAGCGCTCCGATAACCTCCAAAGCTGTGTTATTTAAGCAGAAGGTGAGCTTTGTTTAGCCCTTGGGCTCAGGCTGAGCGGATGACAGATGCCGACGCTACATCCCATTAGATTTTTAAGTAGTGGGAGCAAATTTATCAGGTGAGCATTTGGAGCCACGGCACAAGAGAGTTGCCAAGTTCTCTGGTAACTCCATGGCTGTGTCTCACCTCGTCCTTTTGGAGATTGTCCCTGATCTTTTTATTTCACAGTTTGCTCTAACAACAACAGAGAATTTTTGGCAATGCCTTCTGAAGAATATAACAAATAGCAATGCATTTGCTGCTATATGCAGAAATTCCTTTTTTTTTTTTTTAAATTTACTCACCAAAAGTGTCTATGAAGTGGAGATAATTTATAAATTGAGTGCTGCTGCCTGTGCTGTACGCTTACATTAGCAAGAGAAAAGAATGCACAATGCCGACAACACTGTACACTTTACGAAGTATGAAAAGGCAGGGAAACTGCTAAATTTCAAAAACAGAGGCAGGCTATCACACACGGCATTTTTCATTTTATCCATCAGCTACTTAACCCAGCCACATACACTGGTATCTTCTGAGAGCTACCAAAGAAGCAGCAGTAGTTGGAACATCCAGTGCCAGACATGGGAATAATTAAAGTTTAACACAAGTACTTTTAAGTTTGTAAATGCTAGGGAAAGCGGGTGCAGATCAAAGGGCTTTTTTCAGCTTAGGCATCGACGCATCTAAAGAAACATTTAAGAAAAAGGTAACTCCAAGGAATGAATGGCTTATGGACAGAGGACTTGAAATCCCAGGAACAGAATTATTCCCAACTATCCAGACTTTCCAAATTTACTGCTTTTTCATTTTTTTTCCTGGCTACTCAAAAGAGGAACAGAGACCCTCGTCTTACTCTCCTTTACAAAACAATTGACCAGTTTTCCTTCCTCAGCTGCACATCTCGCATCTTGAGCTCCATCATTAGACAGCATTTCTCACACGTAGTTACAACCCTTTCAATAGCATAAAGAAGTATTAGAATATAATACTATCATTAGTATTATTAATTAGTATTGATAGCTAGAAACACCACCCCTGCAGGTGTGGGACACAGAAGAGAAAGAGAGAAGAAAAATGTGATTTGGTGCCGCAGTAAAGGAGAGTTGCTGCTTCTCCCCGGTGAAGGACGTTTGCTGCCGTGGGCTGCCAAAGCCCCCCAACCACTCGGGGCTCTGAGCAGGGGTGTGCACCCCACCAGGGGTAATTGCTGGAGATCATCAGGTGAGAGCAGCTGCAGCGTTTCTGGCTATTTATCAGCCACATATATAGGTCACTTTTCATCATGCAGCACCTCCAGAAAAGATAAAAGCAAGAGAATTGATCTGAGCTTCTGTTGTTGAGCGTCTCACACGTTGCTGCAGATAAGATTATTTTTGAGAGGAATATTGATGCTCTTCTATGCCTCCTGGCTGTTTCTGGGCACTCGTGGTAGAGCGCATCTTCTCTTCTGCTCCTGCTCCCTTTCACTGGCACAAACTGGTCCCCCGGTCCCAGTTCAACTCCACTACACTCCAGTTTAAAGGTACAAGTATATCCCTTACATTAACAGACAGAATTAATCAGAAGGCCTTTTGCAAAGTTATCTTCATAGCATGATCTACCTTGAGCAAATATACAGTGCTGTGCTTTCCCAGAAAATGCCAATATTTAGCATTTTAGCATTTGCTAAAATCCTGCACCATTTTCCTGTCTGGGAACACTTTTCTTTCACCAGCAAAGGCTGCTTTTTTTGAGTCAGAGACCCTGCCCAGATGCCTCCTATTTGCTGCGAGACGCGAGTGTCCTCTCTCTCCCAGCCACCGACCATTACCCTCTAACGCTGCGGGGATGGAGACTCGCTGCTGACTCAGCAACAGCCTGATCTGGGGTGACTGCACTCGTGCTGCCTCGCAAACAGCTCAATGGGAAAGGTTTTCATCTCGGCAGAGACACAGGAGCCGTGGCTGCTCCCCACTTCATCAGGACATTTCTATTGCCATCAGGAGCGTTTCTGTCAGGGCTGCAGAGCACGGGAGCCAGCAGAAACCTCAGCTACAGCAGAAATTGAAGTCACTGGGATTCCCGCCTGTTCCTTCTTAGGAAAACACGGATCCGAGGCAGCAAAACCCCCACGCGGGAGCGTCTGTGCTCACCCCGGCACCGGCACGGCTGGCACCCACTGCCCCGTCAGGTGGCTCTGCCAGAGCCAGCACCCCTCTCCACACACCGCCCCTTTGGTGACAGACACGGGCAGCAGAGGAGCCAAGGGGATTCTGCTCTCCTTACACATGCAAAAGCTGATTCCGTTCCTCCCGCCCTGTGGGACCAGAGAACCGGCTCTGCCCATCCCAGGGCTGGGGACACTGATGCCATCGCACCAGGACACCGTGTCCTGCTCCACAGCCCAAAGGGCAGACACTGCCCCAAACATGCTGCCTGCCCCCACACCGGGAGCACCAGAGAAACCTCCAAAGGAACACGCAGAGATGACAACCTGCAGAACCAGCCCAGGTGAGCACACAGAGTCCCGGCAGGGTCTCCTCTGGCTCCGGATGAGGAGAGGACCGAGGACCACAGCATCCCTCTCATTAGGCAGGGAACGTTTGATGATGGAAACCCATGTGCAGCAGAGGGGACCCTCCATCACAGTTAGTTTGGATTTTGACTTCTCCAGGTTTCCTGACGTTTTGGCGTTATATCAGAAACATTTCACACAGCTCAGTATTGCAAGAACCTGGAAAACATCACAAAAATCTTCCCTCCTGACTTGTGCACACAATTTGGGAATGACCAGAAGAACTTCCACGCCTGTGGAAATTAAAGCCAGATTGTCAGTGTTTGCCAAAAAAACCCAAAGCACATCCTTGCCATACAAAGGCTGAGCCACCAGCCAGGGTTCTGGTGTGACAGGTAACGGTCCGTTTGGTGACGTGGGGATGGCAACACGAGCAGATCCTAGGGCCTGAAGGCAAGTTCTCAGCAATATCACAAACTCTCTGCTAAGTTCAGTGCATCGTCAAGTCATTCTTTTTTATAGATAGAGACACAGGGAAAAAATGAAATCTAAAAAGCATTGTCAACTTGAATGATTTTCCAGGTTCTTGTCACTAAACAACCATCATCCCTCAGAGCATAGGAAAGGCAATAAAACCAATAGAACTAATAAAGGAAAACTGTGTGGAGGTTGACAGATCTGGCTGTCCCTGGCATGCGACAGCCTCTTTTACCAAGCAGGCAAATTGAAGCTGCAGCAGACTTGTCCACAGGATAAGTGAGACCCTGACAAAATCCGCACTGACTCCTGTTTTTTTTTTTAACAATATTCAGTTCTACTAAAGAAAGGTCCATTTTGAAAGACCACTCAAAAGACTTTGCAGACTGCATTTGCAGCTGATATAACACCTGCTCAATAATTGCTGTTTAACTCCTCGCCTCTGCTGA
This sequence comes from Limnodromus scolopaceus, assembly GCA_028565335.1. Lineage (NCBI taxonomy): Eukaryota > Metazoa > Chordata > Aves > Charadriiformes > Scolopacidae > Limnodromus > Limnodromus scolopaceus. The sequence continues at coordinate 240,530 of JAOXNO010000009.1, forward strand.
GCACCAGAGGCTCAGCAGCCTTCTTAGAGAAGCCTGTTAGAGAACCTACCCTGTTCTCTAACACCAGGAATTTTTCACTCTGCTAAAGGGATGCCCCTCACCTTGTTAATGCTATTTGTCTGCGCATGGAAAAAAAACCCAAATTTTTATTTGTAACTGAAATAATCAGGGAAAACCAAAACAAATAGCTTTTCACCATAAATACAGTATGAAAGAGCTACGTTTTGAAGTTGCGGACACCAGTGGGACGTCGAGCCCTGTGCTGTTCCCGAGGCTGGAGGTGAGACGCCCATAGTCCTTCGCTGGATGGATGAGAAGGACCCAGATCTGACCTGGGTCCCACCACCACCACTCCCCTCCCACACATGTTTTTCTGGACACCAAAAACCTTCAGAAGCTTTAGCTCTTCTCCAAGGGTTGGAATCCCTCAAGCTGCGCACCAAGAGCCAACACGGTTTGCAGCAAGAGCCTGTCACCAAATTCCAGACTTCATTTATCTAAGAACCTGCTCACATTTCCTCTGTGCACTCACTGAACCAATGCGCTTTTGAAGTCACTTATTTACCAATAAATTACAATGATCTGAAATCATTAGCAACAAAGTAAATTGTTTTAATTGATCTGAACTTTTTTTACGATGCGGGAAGTTCGTTTCTATATAATTGCACTTTCTAACAGACTAAAATAGCAAATTAATCACTCTTGGAGCTTGCAATCTCTAAAATGCTCCTTATTCCGAAAGGCTGCATGGTTGAAATGAGGAATAAATCCACACTTCCATGACTTGTTCATGGCTGTAGCAGACCTTGAACCTGTCTCATGAACCCTGTAAGGGTTCAAGGACTTTTCTACGTAAAGGGATGCACCAAGGCAGCGAACCACTGGCCGGTATTTTACACGGGAGGAACAGAATTTCAAGATGTGCCTACTCGTACTGCACTATTCATAAGTAACACTCACAGGCTCTTTTATTTTATTATTTCTTTTAGGGATCAGAGATGATAAAGACTATGCAGACTTAAATAATTTCATTTGGTATAACCTCAGCCAAATACAAAGGTGGAGAGGTCCTGAGAATAAATACCCACACCTTGTGCAGCCCCTTTCTGCCTGAGTAATGGCAGCCTCTGCCCGCTAAAGCAAATGAGGTTCGCCGCCATCTCGTATAAATACATTTTCTATTCAAATTGGTTGGGGCGGGGGGGGGGAGGTGTGTTCAGAGGAAACATTCAATTTATGAATAGAGTATAAACGGCATCTGTCAAAATAACTGTTTTAGGCACAGATTAGCTCTCTGTCCTCGTTGCGTCTGATAAGGCTAATCACCGCCCTAAATCAGTGTTTCAACTGAACCTGACATTGGAAATCACACATAATTATACTGATTAATTTTGCTGAAAACATACAGTGTTTTGCTATAGAAATATAAACATAGTAAGGTGAAAGGATGATACAAATAGCAAAAGCTGACTGCTGTTCAGAAAAAAACCCCACTCAGGTGCAAAAGACATTTGAGCAACTGCCTTTATTGCAAGAGCAGCTCCAACTCCCCCCTCTGCCCACCCGTTTCTGCAAAAGAAGCAGAGGAGAAATGGTGGCAGCATGACTCAGGAGCACACTGCAACCTGCTGAAGGCATCCAATTATTTATATATACACAGAGTAAAATGAAGTGGAACAATATAAAAGGGCTGCTTGAAACAGCCCCAGTCCTGCACCATCTGCGTATTAAAGTGCTGATGTGGCCAAAGAAAGAGGTGGATGGAGGGGGGAGCCTTGGCAGGGGGAGGCAGCGTGGAGAGAGAGGGAACTCCAGCCTGTTTCCCGGGAGTGAATTATTTAACAGCGAGTACAAGAAATATAAAGGGCAAGGAGACTGCAAGAGGGAAAAAAACCAACCCTAGAATTAGGAATTCCTCCTTTGTCACCCTTGTGCAACATCAACATTTCACAGGTTGTAGCTGCCCTAGAAACACAATTGTCGTCAGCACCTGAGGAGGAGATACCATTTCTATGGGAGGCAAATGGGCCCAGAATTTCAGCAAAGCCTGGTAATTTCACAAAGGAAACCAGCATTAATACATAGCACTTGGAACTGAGATGCATTTCTTCTCAGCTGCATCTTGCTGTGCAATGTTCTGAAAAGCCACTGGAAGAAAATTGCTTGGGTTTCATTTTTAAAGCTGCACTTAACCAAATACTATCCATCTTCAGACAGGTTGGCGTGGAAAAGTAGCAAATGACTTGTTTTTCCTGTAGCACCTAAAATTCCAACAGCTATCTTATGGGTGCTTCATTACCTAAAATCAGTGCTCACAGTGCTGATGAGCTGCTGAGACCCTTCTCCCTGCATGTGGCCTTTTGGGGCAGCAGCTCAAGGTCTTTGGATGGTTTTAGTTTCTGTGCTCACAAACACAAAACCAGCAAAGCACCTGCACCCCACAGAACAGTAGGACAGGTTCGATCGAATATAGCATTTTCCAGGGGCCTTTCACAGAAATTACATCTTGCTCTCATGGAACAGCGCTGCCTTGGTACGGGGCAGCTCTGCGCTCCCCAGAGCTCAGACCAGAGGCCACATTTGGTTTCCTACAGAGCACCTCGGTGTCAGACAGATTTTAGCAAGGAGGACCCAGGGTTTATCTGGCACTGAGCCAGAAGATAAACAGAAGGGAAAGGCAAACACAAAGCTACAGCTGAGTAAGTAACATTAAGTCTGACAGGGGGAAGCTGTGATGCATTACTTACCCTGCTAAGTTTAATGTATAATTTAGAAAGATATCACCAAAATGGAAGAGAGAAGCTCTTAAGGAGCTCTGAAGGGTATTCAGCTCAGGCATCGGACACAGTTAATGTTTAGGGGAAACTGCCAGCCACGTGGCAGAAACCCACCCCTCACCCAATAATTTGATTTCGATGTGTCTCAACACTCAAGCACTTTAGGAATAACTCATTCCTTTTCATAGGCGAGATTTAGTCTTTTTTCTGAGTATTAGGTGTTACCCCCCTGCTTGATAACCAAAAGCCATCAAAAATAGTCCTTATCCTCCCTCCTACGGCTGCTCAGAATAACAGGTATCACCATTAAAAATGTACATTATAAAAGATCTTCATTCTTGATGGCCCAGGATCCAGAGCATCCTGTGCCCCAACATGATATGACCGAAAGCAGTGGTTTCTCACGCCCGTGGCACGGCTCCCCTGGGCCATCCGTCCCCGAGGAGGACGGAGATGCTTCCCAGGACACATCCTCACTGCAACTGCTCCATCAAGTGCTTTATCACACGCATATTTTAAACTCTTGATAACACTCGCACAGAGATAAGGGAACAGGAACTTGGGCCTCAGTTTTATAACATTTTCCCGATTTGTAGCGGTTTATCTCCAGAAAATATCGATATGTCTCCCAAATCTTTAAACATTAGTACAGCTGGTGATATCAGCCTCTCCGACCCCAAACAGTACTGCCTGCGATAATTTACTCAGAATAATCTGCTCAATAAGAGAACCCTTGTACCAAAAGCAGCCTGCCTTCAGCCCTCTGAACACCAGGAACCTGTCTTTGCAGTGAAAACCAGAATTTGTTGAGCTGATGCGCTGATATTTACTGGGAGCAATGACTGTCCACGCACGTTTCAGACAATGACCATCAGCATGCAGAATATCAGACAGCGACCACGAATTTCCATCCTTTCAGAGGTTACGTTGTGGCTGGGAACTGACATGTGAGAAGCGCCTCCAGCTGCTGTAGGAGCCAGGGCTGCGAGGTGCCCGGGAGGACGATGGAGGATGATGCTGGTCCTGCTTCAGGCAGCTCTCCCCAACCAGCGCCGAGCCAAGCCCCGGCCAGACTGTGCAATACACAGAGAAGGGGCCTGGGACTGAGAGATACTGCACACAAGGGTAATCCAAGCCAAGTCATTTAAAAGGACACACAGCTGGACCTTGTAATTCTGGATACAGCAGAGAGCACCTGGGAACAAACCGGCTCCTGAGTGTCCTGCAGCAGAGCAGGACCAGCGCTCGCTGCTGGGATGCGTGTATAATCCCTGGCACGCTGCTAAAGCCCGCGCTCCTTCGGGATGCCGAGGGGCTAATCCTGGGGAGCTCTTGGCAGAGATTTGCAAGGAGCTGTTTTACTTTGCACTGAGCTGGACCAGGAGCGTTCACACAGCCGGAGCAATCTAAGCCTGCACTTAATTTCTTTTTTTTTTTTTCCACAAGCACAGACTGTGCCCATGGATTCTGACATAATTTGAGTACAGAGATCCAATAAAAAAAATAGGACACCCTTCCCAGAGCTTTTAGACTCAAAATCTCATCAAAAAGAAATGCACTTCCGTAAATCATGCAGCCCTACTCTGCCTATCACATTTGGCTGCTGCGCAGAGTCTCTTCACCTGACAGTGGTTAAAATTACAAGGGCTCCTCAAAAACAATGAGGCTCCTGCCCCGTGTGGGGCTGCTGGAGCCTGAATTCAAATGTCCTTGGAGCCAAAGGCAAGTGTTGCTTTTGCTGTGAATGCTCCGGAACGGTTTTCTGCCTCAAAGGGGTAACACTGGGCTTGCGCAGCAATATCCTGGCCAAAGCATCCTTTGGTGGAGGAAAGCAGCTTTCCCCAGAACCATCCCCTGAAGGATGCTGGCCCCGGGAGCAGGCAGTGAACCCCGCGATGGTGCTGCCCAGGCTCGCCCACTAAGGAAATGGCACAGCGATCTCCATCGTGCCCAGATCTTGGTGTGGCATGTGATGAAAGACTTTCAGCATCGCCAGCGCAATGATTTTAGCGGAGAAGGGAGCTGGGGAGATGGGATTCCTACAGACAAAAATAGAAAGTTTTAAAGCTGCAGCAAAGAGAAAGGCTGGAACATGGAGTCCTCTTTAGCAGGATCCAGCCAAGCAGCAAGAACCAAAAGAAATAACCTATAAATAATATAGAGCAGATCTGCTCTGATCCACTAACCTACTTTAGGACAGGTTTACAGTGAAGAATAAAAAAGAATTTAAGCTTGATTGTGGCGATTTAGAAAGTGTCTGTATGGTGTAGATGTATACTCCTTGCCCTGGTTTCTCAGCTGGAATTAAAACAGTCAACTGACTCCAAGTGCAGGAAACCCTGTCTCTCTGCTATGTTCCTTTTTTGGGGGAAGGCAGGTTTTTTTGCATCCCCCAGCTCTGTGTGTCACGCAGGGATGTCCCTCACCACAGAGACCCCAGTGCTGCCACCAAAGCACCATGGGATCAGGGTACCTCCAGCAGCTCCGCAGCGTCCCCACAGCATCCCGCGGGACAGGGAACAAACAGGAACATGTCACTGTTTGTCAGCACATAAGAGCTGCCCTGGGATACACAGCACGTGTAATGCTCATTTACTAACAGGACATAACATCAAATAGAACATGGGTTATTAATTTCCGTTATGGAAGAAGTTTCTTTATAGTTATTTGATGGCGTGTGGGGCAAAGAAGAGAAGAAAAGCAATCTCACCTTTCCTACAGGGCACAAGGCCGTTCGCAGACGCTGCTGAAGCCTTGTTGTCACCCCTAGGAAATCCCTTTCCTTTGCTGGCTGAATGCGGGGAGGAGCCCTAAGACAGCAATGCTTTTGCACAAAAACACTCTTGTGATGACAAGACTGACAGCAAACCCAGAGAACAGCCCTAGACTGAATCCAGCAAGATGGTGACCTGTAACTCTTTGCCAGCATTGCTGGATGCCTCTCTGACCCTGAAACTTTTGAATGAGGTGCCAGACACCTTTTAGTCACTGGCTAAAATAATACCAAATAACACCTCCATGTTGCCAAGTACACTTGGCCCAGGGCCTTCTGCTCTTCCCTTTTTTCTTTTCCTATTCATCAGCAACATCTTCATTTTAAGCACATTCCGCCAAGGCAGACTGAGCCTTAAATAACCTCATACTTCATCATTTCTCTTCTTTCGGCAGCGGACTGTCATTGGTACCAGTGGAGGCAGCCAGCTCTGCTCCATCTGAGAAGAGAAGCCATTTGCTCTGTGTTGCTTAAGTGCATTTTAATAATGCATTTTGCATGTGAGGAACAGGGAGCTGGAACACACAACTAGCCCGAAAGGAAATCTCAGGGTGAGCAGCACTTGCATGAAGTTTAAAGATTATTACTTTCCTGAAAATGCTTTGAAAAATAATTGTGAATATGGTTTAGGCTTAAGAAGAAAACATGCTTTGTTTTTGAACACCAGTGCTGTTCAACATCTTTGTTGGAGACATGGACAGTGGGATAGAGTGCACCCTCAGCAAGTTTGCTGACGACA
>JAOXNO010000009.1:261315-291336 GCA_028565335.1 Limnodromus scolopaceus
TGGAATGGGCTGCCCAGGGAGGTGGTTGAGGCACCATCCCTGGAGGTATTCAAGAGATGAGTTGACATGGTGCTCGGAGATATGGTTTAGTGTTGGGTTGGTGTTGTTTTGTGTGTGGTGTGTTGTGTTGGGTTTTTTTTTGTTGTTTTTTGGTTTTTTTGTTTGGGGTTTTTTGTTTTTTTGTTTGTTTGGGTTTTTTTCCCCATTGGTTGGACTAGATGATCTTAAAAGGTCCCTTCCAACCTAGGTGATTCTGTGATTCTGTGATTCCTTAGAAGAGCAGAGCAAACGTGTGAGCATGAAGAGATTTGTTTCTACCGAATAACTTAGAAATAAAGTTAAGTAACAGAGTCAACAAAGTAGAATTTGCAGAGGGTTAGCAAACCCCCTGTGTTGACTCTAGATTCCTCCTTGCGGCACCGATCCTTTTCTACACAGCCAATTTCAATTACAGTCACCTTTCCTGCTCCCGCTTTTTACACTGCAGCATCCCACAACTGAGTTCCTTGTCTGGAAGAATGGTCCTCCCTGCTGTTTATGTCCTGATTGTACAGTACGAAGGAGTATTTATTGCTACTGTTCTACCTGTTAGGGAACATCTGAGCACAGCAAGATCGCACCATGCAATGACCAAGGCTCCATGCCAGATTCTTCCGTTCCAGCCAGATTTTTCACCCTTTTTGCATCTTTTAAGCTGGGCAGCAGGGACCGCTGGGATCCCCGTGTCTGGCACCCACCGGCCAGGTCTTGCCCATGAGGGATGCTGTAAAAACGAAGCCCAATAGAGGGAACACCAGTTGCTAAATCACCAGCTATTGCTAGAAAAGCGGACAGAGAGGCTGGTTTTACAGGTGGTCCCACATCCTGGATTCTTGCTGTCTTGCTCCAAACCTGTGCCCGGATGCAGTGAATCCTCACAAAACGGGAAAAGCCCAGAGAGAAAAAAAACACTGTGGACTGGTAAGACTCAGATTCTACCATTAACTGCATTTCTTCCTACAAAAGATACCTAAAAATAGCAACAAACCTGCCTGAAAGGGCCACCAGCCACAGCAAGAGCAGTCTGTGATTGCCACAGCTGTCAACAGCTCAGAGGCGCTTCTGAACCCTGTTTTGTAGCAACGAGGCTTAAATTAAGATGGCAGGGCAATAATTTGCCATAACAGCATACTCTGAGGTTCCTGCCTGTTTGCTGCAGTCGGGAGATGCGGGAAGGCAAAGGGCCATTGCTGCCAGAAGGGTCAAAGTCTTCCAGGTCCTATTGGCTACACTTCTAAGAAAAGAAAGAACTGCCATTTGCTTTAAAAAAGGAAAAAAAAAACCCAACAGAAGGAACTGGGGATTAAGACAAGACAAATGTCTTTGACAATTGATGCATCACCACAACGCTGTTCCCTGTATCAGCAGAGCTTGAGGGGGCAGGAGGGGGCTCGGACACTTCAGGTTTGTTGGATTGAAAATTAATGCTCCGCAGCGGGCAGGGATGTAAACGGACAGCAGCAGCCGAGCTGCACTGCTTGGAGTGCGTCATCTGCTCCTGTTTAGCAGAATTTTGATATGATTCTCACGTAAAGGGAAGACTAATGGATTTCTTCCTTGAGGCAATTAAAAAGCAATTTGTCACAGGCCAAGACGCCCGGCTCCGTGTTGGCAGAGACCCCCTGTCCCGCGAAGGAGAAGGGCATCGGGTCTGGTCCCGGGGCTCTGGGAGCAGGTCTGGGTGCCAGCACCGGGCACTCGCTATCCCAGAGCCCCCGGTGGCCGCAGCTGGGGCTACCAACGGCAGCAGGACCACAAGCCCCTGAAAGCTGCCAACTCGTACTCCTACTGACTGCTGAACTTTTCCAGGTGGGCATGCATTTGTGGGACTTTGGAACTAATCCGGGTGATATTTCTGAGTAATTTTGAAAATCGGCTTATTGTGGGTTTAAAAAGAGACTTCCCAAATTCACACGAGCCCCCCAAAAGATGGAGGAAGAGCTCTATCTAGAGATAGAGCAGACTTTGTCTCCTCCCTCTCCCCAGACTACTCAGCCATGCCTATGTCCAAGCCAACCTTCCTCCTTCCCCATGTTTCCAGCTCCCGCGGTGCCCAGCTGGGAGAAGGACGTCTCCTGAGAGGGGGGCAACAAAGCAAAAGGAGGGACACGTGCCTGCGAAGGTTCTTTGGACACCGGAGAGTCACCGAACGTCAGGCAGAGCAGTGGGGAGAGCCTGCGGAACTCAGCGAGCACCATCCCGGTGAGACCACCTCGGGGTGTCCCAGGGTCTCTGTTTCTACAGAGGGCAAAAGCCTGGCTTGTTCCACAGCCCTGGCCCCCCTGTCGCCCTTATGAAGCAGCTCCTGAGTTCGTGGGGGAGTTTCTGCCAGCAGTGGGTCCCATGTCACCAACTACAACAGGACCCCGCTGAAGCCAACGGTCGCCCTCCCCTTCTCAGACTATTCAAAAATCCTTCGATTCCCCCTCAAGGCTCCCAGCGCATCAAACATTAAAAGACTAATGTTATTTTGAGCACACAACAATGCTGAAGTTCAAGATATTCTGCAGATGGATTTTAAAATCTTTTAATCCATTGTGAAGCCAAAATCCTGCTGTAAACACTCTGCAGCATGCTCCAGTTAACTGCTCATGCAGATACAAAAAAAGCCTTTCCAGTCTACTCTTTGCAGATGACCTTGTGGTCCCCCCACCCTATGTCTCATGAACCTCCGGGGACCGGCAAGGAATCAGATAAAAGGATTTCATTTATTTTTGTTGGCATTGTTTTATGAAGCTTTCCTTTTATCAACACCTCGACTTCAAACCATTTTCAAACACCAAGCGAGGCACCAGAGATCAGCAGATATTTGAGGGACGCGCTGACAGTGTCTTGTCTTAGTCCCCACCAACCCTTCCCGCGAGGGAAACTCTATTGCACACATTAACCCAAATTCTGGGGGCACCACGGTGCTGCTCTCCTGGTGTGCAGCCCGCTGCCAGTGACACCCTTTTACAGAGAGCAGCTAATTAAAGAGCTGCAATCAAGCCTTACATGGTCCTGAAAGCTATTTCCTCACAAGGCTAAACCCCTATCTCATTTTCCCAACAGAACCCATGGCAAAAATTATATTGGATGATTTTTCCCAGCTTTCTAGCCAAGTAGATGGGACATCCTGGTCCTTCCTATTGTGCCAGATGCTCATGCACGCCATCTTTTTCTTTGCTTTTCATGGGGGGAAATTGAAGTCTCAGGCTTGTGCTGCTGGAGATGGAGGCAGCTGTTTTCCCGGAGGCTGGAGATGCAGAGGATGCTGAGCGTGTGGGTGTGTGTGCGTGCGAACTGCTGGCGACCTCTTTCCAACACTGCTATATGCAAACACTTCATTTAAAAGGCTCATATATCACCAGTCTCCCGAGCTCCTGCTGAACGTCCTCTGATCTGTTCTTCTCCATATGACAGAAACATGGGGATCTCTCTGGAAACCAGGCAGGAGGTAAATTCCCGACCCCTTGGCTCTGGGAAGGGGAATGCTTTCAGGCTGTAGAAAATGCTGCATTTTGTGCGTCGTGTTTCCTCCCAATGCACCCTTCTCTGCCAGGAACCAGGATCTCACTTTGTGCCCAACAGACAGATTTCTTATTTAACAATACCCTGCCAATCACTCGGATCAGTTAAATTCAACACTGAAATACAAACTAATGTAAAACCATAGGGTTCTTTTAACGCCATGTTCCCCTCAAACACGAAACCACACCGGAACATTATCACTGGGGCCACTGCTGCCGACAGACATGCCCTCTGCACGGCAGCTCCATCCCTGATCCATCCCTCTCCCCACAGCCAATGCTGGGCTCCCTAAGAAGCTGGAACTGCCAACACCCAGCCCCAGACCCTCGCCCAGGCTTCGTGCTCCTGCTGCCCGGGGGGCTCTTGCCCCACTGGAGCTGCTTTCCCACCAGTGGCCTCCCCAGCAGGGAAAGCAGGACCCCATGCTGGTCCCCACATGCTCTTCCCCCTTGTGATGGAAAAGTCAACATCAAGTGACTCCATCTGCATGAGTTTGTCCACGCAGCCACGTCCTCCTGTGCTTTATTCCACCTAGAACAGCCCTTGGACCGGCACCCCAACACTTTCCAAGATCTTTCTTCTGGACCCTTCTTTTAAACACCCAAGTCTGTCTCCGGGCGCCTGGGTCTCCCAGGGCGAGCAGCTGCTGCTCCTCCTGCTCCGGCTGGGCACGGGCCGGGATGTGCCGCTGTGTCTCCGCTGCAAGGAGGACCACAGCTTTGTGACTGGAGCTCAGGATGGAGAGGTTGGAAAGAGGCAGGGGCCAATCTCACGCCGAAACAAGGGGCTTGCCATCTGGCCAGACCCCAGCCAGGACAGCCACCCTCCTTCCCCTGCCGCCCTCCATCCCAGCGGCAGCAAACACCAGGGCAAATCTCAGGGCTGCCGGGGGCCGCCTGTGCTGCCAGGGGGTGGTTTACACCTCTAGGAAATGGATGTTTTATAGCCTTTCTGCCATTGTTATTTTTGCTCTCTGCATATGGATTTTCCCCCTTTATATTAGTATCAGTTGAGTGGCATAGATTTAAATACATGTAAATATATCTAAATACTGTACTTCAGAAAAAAACAGAAGGCTGTGCTTTGTTCCAAAAAACCACCCAGGCCTTCTTAAAAGAACATTCATATCCAGAAAACTCCAACTGAAACTGATACACAGTAAAATGCACTGGGTTTATATTTGTTCCTAATTGGTATTTATCCATTTAATAAATACAGTTGCAACACCACACAATTATTGAACCCTGTGGCATCTGGATGCCCTTTCTCCACTCTCGGAGGACGGGAAGGGGATGCTTTGGAAGGGACGGCTCCCAGTAGGTCAGGTCTGCTGCAAACCAGGGCTCTCTCCTTCCACTGCACTTGACCCTCAGACCCTGCCTGTCACTGTGTCAGGCCCTGGTGCCAAAACAGCATCAGGAGAGTGCTCAGATAATAATGCATTTACAATTATAATTGCTCATGTCCAGGAGTAATCCAGTTTAAACCCTTCACCATCTCAAATATTTAGAGAAATCCTGCCAGCTGCCTGGAGGGAAGAAAGTTAGGAGCCCTGGGAGAGCACAACAGATTTTCATCTTTCCAGCCCTGATAGTCCTTCGCGCATAAATATCCCCTTCCTCTGCCCTCTCCCAGCTCCGCAGGCGGCACCCAGTGGCCCCCAGTGCGGCGCGGTGCCAGAGCCGGTGCCGGAGCAATGCCGGAGCCAGTGCTGGAGCTGGTGCCGGCGTCTCGCTGCCCGTGCTCCGCTCACCCCTCAGAGCCCCAGCAATTTTCTGCCCTTAAAAGTGAGAGGACCATGGCTGGGGACATGCTAGCGCTGCTCATCACACAAAGTCCTAACTCCAAAAGATGAGGACATTTATGGACTGGAAGCCATTTTCAGAGACGCCGATGGTTGCTGCCATCCTACAAGTCTGCTCTCACCCTTCTTTTTGATGAAAAAGCTTGCTTTTCACTTCAAACATGTTGATAACTCCACCCACCTCTAATAACCGTGTTTAGTCTAATTTCTGTGACCAATCTTCATCCATATTTATTACCCTGCAAAACTTCACAAGTGGAAGTGGTGATAAAACTTGCAGGTAATGATTTTATAATTTCTTTCAGATGGTTGATAAAATTTTCAATACTACTGGGCTCAGAACCGGTCTCAAAGGGATGCTACCAGAACCACCAGGACACACTGATAAATTTCCCGTTAACAAGGATGTGGCGAGATCCGGCGAGCTCTTGTGGTCTGCAGGCACGTGCCAGTTCGATCACCCTCGCACGAGGCGTTAATATTTAGGCCAATTAAGAGAGTGCTTAAAAGTCAAACGCCTGTTCCCCCCCCAGCCTGAAGATTTGTGAGCCTGGCTCTGCCCGGCAGGAATGGATCTCTGGGGACAGACAGAATATCAAGTTTGAACTTCAACGGTACTGCACAATATTTCCTTGATAAATTATGGGATGGTCTATAAAGGGAGCAACAGTTGCTCTTGAAGACAGTAGCTCCGAAGGGGTGCCAGATACTCCCGGCCTTTGAACCCACCTGGGCTGCTGAAGGGACTTGTAGCTCCTTCTAAGCACCATTCCATGCTCCCGAAGCACACGGGCTCCTTCAGGACCGTGCAGGAGCGCAGCCCAGGCCATGAGCGGGGCTTTTTTCAGTACTGCAGCTGGACACAGGCAGAATACTGAAAAATATATTTCCACACGCTTCACCACAATGAAATCTAGTATTTGTTGCATATTAGTTGCATCACAACTTCCAGCCATCACAGCACAACCACCTCCCTGGAATAGGGGGGTTAGATTAAAAAATGATCATATTGGCTTCCTACGCTTTCTCCATTTTCTGTCTAATGCTATTCTAGTATCCAACAGGAGGGAAAACCTCTGCAGCTGATGAATGCAGACAGGATGATATTAAGGACAGTGGAAGTTTTGTCAGCAAGAAACCATCAGGCTATCAATGCAATATTAAAGAGAGAACACCTGGAGCTCTCCCGAGCTTTTATGAGAGCACAACCATGGCAAAGTGAATCCTCCCGTCAATATCCCACTGCCAAAGAGAAATATTCATCATTACTACTTCACCCTGCTAAGATGAAGCTCCACTGAGAATACAGGTCGTGTCTACCTTGTAAATTTGATATCAGCACTAGATAAGACCACTTGCATCTTTTCTCATTTTCCCCATTTATGTAAGTTGCTTTCTTCACAACGGAATTACACATATTTTGTTTACAGGTATGGGAACAGAGCATCCTAAACCAAGGACAAAGGGTGTGGGGAGGAGCTGTGCAGGCTGCCCTGGCACACGGTCCCTGTCTCTGCTCCCGACGGGGGCCGGAGCCTGGGGGACACGCTCCGGGCAGAGGGAGCCAGCAGCTTTGCCCACTGGGGCCAAAACCCTGTCCCTCCCCGCACCGACTCCTTCCCTGCCAACGTGTGGCAGAGGCATTTGCTTCCACCAGCAGCTACCTTGGGCACCGGCTCTGGGGAGGAGAGAGGAGAAGATTCATCAGCAAATCCAGACACACGGCGGGTCTGGTGAGCTGAATGGGCACCTCTCTCTTGGCAGACATTAATCCAGGTCAGAAAGATAAGAGATGGCCAGGCAAGGGGGAAATGAGAGCAGGTCTGTGTTTCACTCCTCCCCATTCACCTCCAGAGCAAACGGGGAAGGGGCACAGGGGGCAAAGAGGCACCAAAGGGACCAAAGCGCTCGAAGATGGAGAGAGAAGCTCCTTCCATCCTGGCTGCCTTCTGCTCTGCAGGGAAGTGATAAAGTGCTGGCACATCAAGAGACAGCTTGAGATGTTGCCACAATAAGAAGATCCTCTGACTTCCCTCACATTCTCACTTACAGAAAAGCGTCCTACCTACAAGTGGAAAAGATTTGCCAGGAGCAGCCTCCTCTTTGGATCCCCAATCTGAAAGCCGCCTGATGTATAACCCTCTGCCTTGCTTAACACTCCTGCAAATTCCTCAGGCTGCCACTGCTACTCCGCATCATTTTACACTCCTCTTCTGCAGCACAGGTTTAATTAGAAGTGCGACTTCAACTAATGTGTTCCCCAGAGAGAAGGGGTCAATGCACATATAGGAGGAATTTCTGATCCAGTTACGCAGGAAGGGAGGGATCTCCTCTGACAACTCCTGACTGCACAGAAAAATTAATTCCCCATTCCCACAGAAGTTTATAATGAGAAAGCTGCAATATCAAATTGTTAATGATTTCGCAGGCACCAAATCAGTGTCGCTGAGTGAAATCTCACTCTCATAACTTCGCTTTTAATGAAAGACCACAGATGTTGGACTATATTTAGATTACAACTTGAGAAATGTTTCGTAGTTTAGACTTCATCTTTGTGGTTCATTTACGTTGACCTCAATATCTGAGCTAATCTGCACAAATTTTCAATTGTACTCATTCGCAGCAGCCAAGAGAGTCTCTGTGCCAAAGCCCGAACACGACCTGCTGCTCCCTGCGGGGAAAGCCCACAGCAGCCCTGTTGCTCACTGCTGAAGCATTTTTCATGACTTCTTTAATAATCCCAGCTGTAAATGAAGTGCCAGCACAAATCAGAAAGCCCCAGGGCCGGCATCCCGGGTGTCTGCCAAGTGCAGCTCGCAGGGGGCTGCTGCTCAGGAGCCCCGGGCACGAGACCCCAACCTCACACCACCAAAACCTCATGCTCGGAGAACTTTCATGCTTTGGAAGAAGCCTCAGTGTATTTGCTTTGCTCTCTCTTGGTTGTGCCTGCAGCTCCCAAGCAGAAAGCTGTCCGTCGGACGGCGTGGAGCAGCAGCAGGTCCTGAGCAGCTGAGTGCCGACGGAGGAGCGTCCTGCTCCCACACTTCGGCAGCCCAGGCCGAGGGCATTAACCATGTTCCTGAACAAGCTTTTCACACCTCGTGGCTGCTGGGGTCTGGGCACAGGCTGCACCCACAGCCACGGCTGCCCCAGCCCCGCGCCCTGGGAACGGCAGCACAGATGGGATCCCGTGGGCTCCCAGCCACCAGAACAGACTTTCCTGTCAAATTATTTGTTTGGCTTGCTCTTAAATGCAACCAAAGAGTCCCATTATTCCAGGTAAAGTGAGTATCTCTCCTACTTGTATACTGAACTGATAAAGCTTAAAACCATTCTGCTGAAAGTCATAAACTCAACTTCCCTTCCATTCAGCTTGTGCAAGCCTGAGGCAACACTGATAATATTATTATGGAGGCCATTTGCATAGGAAGAAATTTTTCTTTCTATTAAAAAAAAAAAGCCTTTCTATATTTCTTGGTCTGCTTGTGGTGGAGAGAACTGTGGCAGTTTCATCACTATGCAAATTATGCGAAGATGTGAAACGCCACATCAGGGGAGCTCACGTGGAGCCTGGGGAATACATTAGCAAACACCTCCTTGGCATCCCTGGATGCACAACCAGCACTAAAAACACGCTAAATGTGTCCATCCTCACTGAGACCCTCAGCAGGCAAACACAACATTGTCAGATACAAAAGGCACTTCTAATTCAGCGGGTGAATGGCGGAAGAGGCCGGGTCTCTGTGCCCAGGGATGCCGTCGGGATGCAGGGAGACCCCCAGGAGGGGACAGCAGTGGCTTTGGTCCCGGCGGCTGCTGCTGGCAGGAGGGAGGTTCCCGGTTTATCCAGAGCTGCCTGGAAAACCCTTGGCCCCAGGGAGGCTCCAGGGCACATCCACTGGCTCCACTTTGAATTCCATCACATTTTGGGAAGTGCTCACTCAAACCATTTTGCTGAGCCTCTCTATAATAATCGCATCTCCCTCCTGCTACTTAGATGATTAATGGCTGAATTTGATTGAAAACCTGGTGCCATGCCCCGTTTTCCCAAACCTCCCTGTCAAGAAACCTTATTCTGCTATTTTGCGAGGAGACCTCACCTTGCTGCCTATGCCATTAATTGAATAACTATCAGTTCCAATTTATTCCACTAGGCTACAAATTAGATTTCAGCTGGCTACTTCCAAGCCCCGCTTCAACACAACCTTATAAAGCTGTGTCCCTTGGCTGGTGCCACTTGTCAACCTGCATCTGTTCTTGGTGTATTAAAAGACAACAAAGCCAGAAACCCGCCAGTCTCTTAATAAACAGAACCCAATATATTTTGCTCTTTTTGAGTTTATCGTTGCCTTAATGAAGACAACGAGGCTTGGTATTTAGGAGGTTCAGCCTGTCTACCTGCACCCCACAACTCTCTATTTAAAGCAGAGGTAGAGCAGGAGATTAAAAACTGATCTCGGGAAATCCAACAGCGTCAACACTCTCTCAGAACAAAATGCCTTAAAAATGAACATGTGCAGAAATAATTACTTATTTGCAGTTACTGCACTGAACTACGCTTGCAATGCCACTTACTGCTCACTTGCCTGGGCCACTCCCCACATCAACGCAGGGACACCCAAGGGAATTCCTGTCACCTGAGGAATTACCATTTGGAGAGACAGGTCTTTTAATATGCTCCCCAGGTGTGGAGTCCACTCCACTCCCCAAGCAGAGTCCATGAGTGATGGCAGATTTCCTAGCCACAGTCCTCGCTGAGTAGCAGCTGAACCTCCGAGAATGCCCTTCGATGGCCGTTGGGTTGGCCAAAGCAGGAAGGTGCCCAAGTTCCTGACCAGGCATCTCCTACGTTCTTCTGATGGGAAACGGAGGGAGACAGAACATGGACAACCATTGGCAGGTTTCCTTAGAAGCCTCTCAGCACTGATCGGTGGCACAGAGTCGCATGAACAAACACTTAACAGAAATGGCGCATCTCAGGCTTATTTGTTTTTATACTTGCTAGAGAATCCCGAATTTTTGTTGGTGTGAAAGCTCAAAACATCCTTGCGGAATGAATATATTTGTGAGGGAAAAGAAACTGTGAAACTCAACACTGCATCCTTCATATAAATTAATCATGATACTGAATTTGCAAGGCATGTTTCCCAGCAAGGCCTGAAAGAAGATGCAATTAGGGAAACGACTACCGAGTGAACATCTTACCTGGGCAGAAGGTGTTTGTTTAGAATGCACTGTCTAGGGATAAGATGTGTTATAATACAAATATTTTGTCCACTGTTTGCAATAAGCTTAAGGATATCCCTCCTTGAATACCTAAAGGTAATGATTGACTGGGTGACTGGAGCATTTCACCAAAGCCAGCTCTTTCCGTAATTTCATTTCTTTTTGCAAGCTGCCGGAAAACCTCGCACCTCGCTATCTGGCACGAGGCCCACAGACTCCCCCCAGATCCTGCAGGGTGACGCTTTCCATTTGCATCCCTGCTGTGGAACGGGGCAGGATAACGGCGTCCCGGGCTCCGCTGGCAGCCGGGGCTCCTGAGAGCATCCTGCCCTGCCAGCAACAGGCACCTCTGGAGCAGGGTTCAAACTGTGCTCTGTGATCGTGGACCGATTTAATTCCTATTAGAGTATAAAAATTAATAACAGTAAAATGTCATGATCATCTCACACTAATTACGCATCTAATGAATAATTAGCTGTGGACACATTTGACATTTTTGGTTGTTAATTTGAGCAAGTGTTTTAAGGCTTGAACAAAACTCCTCTGCGACTGGGACGGCGGCTGTGACTCGGGGCTTGGAGCATCGACCCTGGCCCTGTGGGATGGGGAGCACCCACCAGCTCCAGCTCCTCTCCCTCCCATCGGGAGGATGATTTTATCTTATAACCTTTAGCTATTTTTTGATGATAAAATGACTACACAGAAGGGGGAAGAGGGCAGAACCCTGGATCCTCCATATGCATGTGTATATAGACACATCTCCCCTGCTGACTCAGGATTTCAACGCCCCTTTGCCGCCTCTCCCTCCAACGCTCTGTCCGTCAGGTCTCAGAAATGAAGGAAATAAGAAGGGAACAAATCTCTCCGAGAGGGTGGGGATGAGCTCTGAAGCAGTTCAGTTCAAAGGCTGCAACACACATCCACAGCTAATGAACAGAACGTGCCTCATACTTAGGATGAAGGGACACATAAAAAGGTCACGAAAGGCCAGAATTAGCACCAGATTGAGCACTAAAACCGAGACAGAAAGCAACAGATGTTTCCCTCCTAATTTACTCTATTAGGACCTTCTCCAGATCACATGCAATGTTGCTTGCTAATGAAGCATTTCCATCTTCTTGCCTCGTAAATAAGCATCCCTGAGGTCAGAGATGCACTAACGGGCAGGAGCAGAACGGCTCCTCCTGGGCAGGCGTTGTCTAATTTTATAAACACGACTTTTTGTCAAAGAGAAAATAAAAATCTGTTTCCAAACTCACAACTAATTCTGACATAATTAACTCTTCTTGCTGAGCTGCCCTTCTTCAACAGTGATGCTTTAACCTCCCTGTGAACCCCAGCTTCCTTACGCTCATCGCAAGGAATTTCCATGTTACGAACAGCTGTGTATGCACTGGGTATACTGATTTTTAAACTACAGGAGCAATCTACAACAGACCTAAAATAACAAAGTATTTTACCTCCGGTATTGCCACTCTAGGTATTTTATACCAAACTGGAGAAACACCCCGAACTGGCTCCACACAGCAGAGCTCGGGCCCCTCCATCCCCGCCGCAGTGTGGGCTGGGAACGCCCCAGACCAGTCAATAAATGACCCGCAGAACCCAGCTCAGCAATAAAACCTGCTGCCCTGCCCGGCTGCCAGCACCTGAGAGCTGCAACGGGCCTGAGAGCCAAATATTTAGGATCTACTGCCTTAGAGGTATTCTCCATCTCCCCAGCCTGTGAAAACCGGCCGAGACTGAGCCAGACAGGCAGCAACGGTGCGGCGCCACGGGGAAAAGGCATCACTCGGGCAGGAATCTCCCAAAGCACGAGCCAGAGGAGCCCTGTCCACGTCTGCTGGGATCGCCCTCACGCTGAGATGGCTTTCCAGCAAGACACATTCCTCCCCGTTGCACTACAGCTTAATTATAATGCTCTTGCAAGGAATTTCAATTTTTCCTGCCATGGGAACAAGCTCCGTAATGAAAAGGCTTTATTAAAACAAAATGTAAAACATGGTATTAATTAACGAGGCGGTGCAGGTGTGCTGTGGGAGCCGTCCAGCCCCGCGTGTCACAGGGACCAGGCCGGGGTTCGCTCGGCCTCGCACCCCCTGGCGCTGCAGGAGGGACCCCCCTGTCGCCACGCACCCACCACCGCCCGCTCCTGGGGCTGGGATCCAGGCGGGGGACACCGGGAGCACCCGGGGAAGGGATGACAGAAACGTGCTCCCTGCGGTGATTCAACACGGCCTGAGAAGAAACCCAGCCCATGGTGTGTTCTTGCCAGGACGGCGCCCGAGGAGAGACCTGAGGGGGCACCTCGAACCAGAATTTGGGAGTGAGAAGGCAGGCGGGCCGGCAGCACTAGGGTCAAATGCCCCAACAAACCGAAAAACACAGGCTTAAAGACAGGCCTGTTTGACACTGATGTTAAAGCTCAGACAGATGGAAAGCCAAGCGGGGCCAAAGCCTCACGAGAGACACATTCAGCTGTAGCTGGGTCAACGCCAACCTGCACATGGTGTGGCTTTTCTGGTTTTCCCTTTTAATATCCAGACTGAATCTGTCCTTCCCTTGTTGTTCGGCTGTTTCTACAAATGAAACCGCTTCTCCTTGGCAAGTGTTTGAGTTGTGCGTGTGAAGACACACTCACAGCCGTGCGAGGGCTGTACGTGTTGCGGGGACACAAATAGCCCCCTTTTTGTTCCCTTCGGACAGCAGCGCTGTGGAAGGACATTCTTCATTTGTTTGAGCCAGCTGATGTGCTGAAATGCAGCAAATTACACCGGAGCAGGTGTGCGCATTATGCAAGGCTATTAAAAGGAGGCTGTTGGTATCTTATTCATATGTAAACATAAGAAAACCTACCGATGATATACATTCAAAGGCACATGATATTGGAGGTATAGCCGGTGTTGCAAATCCATTTTCAGGGTTTCTTTTTGGACAACTGTCACGGTGTAGGCCAGATATCCCTTGGTGCCTGAGAATGGCCCTTACGATCAATACTGCTCCCAGCTAATTGCTCCAGGTAAACAAAAGCCACTAGTAGATCTGTTGGCTTCTGCCCCTAAATGGTTCCATGCTGTCTCACGGTTCCAGCTGCAGAAAACCCAACCCTTACTGGGCAGAGCTGGGGCCGGCGTTTGGGAGAGGTGCCCGTCCCCAGGGGTCCCAGCTCCCTCTGGCAGCGCTGCCTGGGCCATCCTGGAGGGTGCTCCAGGGGACGGGGATGGACTCCAGCACCTCCTCAGGGATGAGGCAGCCGGTCCTTGCAGCGGTCCCTGCCCAGAGCAGAGCCTTGCTCCAGCTCTCAGGGCACATGCGATCCGAGACAGCCTTTAATTACACCCTGATCTGTTACTCCTTAACCTGCACCCTGTCCCAGCACGTGGGGCAGAGATGGCAAACCAGGAGAATCAAAGCTGCACAGGCCACCAAAAAGGGAGCATTTTCTAACTTCCAAACAGCTAACTTTGAAATCCAAAGCTAGGATAAATTTACACTGATTTTTAATATAATTATGCAGACCTCTATGCATAAACATACACACAAAGCATGCTTTGTTTTGCTTGTAAAAAATACATGCAAACACATCCTCTGCATGGCTGAGATGCAGCTGTTACATTCCGAATCCCAGCATACTGAAAATTTTTATGGCCAAGCTATAAACCTCTGAAAAATGAGGTTTATAATAGAAACCCTGACACCATCTAAAATATAGCAGCACTACTGGGTGCTGCTGTAATATGGCCCTAATTTATAAACCACGGAGGAATCCTGTTCCATTTTGAAACTTACAGACAGTAATCTAGAAAAAGGGTAAACCACGAGGAAAAATGGTCATGTTGTCCATGAGCTATAGCGTCTAGTCCATCCAACAACTCAAAAATCAAATAGGATGCCACAATATTTAGGCCACGCACTGAATCCTGGACTGTCACAAAATAAAAACATGGCGTATCCTCGGATGGGGGCATATTTCATACAGCCATGTGCCATTTCCCATGCCTCTGGGCAGTATTTTTTGAGAACACTAGAAGTAAAGAAGAAAAAAAGACTGGAGAAACACAACCCCAACCCTCCAGTTTTGCTCGACATAATAAACGTTTTTGCAAGAGGGCTTCAGCGCACTCCCATTTAAATTGAAAAAAAAGTGGCAAAGCAAGCAGATTGTTTACTCACAGGAGACAAAACTTTATCACTAAATGTTAGGAAAAAGCTCTCGGTACTTTGAGCCTCCTGCACTGTGTTAAAACGCACTGAGGAGGGGGCTGTTCCTGGGGCCATGCTCTGTCCTGCTGCTCGGCATCCATTTCTCCGCAGTATGCTGGACCAGAAACCTCTTAGAGATCTTTACAGAGACCCTAAACCACTCAGCAAAGGTTTCAACCTTGGGATTTATGTTTGGAGAGTCACTCTGTGCCTCTCTGGACAGCACTGCCCTGGGATGCCTCCTCTCCCAGAACGGCCGTCTAATAAAGCGATGCTTGCTTGCAATTTTGGGAAACAAATGTGAGCCTTTTGGCACAGCGGTCAGAAATAAATCAAGAAGGCAAATGAGGACTTCATTCATTGCTGTCATTTGCTTCAAAGCCTTGGGAAAAAGTCCCTTCTCCCCTACAGAACTGAGTTAACTCGTCCTAGATACTGGGACTACCCCAATTACTCACACTGAAGGGATGTTATTCCACAGCAAGAAACAACACTTTAGGGCTCACAGCTGTCAGGTTTACACTGAAATTTTCATTGCGGCCATCCCGGATTCCTTTCCTGCTTCCCCTAAATAGTCTCCTTTTGCATGCTGAGCATCAAAGGAAAATAAATCCAGATTTATTACACTTTTCCTGTTCAAACTATTTCTCAGTAGACTTGCTATGGACCAAGTGCACAGTATCCTTGTCGGTCACATCACTGCCCACCGGTGTGGTAATGTTTTACGTGCCGCAGGCTGAGCCCCCCATACTCCAGCGAGCCCTAAGCCCCCTGGTCGCTCCGTTAACAAAAAGTGAGGATTTTCTTGCGGAAGCAGCTGAGCGCAGCAGCGTGTCACGCAGCCGCACTTCCCTCCGACCCGATGGCTGGCTCTGCAGAAAGGTGCCGGGATGTGGAGATGGGGGCAAGAGGGGCTGAGCTCTTCATAAACTGTTAGCAGGCTAACGAGGGCATCTGCAGAAGGAATAGGCACTAAAACCAAAACTAGATACAAAATAAATATTCCAGAGCTGGATTTCTTAAAAAAGATTCTGCTGAGCTATAGTTCCACATCAAACTTTTATTGAATACATTTTCTACTGAGAATTTGTGTACTAAAACCACTCAAAATCGTATGAGAGGAGTATAAATTTCACATACAGTTTTCACTGCAAATATCCTTCAAGAGAAAAAGCAAAAGCACTTTTTAATCAAGCGCTCTCCACATCCTCTCCTTCCTTTGCCCTGCAACGCCAGCAGGAGCTGGAATCTGGAGCCCAGGCAGCCCGACGCACCAGCGGCTGCGGGAACCCTCTGCCAGAGTGATGCTCCGCTTGGAGGGGGCAGATTATCCCCCCCTTTCCTTGCCTACAGAAGGTGCCTGGGTCCTGCATCATGTATAGGGAAGCTACGAAGAAGCTGACATTGGTCCATGATATTAATCCATGCAATGTCAACAAACCATTGTTAAAACCCAAACTTGATACCGCTTCTTTCCCAAACTCGAGTCACCCCTCCAAAAATTATGCTGGTCACATTAATTCCTGACCCTCTAATGGGTTTCGTATTTGATTCTACAAAACCCGAACATGAGGGTTTAGTTCCCTGGAAGGATGATGTTTCTCACTGTAAAAGCCAGATTATGGGTCACTTTGAGCTTGGAGAGACTCTCGGATCTACAATGATGTTACAGACAGAAAAGCTATTCTAGATTCTAGCTATTCTGCTATCCTTTAGCAGCTTCCCAGCATCTAAGAGTTGGAACTTCTCCTTCCCCCCAACAACTACAACATGAACTCACAAGAAACTCCTTTTCTTAAAGGCTTCCAGATCTGTCAGCATCATGTAAATATTCAGTGGGTCTAAAATGGAGCAGATTTCAGAGCTGCAGTGGGTCTCGGTTGCTGCGCTGCCCTGGATGCTCACACGGCCAATCTTCCCTGGGATATTTAGTTACCTGGCTCCTGAGAAGCAAATTACACTGAAGAAAAGGTCAATAAATGGCAGACAGGAGGTGACATCCCGTAATAGTTATAATTACTGTTTATCAGAGCGCCTCACTGCACAGGTAGCAGGTTAAAGGACATATTTGCTGTATTTTTCCATGAAAAGAAAACATTGCTAGATGATTTGGTGCTGGAGCTATGAAATGCACCGTTCCCTGCCCCGCCGCTGCTTCACTGCAGAGCGCCCAGCATCGCCTCCGCAGAAACAACTGACCTTGAAAGATGTTGCATTCATTTTTCTTTCTGCATTTTTTTTTTATATGATGGATTTAATGTTCAATAAAACTAAAAGAATAACAGAATTTGAGGCTCGAGCTATTTGTGCAAGTGCCAAGCACTGCGGGAGGAGTTCAGGGCTGATTTCTGCACCTCACGCCACACGTTCACAGCAAAACCCACGTCGTGGCTCCGCTCTCTTCACTGTAGCCTGAGAAGGGGATTTATTTTCCACAGGGATTCTTGTCCCTACAAAGTTTTACACTGTGCACATAGGGTAAATTCCTAGCAGGGCAGAGGCATGAGATGAGCAAAGATCCACTGATGTGTTTCAGGAAGACAACAGTTCTCCACAGCACCGTGGAGAGAACTGGCCCGTGGAGGTGGAAGCACGTGGGATGCCCGGGCTGAAGCACATTCTAACACGAATGTTGTGCTGTGTGTCCCCAGGGGCTGGGGCAGACAGTGCTTAAGTGCCCGCACTGCGTGTGCTGCGTCACCAGGGGATGGAATGTCACCTGGGCTGTCCCCCTGCCACCTCCCAGGGGTAACTGCAGTCTCTTCACCTGCTACACGATCAGAAAAACCTTCAACCCTTCTTGGGGATTTTTTGTAATATTTGGTTGTAAAAGAAGGACAATGTGAAGACATATTCAATCCCACAGACTTGTTTTGTGCTGGTTACATTATCGGGAAATCTAATTCCCGGGAAGAGGCCATCCCATTTTACAGAGACTAAACTGATAAAAACCTCAACCTCTCTTTTACTCTCCCTAAACCGGGCTCTCTTTACTGCTGATGGCTAATAACTCCGGTGCGAGCCAGCAGGCTGTCATACGACATACGTCTTGTGGCGGCGTGAGGAGCAGATGCAAACCGGCTGACATTTAACTGAAACAAATGTATGATAAGAAAAATCTTGCACTTTTTCCTTGACACAGAAAATTATGCCCTGAGGTATGATGCCTGTTCAGGGGGGAAAGCTGTTTAGGTTGTTCTCCTCCGGCTTTTGGCCCTTCACTAATACATTAAAGAAATCCATCGAGTGGTCTCGCAGAGGACTAAGACCACGATCTGTGTTCACTGTTCCCGCAGCTTCGGAGGCGGGGGCATAGTTTTATAGCACAGGCTGTGAACTCGGGGCCGATTTTAATAACCTTTACAGACTTTCACTAAGGGCAGCGCACCGTGTATATGCTCACACGTGCGACGGCCACTCTCCCATCCATTGGTCTGACATGAGACGTCACCGTGGTCCTGGACCAGCGAGAGGATGCGGTGATGAAGGTGATAAAGGCTCTGGGAGGTGGCTGGGACAGAGAGGGGGAAGAGGCACCCCAGTGTCATTAACTGGGGGCAGGCAGCAGCAACACAGGACAGCAGTGACAGCCAAGGGCAGCCATTCCATAGACAGGGAACAGACAGACACTCCTTCGGAAATGAAAGATGATTTTGAGAATAAAAGCAACTGGGGTCATAAGCGAGATGCTCATGTGGGCAGAAGGACAGTGAGAAAACCATTCAAAACTGCAGACACCTGGGAAGTGATTTATCCAAAACGCTTATAAAAGCCTGCCTTAACAGATAAAATACAAAAGGGGGTAACTCACTGCAGGCCAAAACACTGCATATTAAAAGAAAAAAATATCCTGTATTAGGAGAGATTCAGTCCTGGCAGCATCTGCTGCAAGTCCTCCGCTGCCCACGCCAAAACCAACTCCAAATCTCTAAGCTCAAATTGTAATTTGCTTCACTACAAAACTTCCAACCCAATCCCCAATTATGCCTCTTCGGCGAGGGTGAAGCTTCAGACAGTGTAATACATTCGCGGACACCTGCAGACCTCATAATCGACCGGGGAGGATGTGGATGAGATCAGCAGAAATGCTGCATTGCTACTGCAAGCCCCAGTGTCCTACACCAGGAAACAGCTTTGCCACTGCAAGGTGCGTAATTTAATAAACCATTAACTCAAACCTGAGGTGAAGTAAATTCAGTGTACTATATATTTCAAAATATCATTAGAATTCAATTTAAGTGTCACCAAAAGCCTAATCCTCAGTATACAGAGCATATTAATAAGTGTCTGGAAGCCTGCGGTTTGATTTAATTTCCAGCTGAGCTGTGCTGTCACATCACTGCCATCCCCGCCGTGAGGATATCTCCCCATCCCATCCCAGCCCAGACTGCGGCAGCACTCGGGAAGGTACGTGGTCCCGCTCCCGGGGTCCTCCCGAGCGAACGCTCCAGCAAAAGCAACCCCATCCCAGCCCATCACTCCTGGGAGCCACCGCTCAGATGCTGGTGCTCCCCGGCGACGGCGGGGTCCCCAGGCTCCCCCGAATGCATAAAATCTGCCTTCCATTTGTGTGGGAGTCGGCGTCTTCTGGACTTTTTTACGCCCCCCCATAATAACTCCTCTCCATCAACAACCCAGGCACGTCCCGCAGCAGTTTGGGAAATGCATCTCTTCTATAAATGACAACAGATTTTTTAAGCAACAACTAAAGCACTCTGACTGCTTTTTAGTTTGCTCGCATTAACGTCAGTCTCCTCATATATCTAGGGAACGAATCCGGGATTTTCTTCAAAATGGTCGAGAGCAATACAAAAATAGCAGACTACTCGTCTAAAATAAAGTTATGTGTTTGAAAGGGTTGGAAATTGTTTTTTAATCACTGGCGTCTTTCTTCTGGAATATAATCTGCCGGCTATACATTTTGCTTTTCTATCCAATTTCTCAGGAAAATGCAGCAAGTGTGTTAATAAATAATTTATAAAAACATTACAAAAGATAAAGCACTCCTGCTAAAATGTTTCCAGCCTCTGAGATACCGGTTCATTTGTAATCCCCTCCGCCTCCCCGTCGCTGAACATCAGCAGAGGGCTATTGCTGCCTTTCTCCGCAGTCCCGTTTTACTCATCCTGCAGGTGTCAAAACACATCTTTGTTTTGAAGGTACCCAGACTGATACAAGGGCACGGCCCAGCCTCAGTCTCCATTTTATCTACTACGGATTTTTGTCACGAAAAGCGTTTTTCAGGAAAGCAACATCCTGATTTATTTTCGTGGTCTTGCGTGTGAGAATGGATGTAAAACGCCGACATGCTGCAGGCTCTCCCAGAAAAGAGGGCTCTTGCAGACACTGTTCCCTCCGGCATTTGTCCTTCCCCGCCGGCACCGGCACCGGGACGTGCGGGCGGTGGAGCTGCAGGTGAGGCCGGAGCGTGGGCACGGAGGGTGCCTCGGGCCCCCTCCCTGGGAAGGGGAAGGAGGCGGCTGGGAGGAAGGCAGCTTCTGACGAGCTCTGCCAGATGGAACTTAATTTTAGTGGAGCTGAAGGCTCTATGAGAAGCTAACGTTGGAGAGCACGTAAAACTTGAAGGAGGAAAAAGCAAGCAAAAATAGCCTTCAATTTGAATACATCCCGTGTGGGTCTATTCAAAACAGACTGCAAGACCGAAGGTGGGTTTCAATGGATGCAGCTGCTCTGACAGCAAGTCGGGGGATGAGAGGACAAGAGTAAAGCAGAACATTACTCAAGGGGATCCCCCGAGAGAACCACCCCCCGGCTCTCAGCCCCGCTGCATCCCCCCTCGCCGGGGCTGCCCTGTCTGGCTGTGCTCCCCTGCCAGAAACTTGGCAAAACCCACCAAATGCCGCCAGGCTCCAAGAGGAGCCGCACATCAGCTACGAGCAGAGGCCACCGCGCAGCCCAGGCACCACTCCGGAGGAGCCACCAGCGACTCCGTCTCTGCCGGCACCGACCCGGGGCACGGGGGCTCCCCCCGCTCCGCAGGCAATGGAGGCAGCGCGGGGAGAGGGGGCGGCTGTCACCACCGGTGACATTCAGTGCCTGTCACCAGAGCTGGCAGCAACAGCGGCCCTGGGGGACGGGAGCGAGACAGGGGACGAGCAGGAGCAGGAGCCGCAGCAAATGGACCCCTCAGAGATGGCTCCTCTCGGGCCCCTGGGGCTGGAGGCAAAGAGAGAGCTCCCGCAGCAGCACAGCCCCCCTGGCCCCGCTTCTGCTCCGGGTCTGCTTCACTGTGACACCGGAGCACAGCGCGGCACAATGAGAATCGTTGTTGTCAAAGTCCTCTCTAATCAAGTTTTGGGGCACTTGTGCTAAACAGAACTTGAGCTCCACACAATGTGCAGAGCCACAAAAAGGCTCCTTCAAACCTGTCCAATTATTCCTCCCTGTCAAACAGAGCTTTGCCAGGGCGATCCCAGTGGGAGCAGGACCGTTGGGATCGCAGCCGGGCACCAGCCCCAGCACCTCCTGCCCTCTCACCAACCCAACGGAAGGGGCTAAGGGGCTCGTGGGGAGGCACAGCTAACTCCTCTCCTACATAACTTCTATGAAATTCATTTTCAGAAGTAAGTATTTGTTAGAAATGTGACCAAAAAAAAAATAATAAAAATCATCAAAACAATGAAAACAGAAAATTATTACAACAAAGTTAACTTTTGCTAACTTTTGGAACCCTTGGAATTTCAATCAGACCAAGCAGTACTTTCTGCACAGTTCCACCGATTCCAGGAGTACTTCAGATCTTTAATGACCCCTGAATAATGTGACGGGAAGTCTCGGGACTGGGCTGTCCCCGTGACGGGAAGGCAGCAGAGACACGGCGGGGAGCACCGTGCCTTCAAAAAGGGCTGGTGAGAAGATGAAAGGAGAGAAAGGAGAGTGTGGTCTCGCAGAGAGATTACATCAAAGGAATACTAAGGAAGCCCGAAAAGGGTATCCACAACTTTTTTGTTCTCTGAAAATGCTTTTGCCCAGGGAAGCATCGTGAAGGCCAGCGGAGACGCAAGGGGACTGACTGCTGCATCCCATCTACTCCTGCCCAGCGGGGCATCAAAAGTGCTTTTTCTGTTGCAGCTCAGAGTTAATCCATGCAAAAGACAATTCAGCTCCCTTGGCCGTCCCTGTGCTCCCACCGCGCTGCCTGCTCTCACAGCACAGCTCCATGTGCACGCTTTGCACTAAAAATAGGAACCAGAGGCAATTAAGGCATGTCTGCTTAACAGGTCTGTTCTGTAAATACCCACCCGTTGGTGGGAGGACCTTGTCTGGTTCTGCAGAGAGATGCCCTGTGAAGAGGCATCGAGGTGGCTGGGTCTGTCTGAGAAAAGCCACCGGGGTTCCCGTGGGCTTCTCCCATCGCAGCACCTCTGAAGGAAAGGCAGAGCTCGCCGGAGGAGGGCACCGAGAGGTGTCACAGCTCGGGAAACACCTGAGCGTTTGAACAGGAGAAAGGCAGGAGTTTCTCTGTCCATTGGGCATCGTGCCCCATGCTGGCTGGGACTCTGCCTGTGACCTGCTCTGCATTTTTCAGCAGAAGTTAACCCTCGGATACCCACAGCCTCTGACCACACAGTAACAAGAAACAGCACTTTATACCACCTTCCATTTGTATTCTCCCCTGGATTTCCTTAGCTTTATGGCAAGCACTGAGTAACAGCCTCGACAAGGGGGCAGAGACCCTGCACGGAGACACTGCAAAAGCAAACAGCGCTAGAGGCCACAGGTCCTGAAGTGCCTCCACGCAGGTCGTGGGTGCCATCGTCACTGTCATGGCTGGACGGGACCCTGGACTGATCGGCCGCTGCCCCAGGGTCACTCAGCCCATCCGTGCCCCGGTGCTGTGGTGTGCTCGGGATGCTGCACCACGCTCGTGCTGGCGAGGCACCCTGTGCCATCCTCTGCTGTACTTCAATACACACTTAATTTCATCACATGGGCTAAAATTCACTTTGGGAAAATGTGCTAGTGCAGCGCCAACAGTTTATATTCCCGTTAGAATAAATGCAAAGGCTCGTTATGCCAAGAGCATCACTTACACCTTTCTCCCCAACAATACGGGACTGATATGAAGCGCCCACATACAGTGCACGATCTTCAGTGCTTTATTGCCCAGTCACTTCTATTTTACCCAAATGAAAAATAAAACCCCATTACTAAGCAAAAGTCTCAGGAATTTTTATGAGATTGTAATGCTTCCAATTTATGTTTAAAAAGACCAAAATCCTCAAGCTGTCTGTTGCTCCTCCAGCCAGGGAGGTGGAAGATGCTATTGATGCGGTGCAGCACAAGCCATCAGAGAGGGCAACGCTGCTCTGCCAGGGAAACATCAACAAGAAATGGGAAGGTTTTCCTCTCGCTTAGGACACAATGGAAAATTTGAGGAAAAAAATTACAGAACCAACACCAAATATCCACAGGACAGCTGCACACCTCACATAAAATGCTTTAACTGATTTTCAGGCCTTGATACTTTCTGCCCAAGGCTTTCTGATGAGCTCTGTTTTGGAAGGGAACACTCAGGGAACATCAAGCATCAGTGCAGACACTAATAGTAATAAACAGCTGAATATCAAAGTGTATAGAAGGAAGAATCCAGGAAAAAACAGTTTAAAGATAAAATATTGCAGACGCTAAAATTTAAGTCTCTGACATTAAATCAGTGCTTATGGGCACTCTGCAAGTTACAGCGGGTGCGTGCAGAACCACATGAAGGATCATTAAAGACCGCTGAAAGAGCACTGCCCAGCTAAAGTATCCCCTTCAGCATCTCCCAGTTGCTCCTCCTGGGACCGATGTCTTGTCAGGACATCACTGCTGGTGTCACTGCTGATGTCCCCTCACTCTCCCCTACCATTTCCTACCCCATGGCAAAGCATCCCAGTGGCTCCAGTGGCTGGTGAGAACGCCCTGCCAGCGTGCAAGCAGTAGAGATGAAATGCAGCCCCTACAAGACCGGACTATCAACAACTACTGCCAGAGCCCGATCTATGGCAGGGTTCTGGCATCTCCCAGTGCCCGGCGCATCCCGCTCCGCTTCCCCGACCCACCTGCGAGAACAGGGGCCGCTCACACAACTCTTCATCAGCTCTGAATTATTCAGTGAGCAGTTAATGTGCACGCCATGTGAAACAGGTATCTGCCTAGATACTGCTCTCCAGTGCTTGTTAGTCTTAATTTGTCTGATTGGCCAAGACGAATAGGTGAACACCAACATTCCCATCCACTCCGATCAGTATTCCCTGCACTTCCCATTCCCACAAGCATCTTTATCAAGAAAATCTCACCTGTGCAAATGCTGTTGGCAAACAAACAAGTTAATGAACAAATGCATGGGCTTTACTGAATATATGATCATAATTCATTTTATTTTATTCCATTTTCTCTGTAGCTGAACGGGAGGATGCCCTATCATGTCAACAGCACTGTTGAATATTCCTGATCTCACCTTGCCGTGACTGTTGCTGTTATTAAATTACTGAGAAAGTGGCGAGTCATTCAAAAAACCAAACAAATAATAACGTTAATGACACCTGAATGCCTAAAATGCACATTTTCCCCATATTTAGGCAAACAATTATAGAAAAGATGGCAATATGAGTAGTTCTGTCCCATGTCATGAAGAACTAGTATTTAGCCACTGCCTAATTCATAAAAAGTTTTTAGCATGATCTTATAGCACAGTTTACGTACCTCCTAATTAAGAAAAAGGGCGACACTTTTTAATAATGTATTACTTCCCATTACGGCAGCACCTTAACACCAGCACTAAAGAAAGGTATCAGAATCTGCTAAAGGCAGATGGAAAATAATGACTGTCTAACAATCTCAGGCTCCCCATCTGTATGGCACAAGGGTGGAAGAGGAAAGAGAGGCATCGCTATTCCTGGGTGAAGATGAAACCCGCCTCCAGTAACCTTTGCAAACAGCAGCCGGCCCCGGGAGCCTGGCAGCTACATTCATTTTAAATTCCTGAGGCGCCAATTACCAACACGCAGAAGGGAACGCTGCATTTTGCTGCTCAGCTGTGCCAATGTTTGAAAATTGTCTAGATCTGAGAATCCACATTTTCCCTGCGTTACTTACTCATTGTGAGTACAAACAGGGCTTTTTTTTCCTGCTTCTTCTTCCATTGACAGGAAATCTGGTGCCGTTTTGGAGCTCTAGACCCCGCGGGTGCTGGTACCCGCACGTCCCGCTCCAGAGGAGCCAACAAACCAGAGTCTGCGCTGAAGCCCTGCCAGGAGTCTGGGGACCTGCCATCACTCACACCTGAAAAAAGGCTTCACCAGCATCGTTCCGTGCTTGACTAACCACAAACAGCCAGGGCACTGCTGCTTTTAGGAAGCTAAAAGGTAATGCAAAAAAAATTTTTTTTAAAGTGCCACTGAAGAGCCCTCCCCAGCGCCTCTGGTGACGATGGCCATGAGGTCATCTTCAGCCCTATCCTTTCCTCTGCCGGTCGGTCACAGCATGACCTTGTGCTTCTAGAAATCAGAAAACTGAAAGAAAAATCTGAGAACCCAATGCAGGAAAACACCACCACCACCGTGGTCTTGCTTCCTTCACTCAGCTCCAAGAGGCCCACGTGAGAGGGTGCCAGCGCCCAGGGCTGGACCATCTCCCACAGAGACACTACAATGTTTGCTCAGCAATGACAACATCTACTAAAAACATTAGAGGTGTTTGGGGTAAGGCAGCATTTGAAATCCATTACCAAGAACGGAGAGGAAGAGCTGAGCTGTGGTGCCTTGCACAGTGTCACCACTGCTCTGTGCCAGCCCACAGTCAGCCACCGTGGCCACCATCTCTGCCCACAGCGGGGGGACATCTCCTGGTAGAGACTCACAAAATGGCATTTTGCCTGCTGATGGTTCAAGCTGACTGGTTTTCATTGCTTATCCCTTTGACCAGTCTTCAGGGAGAAAGCACGTTGTGTCAATCATAAACGACAATGCAAAGTAAGAAATCGGATAGCACCAATACAATTAATGGCTACAGCACAAGAGAGACTGCTGGTCTCTGTGGCGTGAGTCTTGGCCTTCATGCTGAAAATGCTAGTCAGAAAAGATCAAGAACAACTGCATGGGGATTTTTAATCGATATCTAACCTGACAATAGGATTTGGAGGAAGATCATCCCATAAAACACCGGCAGCATCACAGACTAATTGTATTTACTTCCTATTGACCAGCGACTGCAGGCAGAGAGCTCCATATCCCAGGAAGGTACTACACCTCTCCCTCAAAAAAGTGAGTGTCATCCATTTGCCTCTGTGAACTAAAAAGACAAACGTTTTGCTGGAGGCTCGTGTTAAACAGTGCCCCATCTGTACCTGTTTTGGAATATAAAAATAATTTATTGGGTGGTGTTGGAGTGGAAGACTCCAAAGCAGATGCACAGAACACCTTCTCCCTCTCTCTGGTCTCGCTCCCCCTAAATTCACTGTGGAGCTGAACAGAAACACTGTGCAGATGTTAGAAAAGCATCATCGGTTCTTGGCCAGCTCTGCGTAACCTTGAGCGTGTGACTGAAGGGTGCCCATTCGTGCCTGGAGATGGTGCCATGAATCATGGGCCCCTGCTCCTCCTGCAGCGAAGGCACAGCACGTCCTTGTCTCTGGACACCAGCGCAGCCCCTCCACAAGGAGATGTCCTGCAGCACGTTTTACAAATAGGCTCGTAGGAAACGTACTTCCCACCCACCCGTCTCAACCCGAAGCAATTATCAAAGCAAAGAAGGTGCCTGATTGCCGACACGCACCCTCCGGAAGGGAACGAGCCAGACCCCGGGGCAGAGCCAAGGAGATGCCGCGGTGCTGCAATGCAGCTCGTTAGAGGCGAGCGTGCTAATTACCACACCAGCCACCTCCAGCAATACTTCTAGGCAGCACGCAACAAAACCAAAAAGAAAGACAAAGCTCAGAATTAAAGACAAGAAGGGTGACCTACGAGGGGAGGACCTCTCGGGGGACGAGCTCAGTCTGGGCAGCCCACACCGGAGCAGGATCCAGGACTGCCCGTGGTCGGGGACCACTCGGGCTACGTGAGCATTGCTCAGGCTGATGGATAACGGCTCAAAACCATGGGAAATTTCCTGACGGAAAGATGGGCAAAGCTAGAAAACACTTTCAACGGTAATGGAAAAAGCTTTGCAGTTTGGGAGAGAACCTCCCTAAAGGTCACAGCCCAATTTTAGGTTGAAGCTCAGCAGTTTGATTTTGCGTCATCAGTTCCTCTTGGGATCTGATGGGAAGGACTCTGCTGCCTGCCCTGAATTTCTGCAGAAAGAGGGGCCTGCCTTAACATTTTCCGTTTATGAAAAAACATTTCATGAGCTGCGCTGCCCTTCAGGGACGCTGGAAACTCCCAGCACCGTGGTGCCTGCGCCTGGGCTGGGGGATGCTGCAGAGCGGTGGCCATGGGGGGACCTGCCGCACCTCTTGACCCTCTGGTACCTCCCCGAGCCCCGGGGCAGTGGATGGAGGATGCTTCCACCAAGCCCCAGCCCAAACTCCTATTCCTCAGTGGGCAAGAGCAGAGGAACCGAGTGACCTGTCCATCATGGTCCCCTCTGCCTTCATGGGGACATCTGGGACAGGCGGTGGCTCGGGGAGTACCCGCTGCACTGGCATTTATTCAGAGGGAATTCAGAGTTTCCTCTGAATTCTCGTGTCACACCATCCGACATGGGCACTGGCAGAGATGGATGCTGAACTTCAACATGAACAGCTGTCTGTCATCCTGGGCAAACCAGACCCTAAATTGAGAGGTTTTGCTCAGTTTGGGGCACTGAACTGTCAACATGTAACTGTTCCTTCAGCCGTACCTACACCCCGCTCCCCTTCTTCTCCCCCTCTGCCTCCATCCAGGGATGCAGGGCAGGGCCCCGACTGTGGGGAAAAGCATCTTTCACAGACCAGTGACAGCAACAGCATCTTCTTTTTTAATATGGAAGGGCAATTGCAAAACTGTAGGCAAAAAGGGATTATTTTCTATTTGCTTCTTGAAACAGATGTTACTTTCCTCAGACCTGTTTGTTTTCAGGACTGCAGGGGTCTAATCTTTAAAACAATAATATTATTATTACAATATGTGTCAAATGCTGTTTTCTAACAAAAGAAAACAAATTGCTTCCACTTTGTAAGCAAGGGTAACCAGTCAATAATATAAATAGCTCCTCAAAGGCAGGGTTATCTACCCATCTCGGTCCAGCGACCACCCCCCCGGGCAAACTCCTGCCCGTGAACCTGAGCACACAGGGGGGATCAGGCCACTACCCAAACCCTGCAGAAATAAGAGGAAAACTCCACTGGACTCCTCCAGGGGCTTCACTGTGCCCACAACAGCCAGAAGAAAAATCATTGAATGACCCTAAAAATCTCCCTTGAGGCTGAACTTCCCCCCCTGGAGTAAAGCAGATCCATGGCAAGGCCACCCACAAGGGTCACCCCAGATCCCGACGCAGCCTCAGGGATGATTTCTCCCCCACGCCATCGCCTGCCGATGGAGCCATCACCTTCCCGAGCCGCTGGGGCTGCCCCACTGCCCAACGGGAAACATAGCCAAAACCCTGAGAGTCTTCAGAATGGAAAACTCCGCTAAAAACCTTAAAAACGTCTCACTTGAGCTGACTCAGTGTTTAGGGAACACTTGGGCTGGCCTCATCTCTGTATTTGCTACAGAAAATATATCATACCTCTGCACAGAGACATACGAGTATGAGAATCCATATCCCCTTCAGACAAATAACCCCCCCAAACAATGAAACGCGGGACCAAACGTGGCCCCGGAGTTCGGCCGGATCCCCCCGGAGAGAGGAGTGTGTCCCATCCTACCTGCAGAAGCCAGTAGCACCTTCTGTGAAACGTGGGGATGATGGAGGAATGGACGTAGCAGCCGTAGAGGCACTGGGGACACAAAAAGAGAGAAAGCAGAGCCGGGTTAGTGGAGGGAACCGTCACCCACGGCCGGGGGATGCTGGTTCTGAAGTCGGTCCATGGCTGGTAACACAAAGCACCAGGTTATACACAAAACAAACGCCAGATTATACACAAAGCACCAGGTTACAGCCCCCCAACATTTGTTTTAACCATTGCTCCAGGTCACAGAACCCCTCACCAAACAGCCCCCGCTGCGCTGCGTCCCGGCCCACGGCACGGAGCCGGGTTTGGTCAGCTGCGTTTCAATCTACAAACACAACACAAACATCTCTTTTTCCATGGTTTATCACCTGGGTATGTAAACTGAAGGCTTAGGGTTTATAAACTGGAAAAATTGCTGTCAGGTATTTTATACAGCAAAATGTCAAGATACAGTTGGGTTTTTTTCTTCTTTTTTTTTTTAAATGAACTCTGCTTCTCTGATAACTGAAATCAGTAAGGCTAAGGAATTCTTTCGGCAGGAAAAAAAATCAAATTTTCAGTATGTTAAAAATTTTCAACACTGCTTTTGGTTGGAAGCTAATCCCAGTGCAAACCAAACGTCCAACAAAACTACTTTTAATTTTAAAGATCCCGGTACAATTCCTGTTTACAAGATTTGTTTATTATTAAGAAAGCAATACTTTTTTTCTGACTCTGCTGGCTTTTAATATAGTGCACGTGTGGGATGGGGGTGCGTGTATTGATATCCTCTCCCATAGCAAAGGTGATTAGTTTTCCTTAAATGTGAGATTGCAGCAGCCCAGCAATCTGCTCGCAGTTTTCTGCAGATATTTCCCCTGGAAGATCGAGGCCGCGCGTGTTTTCGGCACACCAGTGGTTGGCTGTTACAGAGGGAAAAAATGAATTAATCCAACTACAGGGGACGTTACGGGGAGTTTCTTTCTTTGTTTCGCTCCAGCTGCACCAGTTAGGATGACTCTCAGGATTAAGGTGCTCCCCAATCGCTCGCCCTGGAGGGCCACGAGGATGATCAGAGGGATGGAGCACCTCCCCTGTGAGGACAGGCTGAGGGAGCTGGGGTTGTTCAGCCTGGAGAAGAGAAGGCTCCGGGGAGACCTTATAATGGCCTTTCAACATCTGAAGGGGCTACAGGAGAGCTGGGGAGGGACTCTTTGTCAGGAAGTGCAGTGACAAGACAAGGGGCAACGGTTTTAAATTGGAAGAGGGGAGATTTAGATGAGATGCCAGAAAGAAATTCTTTGGTGTGAGGGTGGTGAGGCACTGGAACAGGTTGCCCAGGGAAGCTGTGGCTGCCCCATCCCTGGAGGGGTTCAAGGCC
>JAOXNO010000009.1:300396-321316 GCA_028565335.1 Limnodromus scolopaceus
GAGAGTTGGACTAGATGATCTCTATGGTCCCTTCCAACTCTAAAAATCAGTGAAATTCAGTGAAATTCAGTGAAATACATCTGAACTTTACGACCAAGAAGCAGGCGTTCGCCATGAACTGGCTCTGGATATTAAGATAATAGGCATCTTGTGAATACACTGGTCAATATTGCTTCAAAATAAGCACCAGCTGTGCCACTGCCAAGCCTCGTCTCCTGGCCACTCACTGGAAATTAAGATCAGAGCCTCCTGATCACGCTCTTCAGGAATCGAAGCCCAGCACTATTAAACCTTCGCACCAGTGATCTGACGGCAAACAGGGAATTGCTGCAAAGGAAAGTTCCGAGTGACCAAAGGAGCGTGCACCTGGGTACAAACAGGGTGGCACGGGCTTCACGAGTGGATGGTCTAATGACGCCCTGTTCAATATGAAACAGTCCGAGTTTGCAAGCGATTATTAAGAGCAGATCTGGGTGACATCAACTTAATGCAAAACCTGGACTCCCACGTTCCCGGGTAAGGGAAAAGCATCCCAGCAACCCCGACATCAGGGGGTTAACAAGAGGGAAAGTGGTACAAAAAGGCTGCTTTGGCTCCAGGAGATGGTTTTCTAACCCAACCCCGTCTGGGCAGTTACTCAAGTGGGATCCATAAAACCTCCAGGACAGAGACATTGCCCGGGTCCCCACACATCATCCAGACTCCAGCGGCTTGTGCAGCCGCACGGTTCCCCAGGTGCGAGGCTTCTGGACTGTCACCACAAGGTGAGAAGAATTGTGAGCTGGAAAATCACGGAGCATATTAACGTCAGACTGAAATATGACCACGATACACAGAAGTATTTTATACCTATTCTCTTTCAGAAATGTTATAAAGACAATATAATGAGAAGGTTGCAAACAAGTCAAGTGTTTTCCTCCTAATATGGCAATAAAAATACATCAAAGAAAGGCCTAAAATCCTAATAGGAGAACAAAAAAATAATGGGATAGGTTATGACAGGATTTAGCTGCGATTTTACTCCAAGCCTTTAATCATGTCTCTTTCAACATAAATGGAAAATCAGATACAAAACTGTAGGAACCACTAATGTCTATGTTGGTCGTCTCAGCTGTTAGAGGCGCTGAGACCGAACAGATTTGGTGGAGGTTAATGAAGATAGGTAGAGGTCCAAATACATTTATAACTGAGGAAACATTGCACAAAAAAAGGATTATTGAGCTGGTCTTAGTGGAGACGCGACTGAGGTAGCAAATACACAATTATAAAAAGGTTTAGAAAGTAATTAGTCATCCCATTTTAACATCTGCTGTAAAAAAAGAACAAAGGGTTTCTTGATTAAATTAATGTCTGATAAACTTAGAATGAACAAAGAGGAAATACTCTTTTTTCAGGGGATGGCCAGGCTTTGGAAGTCAGCGCCGTGGAAAAGGGGGAGTCTGATGTTAGTGATGGACTGAATAATTTAACACCTGGGAGCGCAGCAGGGCTACGCCGAGAAGCGTCGATGGGGAGAGCATCAATACCTCGCCCGACCTCGGGCCCGGCACGGACCCCACGCTCCTGTGGGGATGCTCTGGGTGTTCAAGGGGACCCCGGGAGAGAGTGGGGAGGCGAATCCCAGGGGACACCCGGCGGAGACCAGGAGGGGGAAGAGCCAATACCATCTCTGTGGGAAAGAGACCGGGATGGGCTCGGAGTGAGGATGTCAAATATCCACCAAATTCCATAAAACCAGCACCACCTTCTCCGGCCCAATGGCCTTTACTGCGGCCATCACACGGGCAGGTTGTGCAGAAGTTAGGAAAATTTTTATGATTTGGCTGAATCTCCTTTTTGGGAAAAAGAAGACCATTATAGCATGGGGAAACTGGACAAAATCTGTTAATGCCCTAGGGAAATGCAGGCTGAGCCACTATTTTTTGCTTTTTGCAACAGAAAAAAGCCATGTCTGGCCGCGGTGGGTGCAGGGCACAGGTACTATCACACACGTCCAATGCAGTCACCGTCGGCCAGATTCGGGTAAATAAGGACAAGTCTAACAAATGCAACTTAGAGCAAATATATAAATACCTAAAAGAACTTTTGGGAGTGATCATATATACACACAGTTTTATCCTGGACTAATTTTGTGCTGGAATGGACCAGAAGCCTCTGCTGAAATCTTTTTTTGGCAGCCGCTCCTGTGCAGAATGAGCCCCAGAGTTACTGCAGACACTGCGCCGACAAAGCAACACCTTCATTTGTGAGATCCCCAGTTCCTGGGCCCTGGTCTCTTCACAGGACACGGTCTCTTTACACCACCCACATTCAAGACCAGAAGCCCCTGAAGTCAGTGATTCAACACGCAATCTTCCCTGTCTGGTCACTTCAAGTGCCTTGCAAAGGTGGCAGAATTCACATTATAGCACCAAAAATACTGAGTGGAAAGAGCTGGTGGTTGTGGCAAAGCTCTCCGTGTTCCACCAAGGGAGCTTCAGAAGCTGATAGTCCCTTCCCAGTTTCAGGGAGTCATTTAAGGTGTTCCGCTGCTCCTGAATTCTGAAAATTGAATCTAAGTGCATGGAAAACTTAGAAGGACCTGACCTTCAAACCTCCTCCCAACCAATCTCTTAATTAAAATGCATTTACACAACCTAAAACAAATTATTGTGTATGCCAATACTAAATCTCCCATTCCAATTTAAAATCCTTAGAGCTTCCCTATCGTTCACAAGCAATGGCAGGAGCCACAGTAGGCAAGCATTTAAGAATATCTTTCTGGACAAGCTATTGTAGAAATACTAAGTTTATATTGCTTGCAACCAACTTATAAATATTTAATTCCTGTCCCAAAAAGCCAAACAGCAAAGCATTAATTTATCAAGATTAGTGTGCCTAAATTTACTGAAGTTCACCACCAGCAAACAGCTGAGTGTTTCTGACATTCAATAAGGAGCCAAAAGGTCAACGTTTTACTTGTATTCATTTTTTATCAGAGAATGGAAAGCTCATTTTTGTGATAGATAACGAATGTTGGAAGAGGTCTCCTACGGCGAGATACAGGAGAGCAGTGTCCCCTCTGTGTGAACAATGGCAAAGTACAGCTGGCCCAGGAAACAAAACCGCTGGAGAGCAGCGTTTCCACGTTATTCCCCTACTTCCCACTTCCAGCAGGACAAACAGCTTAGTTCCTGCAAGAGAAGCTCCGAGGTCCTCGTGTCCCCTCTGTAAAAGCCGACTTTTCTGTTTAAGAGGCTGCTCCTGGGTCACAGCATCGTTGAGACGCACCGATCTCTTTAAGGATATCACCCGAGGAAGAATTGAAATGTTTCTTGAACATGAAATTACTTACTATTTCAGCTTTTTTCAGGACTGGGATGGTGAAATGCCATCCCCTGAGAGCAGTCCCCTCACACAGAACCCGCATCTGCACAGAGAAACTTCAGACTCTCTAAAATGCTCGCTGGCTGAATACAGCTCACAGAGATCAATACCTCCCCGTGTAACTCACACGCACGGTGCCCAGCAGATCACAGGAAGATTCACAGCGACACGCGGAAATTTAAACAGTGTTTGTTTCATTTTCGTAAGCGGGTTTGCAGCGTTCGGGGGGAGGCAGGAGCCGCAGGAACCGCGCTCACCCCTCGTTCGCTGCCGAGGCGAAGGGCTGCGCCGAGCCCGGCCGAGCCGAGCCCCCTCCAGCCGCTGCAGCACACAATCGAAAAGCAATATTTTCTCAGACACTGAAACCAACTCACGTTCAAGACTCAAGGAAAAGCAGAAGAAAACACAGAAAATTCTGGGCTGCTGGCTGCCCCAAAACGCATGCTAACACCGCAAAAAGTGTCATTAAAAATGAGTCCCATGAGCGGACAGAAATCTGTTCCCCCTGCCGTCCAATTCATCATTTTTATCCAATACGTTGCCTGTAGGTTTACAAATGACGAGGAATTTACCAAGTGTGCTTTCGTAAGTAAAAGTGGACAATAAATCATCATCATACTGAAGCCACTCACGTAACACACACACTTTCATTTTCATGCCAAATTTCATTATTGATAACTGTAAAAAAAACTATCAAAAGCCAAATCAACAATCCCCCCTTCCCCTTTGAGTGGTCTTCAAAAATAATGATAAAGTATTAAGAATGGATATTAACTCAGTTATTAACCTTATTCAATTATCTACATTATTGAAAGAGCTTTTAAAAAGAAACATTTGCATTAAGCGCAGGGCTCGAAGGACAGGGGGGCTCCCCCTGAAGCCCCTGGGCGGCTGCTGCTGCACCTCCTCAAACTTTTGATAAATCCTCCTCTGAAAATGCAATTAACACCTTTTGCAGGTCGCCCCACAAGATTAATTTTCCGAGCACAGATTAATGAAAACGCATACAGAAGTGTTTAGAAAATATTTTCTCTATT
The DNA here is from genome assembly GCA_028565335.1 of Limnodromus scolopaceus. Taxonomy (NCBI): domain Eukaryota; kingdom Metazoa; phylum Chordata; class Aves; order Charadriiformes; family Scolopacidae; genus Limnodromus; species Limnodromus scolopaceus. The sequence continues at coordinate 304,800 of JAOXNO010000009.1, forward strand.
AATCTCCATCAGCAGCAGATTACCAGCAGGGCAGCTAATGAAGACGTCGTATCATTAAGGTGGAAGCAGACGGGGGGACGGGATGCTCTTGCGGGCGCCGTGAGCGGTGCCTCGGGCAGGGACAGCTTTGTCACCGTCACATCCCAGGACACTGCTTTGCCCGGAATTTATTTGGGTTTAAAACCACACAAGAGAAAGAGCAAAACTTTTAGACCGAAGAATCACAGTGTGAAACCACAGCCCTTGCAAGACCCCTCTGCATATTTAATGCTAATTTAGAGGACACAATGCTATAAAAACATTCCTTTATTGGAAAACAAGTGGCATCATCCCTTAAAAACTCACCCTTTGCTTCTTTAAGGGTTTTCTTTGTGTTTCGTTTTATTTCAAGCAAACCCTTTAGATGAATGAATTGGGGCCTTAGTAGTAAAAATCTCCAGTCCCCCCCAAATCTATCAATAGCAGACGCTATTTTGTTTTAAAGTTTACTCCCAGGGCTTAGAGGCTCTTTTTCTGGGGGACTTCTTTACCATATGCAAGTCTCAAAGAGATCTTTAACAGAATTATACAAAGAATTGGAGACAAAGACCATAAAGACAAACACAGAAGACCCCGCAGAGCAGGTCTGCGCCTGAGCGGAGCCCACGAGGGCGGCAGAGCCCAGGGCAGAGGCTCTGAGAAGCCACCGAGTGCGCCCACCTTCACCAAGCAGGACCTTTCCGCTCCCCAAACCCCTTTTTTTGCCTTTAACAGAGCATCTTTCATGTTTCTTTCCCTAACCACAGCATCTCCTGGAGTTCAAGCAAGTAACAGTTGGTTTCCTTATTATCTTTTTACAGCATTAAACTCTCTTTTAAATGAAAAACCACCCTGTTATTTTGCTTTCTTTTTGCCAAGCCCATTGGTTGCAATCTTGCTTTTTGACACAGTCGAGCTCACAGCCCAGTTTTGTTTAAAAATCCAGCAAAGGTGCCCATTTACCCGTCCTGCCTCAGGGAAGGACCGCTCTCACCCGGCTCACCCCAAAAGCCATCACGAGGTGAACGCGGTGCTCCCCTTGCAGGGAGGGAAAGCTGCGGGATGAAGCCCAGGTCCCCTGTCCTCTGCCAGCAGCAGGAAGCTCTGCAGCTCCCGCAGCCTTCAAAGCTCCTCGTCCCTCGCAGGGGATGGCAAACAACCAGGGGGGACCTGCCTGTGCCTCCTCCTCCTCGCCTCACCCTCCTCGCACCGCTGCTCCGAGCAGCCTCCAGATCAGTGCTGGGGACCCCTTCAGTTCAATACAGGTTACCTTCAAGCCCGTTTTTTTTAAATTCACTATGCATTCTTAATAAATTAGGCATTACCTTTTTAATATTAAGGATGTCACCCCAGAAAGATAGCACTTCCTTTATAAACTGTGAGCATCATCAGTTTATTTCAAGGTTGGCTAGTGAATTTAATTTGTAATAAAAAGGTGTTTCTCTAATGACGTCAAGGAAAAGAGATGGACCGACTGGTGCCAGGGCTGGGTTTGACTGTGACTATCAGCTGAGCATCCCTGCAGGGCTCAGGGAGGATACTACACCCCTGGGGACTCTTCTGAACCATACTGGTTCCCCAGTGCTCGTTTGGAGCCAATTCTGGGCACCCTACCAAAACCCAGGCCAGAACAGCAGTCACCTCCTCCGAGCACCATTTCTGGTCAATCTGGGGCATCTTCAGCTATTTGATGGCACGGGCGAGCGCAGGTCTGACCCTCGCCTGGTGCGCAAGCACCCACCTCTGCCACCTCAACTCCAGTACGGCAGAAATCTGGGAAAGCCAGGATTTACCCCACTTCAGCTCCAGCCCCGGAGCCCACGGGGACAGGCAGCGCCACAGCTCTGCCACCGGCTCCAGCCTGGGACCAGCGCACCGAAACAGGGACCACCGGCCAGAGGGGGGATGGTGAGAACACCCCGAAGGGAGGTCTGTCATGGGGTGGCCATCTTCACATCCATCAGCGAGAGCACCCAGAACCACCCTGGAAACCTGCACCTTCACCTTCCCAGGCCAAAGGTGCATTTTTCAGCTACAGCATGAAGTCCTTCTGTTAGTGCCACCTGGTGCCAGCAAACACGATGCAATTTAGGATCCAAAATGCTTCCCACGGGATGTATTTTTGCCGTCACCAATGTACCCTGCAGTACAAAGCGTCTCCAGGGTTTGAGTCTTGCCCAACGTGACGCACGCAGCAAGCAGGTCAGACGGTGATTTGGCACCAAGAAATATCTATTTTATCACATCTCTTCCTGCAGCTCCACAAACCAGACCTATCCTGTCTGTGTTGCCCTCGCAGCCTGCCCCGCCAGGAGGGATGCTCCAGGCCCTGCCCTCCTCTTCCTCTTCCTCTTCTCACCATGATGCCGGCAAAGTTGGGCGAGCACGAGAAACGGGGATCGGAGAGTGATGGATTCACAGCTGCGACTGCGGAGACACCAACTGATCCCTCCCTCGCAGAGCAGGGGAGGTCCAATAAGTATAAAGTTTAATGCTGCCCTGTTTAATGATATTTTCACTTCAACCGAACTGTAAAATTAACTGAGAACTTACACTAAAAAAAGACTTTTATTTTATGCTGATCATTAACTAAGGAGGTTTCACACTTGAGATCTGTTATATTAAAGGGGGCTGAAATTGCTTGTATCAATTACCTTATTCTAAGCGGACAGAATTCTCATAAAATATTGAGACTGTTTTGTGACCATGGGGAAGGAGAGAATGGCCGGATCCTGGTGGGGCAGGGGTCCCTGCTCACTGCCCACGTGGTGTGACCTGCCAGCACGGGGAAGACACGAGCAGAGGTTCACCTGTTGCCCGCAGGAGCTGGTCTGTATGAGGCCACGACCAGGATGCCTGGCACATCATTGGAAAAGATTTTCCTTTTTTTTTTGGCCCTATTTCCCAAACATCTGAGTTAAAGTTGAAAAAACCCCGCAGGCTCCCTCCCTCCCTCTCTCCCTCGCCGTGGGTTTAACACCCCGGTGCGTTGAAACCCCAGCCGTTCCTGGGTCTCTCGCAGCCCCGGCACTGGGGGTCCTGGCACCAACCTCCCCCCCTCCCCGGGGCACCGCAGCCCCCGGCGCCGTCCCACCCGACCTTCTCCAGACTGGCGTTCTTCTCTGCTACTTAAATGATCTTCAGGTTCTAATGCTTAAAACAAACAAAGGTACACTCAGCTACAGCTTCATTACTTCATTGTTTACCTTGTTAAGTAAATGTATCTACAATGAGCATGGTTCAAAAACTAATAAGGAGGCTGAGAAGATCCATCCTCAGTGTAACACACGCTCAGCGAGGGGGCAAGGAAAGAGAACTAGGAGAGAATGGGTTAAGCAGGAAAAGCAGGAGGAAAAGCAGCACCTGGGAAAAAGCCCCCAGGTGAGAGGGGCCCCATCAGAGGGAGCAAAGGGAGAAGGGGGGCATTCCCCCCAACACCAGCGTGGTGAGGACCAGCTCGGCCAGGAGCCAGGGCCGGGGCTGAGCATCCCCCTGGGACCCCAACACCCTCCCTGCCCTCACTATCAAACACCTTCCCTGGCTGTCAGGATTTGCTGTTCCTAATGACAAATCAAGCTTAAATAACTCACCTAAATTTACACTGTCAGTATCTTTACAGTGTCACCCATAGAGCAGAAAAGGTCCTTTTCCCTTCCAGTTTGGGAATATTTTGCCGAGTGCCCGGTGTTTCATTGAGGCCAGTGACTGTCCCCCCCGTCCAGAGGGGACTGACTTAACGAGCTGTTCCCTAGGACTCTGTCTCACGTAACAGCCTTCGCCTGTGATGGGGGAATTTAAACATTCAAACTATCCCCACAGAGAGGATGCTCAAACAAAACGGTTTGAGCCACAGTGAGAGAAAAAAGGGAGCAGCCCCTCAAAAATTAAACCACTTCTGTAACTCTCTTGCTGTAGGGTCTCTGCTACAGTTCTGAGTCATTACAGGTACGAAATTAATTACAGACCAGTCATAATGCACTTTGCAAATGAAAAATTCTATAAAAATGTAATTAGTAATTCTACAAAAATGTAATTATTAATTCTATTACTACTACTGCCAAGGGCACAAATCCAGTTTGAAATGTAAAACTCCCCTCAGGTAAGTTAAAGACACACGATAAATGGTGCAAGGACACAAAGTGCTGCTGAAGGACCATGAGGTCACCAAAGCCCTCTCACCACAATGCACCTCGCACAGATAAATACCTGCCCTTGGACCACTGCGCAGCACCTTTATAGAAATACTCTTTTCTGCAGGTACTGTGTATTCCTGTTCTGTTGTGACCATCCTCTTCACCTTACTCCCTTTTCTCTTAACATACAAAAAGAGCCATTTTTAGTTGCAGAAGGTGCTGACTTAGCAAGACTGGGTTTGCTGGCAAAGTACGTATTATCCATCGGTTTATACAACCCCACACCATTTATTTAAACAAAAGCCAAACCCCAGCTGTTTGAGCGGGAGGAGACATGAAAGGGCCCGGCTGCTGGCACCCACGGGCAGAATTGCTCTCGATCAGGAACAGTCTCTCAGGGAGGTTTCGTGAAGCCAAGCCCTAAATTTAGGAGTCATCATCTCAAAGTTGTTCGTGAAATGATTCATCACGACGACAGCAGCAGCACGTGAAATGGAGTCATTTGGAGAATAATGTAGATGGGTATTTATAAAGTACAGGGATAATTGCAGTTTTTGGAGCCTTCTAAATATTGATCGTGCCACCCCAGAAAGGTGGGGCTTTCCCAGTGTTTTACGATCAATCTGCCGTTAAGCGTAATTAAACAGAAAATAATGTTTCAGCACATCTGAACACACAACAAAAATCTAACTATAATCTGGAGAGGGGAAAAAAAGGAAGAGAAAAGAAGGAAGCAGGAACATTCCCGTCCTGAGCAGCCCACGCCGAAGCCTCCCCCGGCACGGAGGGTTTGTGGCTGCGGAGCCCGGGCTCCCACCAGCAGACGCTGCAGGAGACCCCCGTCCTGGGCTCCCACCCGACCCTGCAGCTGGTGCCCGTCCCTGCGAGAAGGGTCTGGGGTAAACAGAAACCTCTTCTCATCTCCACGTGCTTCCCCCTGCAGCTGTTCTGGCTCCGGTAATTCTTGTGCCGACGCCGTCCTTCAGTTTACGTGGCTTTTCACCTCCCCACTTTATTCCTTTGACATTTGTAGACGGACCAACCCCACCACCTCTCAGCCTTCGTTTTGCCAGATTAAACAAGCTGAACAAGGTTTTTATTTCCGCTCGTAAAACAACCCATTTTCCTGATCAGTTTGACTTGTCCTTTTCTGCTCTGCTTTCCACTGATGTTTCCTCAACACCCTTCTCCTCCCTTGTAAATAAGGTGATGCCACCTTGCCCAGGCCCTTGTTGTGCCCTACGGTTGCCAATTATCCCTTCTTTGCAGCATCCTAGGATTGCACACGCCATTAATAGCAATTAGCACATGCTGTCTGAGGGCAACAAACTCCGAATAACACGGAATCGGGAGTGAGAGCCGCCCTGTATGCACATACGAGACGTTGGTTTTAGCAGCAAAGATCTTCCCGCGTGCGAGGCGTTGCCAAATCCCCGCAATCTAACCGAGTGCGGTTTTACGCAGCCCGCCAGCAGAAGACGTGTGGGGGAGAGGGAAAGAGAACGCATCTCAAAGAATAAAAATGACATAAAAGCTAATCTCCCTCTTTCTCATGGTTACATTCCCAGTCACACGCTACGTGTTGATTATCTTCCATTAACGAATTGTGTCCTCTTCCTAATAAAATGTTTATCTCCAAGGAAATTCTGCAGAAAAGACTGAATTTGCATATAAATAATAGACATGTCAAAACATAAGATGCTAGGATTTGGTATTCTAACTAAGGCTGTTATACATGATTTGTATTAATTTCCTTAAATGCCAGTGCAACTCCACGGAATTCAATCACCACCAGTGGCATTGTACGGCTAATTGCGTTACCGCTGCCTTCACTGGAGTTACTGCTGCTGATTAGGACCTGCCCTGCCCGGCCCTGCATGTTCCTGGCCAATCCCCTCCATCATCGAAATGCAGCTTCTTAATTCTGCATTTCACAGGGGGAAAAAGGGACGATAATAAGGCTTTCCGATGGGATAACATCTGAAAAACGAACAGAAGGGCGGCTCGTTTTTGCAGAGGAGGAGGAAGGTTTGAGGGCGGGAGCACGGCAGGGACCCCGGTGGAGCCACGGCCCCGCAGCAGCACCCTTGGGTCCCCAGCGCCGCGCGGGGACGCACCGGAGGCTTTAGCCTCCGCACTTGCCACCGGCCACCGGGCCACACCACAGCGGGGTGGTTTCCCTGCTCCCTGCAGCAGGGCTGCAGCACAGACCAAAGTCCCAAAGGAAAACCAATCTCCACAGATAATGATCCACCGCAACGGCTTTCCAGTCGCAGCCAGAAGAACCCTGAATGCTAAAGGTGAACTTCAATTAAAGATCCGCTGCACATTTCGCTCCAGACCACGATAAAAACTTCTTTCCCTGCCAACAGCAAAGTCTCCTGTGAACTCTTTTTTTTTTAAAACCGGCTATTTCTGAAAGCCAACTTAGAAAACACATGTGCTCTAGGGTACAAAGAAGGCAGCGCTGTGTGTAAGATGTAATACTGGGAGGTAGAGCTTAGGATATTGACATTATAAAACCCGGGCAGCAATGGGAAATAATATTTTTACAAAGGTTACAAACATGAATGTAAGACCTAAGGGCAATTTTCCAGATGCTGCTTAGTAACATGGTTGTGTGCGTTCCCCCTTCTTCTCCTGAGCGGTACGGACCGGAGCCCCGGTGCTCACCAGCCCTGGGCACACAGGCCGGTGTCGCAGCACCAAGAGTGGCCACAGTGGTCACCAGGAGATAAATGAGGTCCCAGATGGCAATTCCTGGAAGGAGGAGCATCCTCCCAGCTCCCGCACATCCTGGTGCACCCATACCCCTGGTACACCATTCAGTTGCTGTCGCTTCTGCATCCATAAACCAGCTTTACCTAACATACCCATTCGGGAGCCGTGCAATAAAATACACCCTGATTATTGGAATATCAACTTTTTTTTTGCAAAGAAACATGTTTTCCTATTAGCTGCCAAGCCAGCTTCCTCAGTTCTGGGGAACTCTGCTTAGAGCACGGCGGGGAGGTTGCTGCACGGTGCCAAGAGGCTGAGGTACCCCCCACCCCCCCCAAACTCTGCTAAACACCAGCCACCGCTGCCCACTGCTTCCGTGCTGAGGAGAGCAAAACACACACCACCCGTGGTAAAATGGGGGATAACAGACACTTCTTATGACCGTATTTAAAAAAAAAAAAACACTAAAAAACTATTTCAAGTAGTCTGGCAAACATCACCCAGATGGCAAGTTTGCTGCATCCTTGCTGAAAGATGCTATGCAGCCAACAAACCCATATGGCCAACCAGAGAAGCCACATAAAGATAACGATATTCCTGTACAAGCAAAATGTTAATGAATTAGGCCCAAAGTAGATAAAAATCTGCTACCTGGTACATTACACCTGTTTAAGAAATCAATGTGTATATTTATTTTAACATGCAGTCATTCATACCCAAGGGACGGTAAATTCCAAGATGCTGGCACCACGGCACCTGGGCGGCCCCTTCTTCTCTGCCCACCCCAATATTTGCCCTCTTTCATCTGGAAACGGGGAATAATGTCCTTCACATTCCCCTGAAAGGGAAAGGCATGAGACACACAAGCAGATGGCCCATAAATAAGTTTCTGGAAAAATCTCTCAGTCCCTGTGGATTTATCTCCTTTAAGGTCTGCCCCGCTGGCCAGAGGATCACTGCGCTCACGGCCACGTACCTGCAGGCAGCAAAAGAGATGCAGAAAGGGCTGCACCCTCTGAGCCCCTGACTCAACAAATGCCAAATACCAGTGCCTTCAAGGAACACATAATATGAATAAATACAGTAAGCAGCGGACAAGGTGAAAAACCAATGACAGTGTTTAACACTACCAAGAGTCAAAGCACAAAGGCAGTGAGAAACTCATTATTCACCCCACCTTTATTTAAACTATGCAGAAAAGCGAGGTGGCTCCAGGTCCTTCACTGCAATAATAAATAACGTTATAATCCTGCTGTGGAGTGAGACACAATGGACGGGGACAGGACTCTCTCGTGTCACGTAAGAGACTTTGCAAGAGACATGGGGGAGCGATGGAAAAAAAAAATGTTCCTCCTCGGAGGTGGCAATCAAAGCACTTTGTGGGACGAAGCACTTGCGAGTTCTCTGCAGGCATCCTTCGGGGGCAGAGGGAAGGAGGAGCAGGACGTGCCTCACCGGACACTCCTGGGAAAGGCAGGAGGGAAAGCAGATCCAGCCAGCGAGCGCGGGGGCGTCTGGCATCGGGGACTAACAGGAGGCCAAAATGAGCTTCTGAACACTGAACAAGAGCTGCATCCTGTGGCAGATCAGCCAAAAAGAAAAAAAAAAAAATAGAAAAAAGAGCTGCAAATGGAAGGATGCACAGAGGAGAGAGGCTGCCAGAGGTGTCAGAGGCTTGAGACAAGGCAAGGACATGGGGGAAGAGGGTGGCTGGGAAGTTTCTGGGTAAAGACGGCTTTGGATGAGCATAAAGGGAGAGGGCAGGGCACACCGAGGGCAACTGCAAGGAGTACGGTCAGTAAGGTCAGACACGAGAGGGAAAGTGGAGAAGAGGCAGGCAGGGATGCAGGTCCTTTGTTTTACAAAGGGAAAGGCAAAATTTGATGTTAACCTCTAAAAAAATGGAAAGAAATCTTCCCAGAAGCACTCGTGTAACTGTGATTTTTAGACAAATTCTTAATTTGTTTTTAAAACTTTGAGAAAACACTGATGCAACTGAGGAATGAAGAGAACAAGAGGAAAAAAGGATTTCTTTCTCCTCTTGCTTCTTCTTCCAAAATACAAATTCTGGCCGGAGCTGCCCGATGCATCTAGATGCAGGGGCAGAGCCTCATGAGGCTCTCGGGTATCATCCTGCTGGTGATATCATCACCTCAAACATTTTTATAGCCCTGGTAGACACAGAAAATCAGCTGACCGCCTCCAGCGACATCCCAGGAGAAAACCCCTCAGCAGGTCGGCAGGCACCACAGGATTTACAGGGAAGGGCTGAGGATCAATGCGCCAGGGCACGATGCGCAGCCACGAGGAGCCCCACCACAGCTGGGACCACGAGGAGACCCTGCCCCAATGGAGGAGACCGAGCTGCTGCAGAGGCACCACCGCTCTGCCATCACCACCAGCTTCTCCACGGTGCTCACCAACGTGAGAGCCATTTTTGTTGGCTTCCGAGACGACACCGAACTGTGGAGGGAGCTGACAACATGAATCTTTTATATTAGGATTAATCAATTAAAAGGCCATTACGGCAGGAAACGTCAGGATGCTGGATAGTCAAACAAATCTGTATTTATGCCTTCTGCCTGGAATTCCCCACTTGCTGTTTACCATCACCCTGAGTCATCTCTCATTTAGTCTGCTCTGGAAAGGAAGGGCTGGCTGTTTGTGAAGCTCAGGGTGTTCGGGGAGGGGGGGTGTTTCTGCCCCCCCGCCCCCCCCACCGCACTCGGAGGCCCCGGCCAGATGCACGGTCACGTCAAAGGATGTAATAAAAGGCACAAGCCTTTAACACGTTTTTAACTTCACAGGGGCTTGTGAGGGCTGTGCGTGCGGCTGCCTCCTCTGCACGGAATTACCGGCGGAGCCCCCCCCGCCCCGGGGAGCCCACCCGGGTACCGCCGCAGCCGTTCCCATGGCAACGGCGCGATCCGAGGCAGGATTCCTTTCTCATCAGCCGAGATGGCTCAAGTATCCATTACACATCACTGTGGCGGATTGAATAACAAACACAAGCGCTAACAAATCAATGAGACGCGCAGGATTTTAAGCCCTGCAAAACGCCGGCTTTCTCTGGGCTCCCACGAGCCTGAGGCTCCCCAGCCAAGTTAGAGCGAAGGGATTTCAAATTTGGCAGGAATCTAGGTGACAGATCCTCCTGAAGTGCAAATTGCCACAGTTCCACTGAAGTCAGCAGAGATATGACAATTTACACCCACTTAGGTTCTGCCACTGGGTAATTAGCACATTGCAAATAACTGGAAACATACTCCCAAATAAGAACACTCTTAAGCTTGAAGCAAGAATGTTTAAATAAAAAAATAAAATTAAATTAAAAAAACCACCACCACATCTTGCAGGCTTCTCTGCTGCTTATTCTAATATATTACCGGATGAAGCCAAAAATTTAATCCAGTTACCAGTCTTTTTGTTTCCCTAATGAAACCAGGGTGAAACCCCAACAGCGTTACCTGCCTTGATGCACGTAGTGTACTTAACTGGACACATCTCCCACCGGGTACAGCCCAAAGGCTCTTTCCCTACCACTCTGCCTGGTTCCCCCTGTGCCCCCGAGGACAAGCACCCCAAATCGCAGGCTCTGGCCTTCTGCTCACTCACACCCTGGTTTTTGCCGCCTGCCCAATTCTACAGACTTTTGTCTCAGACACAGAGGTAACAACGCCCATGTTGAACACTTGCAGGAATGATAAGATATTTGGCTGTTCTCAACACCATGGCTCTCTGCTTTTTACAACGTCACCAGAAACAGTAATTCTTGGCTGCCATTAATTATTAACTACATCAAATATCTGTATGCAATATATAGCAATATGTAATGAGAGGAAGTTGATCTTAAGATGATCTTAGAAGTTGATTTTAAGATGATCTTAAAGATGATTTTAAGATGATCTTAAAAGGTCCCTTCTGACCTGGGTGATTCTGTGAAGTAAATAGACTGTCGTGTTCGCCACTTGTAACATGGGAAGGGCTACTAACTTTTAATTACACATAATACCTACATTCTGTATAATTTCTCTCTTAATCAATATCCAAAAAGGTCAAGCAGAACGAACCTCTCATTCTTTCACATTGCGCTGACTGGTCTAACACCAGTCCCGGGCAAAGCAGTGGAAAAATTGATGTGAGATTCAATTCCCGCCCTCAGCCCAGCCTGGCACGCTGAGGAGCCAATGACCCCGTTAACGCCTCTGATGGCAGCAGCTTGTGCTCCTTCTCAGGTTATTCCAAAGGCCCAGAGCACCAGATTTCCACACGTCGACAACAACCAAACAAAACCACTACAACATCCCTGCTTTCCCCTGCCAGCAACGCATCCCCTCCCTCACCTGCTCCAAGAACCTTCTGTGGGGAAAGCTGTCGAGGAGCAAGCGCAGGGTGGGGGGGGGCACGAGAGGAGCTGGTGGGGGACTGATGGTCCATGGCAAGATGTGCCATACCACCCTGAGCCCCAACATCGGCAGAAAGAAAAAAAGAAAGAAGTAGCCCCAGAAGTAGGAGAAAGGGGGTTTCCACACTGAGAATCATCAGCCACTGGAATGATCTCTGCAGGGAAGTGATGGATTCCTCATCTCTGGACACTTTTAAGATTCAGATGGATGGGGTGCTGGGCTTTTCCCAAGAAAGGTTGGACCAGATGATCCTGGAGGTCCCTTCCAACCTGGTATTCTATGGTTGTGTGATGTATGGTCCCAAACCACCAGCATTGATAGCACCTTCCATCCACAGCCCTGCTCGGGGTGTCAGACTACTCGGAATTAAAGCCTGCTTTAGTAATGTCTACATCAGTGGAGAACTTAGGGCTTTAAGCAACATATACGTGTTTTAACGCCATCTGAGAGGGAGTGGGAGTTTTTCTTCCCAGCGTCTGGTTTACTGCCTCTCCTCACAGCAGAGCCATCCTTCCCCATCCCCTCCCTCGCAGCCAGAGTTCGTTATTAGCCGGGGAAACAGAGGGTGTCCGAAGGCGAGGGGGGAATAAATCATTGTTCTCAGCTAAATGGAGTAGTGCGGATCTGCTGGAAACGCTGCCTTTTACCAACAGTGCAAATAATGAAGATTGCACGCACTGGGGACAATGCAATGAGCCGCCGCACTATTGATGGGGTATTTGTACAACTCCGCCAGTCATGTTTCAAGAGCAAGCTCTATTAAAGGCAGCATCTTTGTTCAGAAGCTGAGGATTAACACTGCTCCTCAGACAATGTATAGGTTTCCTCAGGCCCAGGAGAAGCCCAAGGACAAGCAGCTCTTGCTGCTTTCTCCCCCTTTGGCCACATCTGTGTCTCCGACGGAACGGCAGCAGCTCCTGCCACACGCCTGTGTCTGCGGGGGTGTGCATGGGGGAGCATCATCAGAGCGTGTTGGTAAAGGAGTCTTCACGGAGACACGTTCAGAAATTAATCCATGGGGGATTAGCCACCGGCAGACGTGAAACAGAGACATCATCACAGCAGACCCATCTCCATTTAGCCCGGTCTCCTGCCTCTGACAACCCAACCACCAGCAGGAGCCGTGCTGGGGATGGTGAAAGGCCTTTGCATGAGACATCAGGAGCTCCTGAGAGCACCATCCTAAATCCTAAGCAAACCTTCCGCTCTGTAGCTACTCCACTGGCACAGAGAATGAGATCTATGAGAAACATGATTTATCTGTACAACTACAATTTTCATTTTAATAAATAATGCTGCAACAAACACATCAAAGTACCTCATCTCCAGTGCCTGATTTTGTTGACACCAGTCAGCATGTTCCACCCCTTACCATCTTTAACTGGAAACTCCTGGGACCACTGACTTTGTAACCATTCTCCAGGCAGGCCATCTGCATTCATGTCCGAAGAAGAAAAAAACCCACCAGTGCAACCTTCATTAAAATATGCATTTACACCAGAACTTTTACAGGAAAGCACTCAATTTGGCGTCCCAGCTGCTGCCCAAAGTCAGTGGAAAGCCTGCTCTGTGGAGCAGGGACCAAACCGCCTGGAGACCAGCCTGGAGACACTCGTGAGTCAGGTTTTTTAAATGCCAAGTAATGGAGAAAATTCATGGCTCCCATTTTGCAAATAAGAATTTTTGCTAAGTCACCAGGAAGCTGGGAAAGCCATTCCAGCTGTTGGCTACACCACTAGAAATCAGAGCAAAACCCAGGTAAGTCTGGATTCTATTCTGCTTTTTTAGGTTGGTTTTTTTCTCATTTTTTTTTCAGTTGCATTACTAAAAAGCAATGCACTCAGTAACAGGACATCAGGGAAAGACTTACGGGCTTAATTCTCTGCAGTAGTTTGCAGAAATCACATAACAACATATTCTTAGCATATAAAGGTGAAAGGACTATAAATCTGTGCAAGAAAGCATAGTATCTTTAAAAAGAAATACAATGAAAAATAAAATTACAGATGAAAACTAGGCATCAGCTGTGACAATGCTTGCTCAAGTCAGAAATGACAACCAATATTTCAAACGGATGAACTATATCACTCTTCAAGTTCATGTTTTTAACCGAAGAACAGTAGTTTCTGTTACTGATTTTTTTCAATGTATTTAAAAATACAGATTAGTACATTATTGCAATTGTGGTGTGGTGGGATTTTTAAACAGAAGAACAGTAATTCATTAGAGATACTGCAAGCCTTCAAAACTTTTCAAAACGCTATTCTTTGGGTAGTCGTACACGTTAGTAAATAATTATCTACGAAACAGAACAAGTCAAGGAGACTTTCCACTAAAAGCACCTCTGCCTAAATACCACCTGCTCTGCAGCAGAAACTTTTATTCAGCTCCTTTCTGTGCATGCTTTTTACATATATCTTGAAACCCTTGGGTTCAGCCGTGCCTTATTACATTTTAAAACCTTTGGATGGCAGCAGAAAAGTGTTCTGCACTATAAACCAGAACACAGCTGAGGTTTGATGGGTTTGCTTCTCCTTTCTACCCCACAAAACACTTTCTAAACGCTATTAAAATTTAGCATACGCCATAATAACCAAGCTGCATTTTTTTCCACATTTAAGTCAATTGACTTTCAAGTTTTATCTTTCCACGTACTTTGAATCAAATAAAGTTGTTTCCGCAGTTCAGGAGGAGGATACTGTGGAGTATCTCACGCTGATGAAAACCAGTCCCACGAGCAAGAAGTCCAGATATTCAACTAAAAGTGCCAGTGGCCATCGGAGACAAAGTAGGAAAGTTCTAAACTTTTCTGTCTTTTCCAGCTAGAGTTTTCCTCCGCCGCAGGGAAGCTGTGGAGCGATGGCTGTGCTTGGCCAAGGAGCAGGTTAGAGAAATAAACCCCTTGGAAACCTGTACGGAAAGGCACCGGCATCACGCAGGGCACACCACGGGTCAGGATGGCTGACAGCCGTGCTCCAAAACAAATCCCTCCCCTGCGAGGAGCAGAGCCGCTGGAACGTGGTGTGAGACCCAATGTCACCTTCTCCTCAGAGGAGAGCCCCAGCCCAGCCCATGTCCTGCTCCGGCTGCGCTCCTCATGGAGGTCACCTCTCCACAGGCTTCACCGGTGTCTCCAGAGGGAGGAAGGAGAAGGAGGAGAGCTCCCATCAGCTCCTCAGGAGAGACTGCGGCAGGAGGGACGGAGCAGAGGGAAACACAGGAGAAGATTGCTTTTTACATGAATTGGAGAAATACTGATGCATGAGCCAAGATTAACTCCTGGAAATACCAACGCCGGAGGCACGCAGCCAGGGAAGGGAAGGGAATGGCCATGGGTGTCAGAGACCCCCGCTGGGACCTGCCATCCCCTCTCATGCGTAAAAAGGGCATTTTGAGGACTGTCTGTAGTCCAGGTTTCAAGCACTTTCTCATTTACATCAGCAAAGGCCGGCGCTGCATCGCCCGGGAGGGGGGTACCACCCCAGCTCGTCCTTCAGGGGGGCTCCCGCCATCCCCGCGCTCAGACCATCCCCGCAGCATCGCTAACGCTACAGATATAATTACAACCATCAGCTTGTGCTAACGTGTGGGAAGGGGAATGATTTGCATCCGAACTGCAGCCAAGTCATAGCAGAAGACACTTCTAAAATAGGACCCAGCAAGGCGTTTAACTAGAGAATCCTTCCATTTACAGTTACAGATTAAACGCAGGGAGTCACACTATAAACATTCCTCCTTCCAGCTGAGTCAGGACACAGAGCCTGAAATGAGCTAAATCTGAGTTACCTTCAAAACAACCAACACTGAAGAAGAAAGAAAAAAGAAACCACCACCCCCCAGGGAGCCTGGCCCCACCACCCAGCTGGGACCGGGGGAAGGACGCGGCTGGAGACCCCCCAGAGCAAAAACCATTGACATCAAGACAAGCATTTTTGTAGATGGCAGGAAATTTACAGTAGATAGAAACAAGGAAATTCTTCCTCAACTCAGGCAGAACATCAAGGAAACCTTGGTGGCAATATGATTTATTACGTTTTAGAATCACCTCCTGGGCCAGTGATGGAAGTTTCATCATTTGGAACATTTTAGGTTCTGCACAACGTCAGGAAAGACACTGCAGGGCATAACCCACCTCTGCCTTGAAAGCAGGAGAAATCACTTAATAGATTTTCCCTGCATCTGGTTCCTATGATTCAAGGCTTTGGAAATTACAAAGACTTAAGGAAGGAAATGTATAGATCACATTTGATGATGATTTCCATCAGTTGAAGGCACTATTGCTAAAGACATGGGGGGGCAGCAAAGCCACACTGTGTTGCCAAAGGGGCCACTCAGGTTTGGTCCAAGGAGGGTCATTTATAGTTGTTGGCAGTTCCACAAACATCTGTGATTTAGATCCCCAAATATTTGTCTCCCATGAAAGTTGGGAACCTCTCAATTTTACAAGAGTTTTTACAAGTCAGACAAAAGCTATTAATAAGAGTGAAACCCACAATATCCCCAAAGGGGGATGGGGAAAGGAATCAACGCTGGAAGTAAAGATCAAGCGAAGCTCCGGTGACAGATGGTGCTCTACTAAAGGTCAACCCTTGGCTCATTCTGCTGTTCATTATTTATTAACCATCTTTCTGACATTGGCATTACTGCAAGAGTCCAGCGTTATGCAGATAATAAAATGCTCTTTTATAGCTCAAGGTCTCCTGCAGGTACAGCAAAAAGTTTGCACAGTGATTCCAGGGTGTTGCCCGGCACTTTTGGGGATGCAGGTGCCACCGCGCGCAGGGGCAGCTCGCAAAGTGGCGATGGCATGGGAGAGTCTCATGGCTCGCCTGCCCGGCCCCCCCGCGCCGAGACTCCTGCGCCAGGTCCCCAGTTCTCACCCAGAACAAGACAGCCAAGGTCACATCTGCTACGGGCTGTACCAGCTCAGGGGTCACCTCTGCTGGGGTCCGAGGGGGAGCCTTCCTCACTCCCGAGGACATTTAACAGAGTGGCTTGCTCCTTCCGCGGCGGGGAGAGGGGTCAGCCAACACGGCAACGCAGCCAAGCGGAAAAAACCCTCTCCTGTTCTGCAGCGGGGGAATTGTTCTTGTAACGCAATAAACGCCAACAGGGAGTTTTGTATCTGCCAGTGACAGTCCCGTCCACAGGAGGCATCTCCCCCCTCCAGGAGCTGTGGTCTCACATCGCACAGAAATCCCCCCGCCCCCCCGCAGCAAACCGGCTCCCAGAGACCGCC
>JAOXNO010000009.1:321399-355139 GCA_028565335.1 Limnodromus scolopaceus
CGAGCCCAGTCCCTGGCCCCCGGGGGGGCTGCGCGGGCGCCGAGAGCCCCGTGGGGCCGGCAGGGCCGGGACGGGGCGCCCCTGCCGGCTCCTGCCCCGCGGGGACGGGGACGATGGACCGTGTCCTGGCCGTACCCTGGTACCCGGCACGTCCCTCTCGGCCGCACGTCCCCGCTCCCCCTCCGCCCCCGCCCAGCACTGCAGACCCTGGCACCAGCTGGGGGAACCCCCACCCGTGTGAGACCCCCGCGTCACCCCAGGACAGGGGTGAGGGGACGCCCCGAGGCCGGGGGAGCTGCTCCCCTCCGGGGGTAGAGAACAGCAACCTTCGGTGCTGCCGCAGCAGGAACGTGTCCCTGTGCTTTGCTTTTTTAGGCCAGCAGGATGGAGAAACAGCCAGAGGCTCATCTCCAAATGCTGAATTCAGGTGTGGAAGGAGATGAAGAGCGAGAGCCCAGCTGTCCTGTGGTGCCCACGTACGGGATCACCTCCCCACCGGGAGAGGAGTCCTTAGATGTCTCAGCCCAGGTGAGATACAGGAAGGCAACGAGAAGCCAAAAAAGCAGACGGGAATCTGCATATCTGGAACATCTCCAGATCTTGCCAAAAATAACAGTCAAATATATCACTCAGCATCTCCACAAGGCACCAGGCACCGGCGCTCAGCACTGAGCTGGCACTTTCAGGCTGGGCCACCGCACTAAGGCTGGGCAGATCAGCTTCGTGACACACAGTGCCAAGACAGAGGCCCATGGAGAAAAATCTGCATTTGATCCTTTTTATTTTTTCCCCTTCATCTTGAGAATATGTCTTTGCATTCTGTTTATAAAAAGGAACATGAGAACAGCAGGTCTCAGTTAAAAATCAGAAAAGGCAGATGCATTTTGCCTGAGCGTTACGAGCCCTTCCTTGTTACTGCAGGAAGCAAAGGGCGGTCGGTTTTTCCCAGCTTCAAGTGTGAGTAATTAGAAAGATGAACTTAAACACCAGAGATGTTACTGCTAAAGAACTGCCAAACCAAAAGAACACCTGAAAGATCCCACTGACAAAACAGGAGAGGTTTCTCTTACAAGCAACCCCCTTACTGCCCCCGAGGAACGATCGGCATAAGCGTGATTATATCAATAAAAAATAAAAACATCATAAAAAGTAGTCAGGCAGAGATAAGTTTATTACTAATTATGAGCAGCCTGACATGACCTGACTCCTTGTAAAATAAAATGAAGTCCATTTCTAATATCTGCTTCCACGACTTCCAGTTAATAGACAAATTTACTTCAGGGTCATATCCCGTATCTTAGACAAGAGTTTGAACCAGGTGTAGGGAAACCCCCAAAGGGCCCCTCTTCCCGCAGAACTGGAAGGAACATACGAGACTGTGACTGTCTTTTATCTTCCCCCTCAATAGCTGGTTATCAATAAGTGCAAATCAAAGTTCACTTCAGAGACAGGGGAAGTTCTGTGCCAGTGTGGGAGGGCAGGTGGTGTCAGAGGCTGCCGGGGGGGGCTGCCTGGCACCTCCCAAACAGGGACGCTACGGAAAGAGCGCATTTTCCCCTGTTTGTGTGCTTGTGACACACGGAAGGCAGCGGCACCGCTTCCCCACCCGGGATTTTCCAGAAACATCTCCTGTATCTGGGATTCGGCACCTCCCAGAAAGCATCAATCGAGGCTGCAGCGTTTCCCTGCCACATGCTGCCCCACACACAGGACACGTCTTCGTCAGCTCAGACTTTTGTCACGGCTGCCCCAGACCTGCCGCTCTCCTGCTGTCCTGGGGCACAACGGGCTGAAGCACAGCACGTGCAGCCTAGAAATGCGGTAACAGCCATGGGAGACTCTACTTACCGGGTGCTTTTTAGAGTCTGGGTTCTGCTGACTGAATGAAAATGTGCATAAATAAACATAGAGCACACTGGCAATGATGTTAAATGATGCTTTGTATAATTATCACTATTCTGTGGTACCATTAACAGGCAAAAGCACAGAATCCTAATGACCTCGTTCGCACGGCGGTCTGGATTCGTCGTCTGACACCACGTGGCCGTAAAACCCCCCCAGGAACGCAGCTGCTGATGGCACAAGACCCACGGGCAGACGGCAAGAGTCTGTTTTGGCAACAGACAGCCCATTTTGTGCATGAAAAACAGCAGCTCTCTCACTGCCACAGACTGAAATAGGGCTTTCTGCATTTACCCGACAAGGGCCAGAGCACAGACCGTACGGACAAGACTCAGGCTCCCACCTGGGAGCTGTGTCTTCCCTGCCCGTGCCGTGTGAGGTCACGCAGCCAGCGTGGGCTGGGATGCTCAAGGACCGGGGATGCTCGTGGACCAGAGATGCTCGCAGCCAAGGTCTGCACAATCAGGCCGGGGTCCTGCTGACCCGGGGCTTCCCAACACCCCTGCCCTTGCTTTAACTCCAACAACAAATCCGGGTATTCACAGTTCTCGAGATTAATGGTAGTGACTTGAAAGCGTCTCCACCCTCAGAGAGAGAGCTTCAGACCAAATGTTCAAAGGCTTTTGTGGGGAGCACCAGCGCAGGCCCAAACACCAGTGCTTGCTGTGAGAGAACTGGTTCTGAAACCTCTTCCTCAGAAAACGGGACCGTCTTTACATCGTGTAACTCTCCTAATGAAACGGAGCCATCACCACAAAATAAAACCCTACACAGCTCCGAGGCACTGAGCCTCGGTATTTTATTTCTCAACTGTGTACCTACCAGTTAACTCTGAAAAATATTACTTATAAAAGATGATTCCTAAAAGCAAAGTTTGGAATTTTATTACGCCTCTGGGCTAGATCGGCTGATCTTTGAAAAAATAAGGTTGTACCCTTTTCATTTGATATCCACAGGACAATATTTTAGTGGTGAGCAAGGTCGGAAGAAAAAGATCCGCTGGGCTCTTGGCATGTGATGCATGTTTTCGGCAGCATGGCCGGCACCACCAGGCTCAAAGGGCGGCCACGCAGCCCTAATAACGCGGCACGCTGGAATTTGATGGATTATCCCTGCTAAGGTGGGAAAATACCATTCAAAAGGCTGCGAAGCAGATGGAGCATGTGGAAAGCACTCGAAGTGCAGACAAAAAAAAAAGGGAAGTAACATTCACAAAGTTAGAGGAAGAAGTAAGAAGGAATCACTGCAATGCCACGTTTGTTAGCGGTTGAGAGAGACTTCCTACCCTCAATAATCAAACACCCCTTCCCATTTTATAGAGGGCTCAGAAAAGGCACAGCGCAACAAGCTGAGGCTTCACAGGAGCTGAAAGCTGCCAGCACTGGCTACCAAAATCGTTTGAAATCACTACATATTGAAAACTATCTCCTATTTTAGCTAGGATTTAATCCATACTTTTTCTTTGGTAAATGTGCCAATAGCTGTTTGTTTCCTACAAATAGTCATGCTAAGCAAAACACAAAGTCAATTTGCTTTAAAAGAAATTGATTTGAGAGAATTAGATTAATCAACATCCATTTTTTCCAATGGAAAACAGGGTCTGAATAAGGATTTAATATTCAAACCCAAAACTTTGGTTTAACTTTTTCAAAGCGTGTGATTTAAGCGAGCAGCACGCGGCTCGTGGGATTCTGCCCATCCATCGACACCGCGCTTCCCATTAATCAGCGCCGGAAAGTTTCCAAGCAGGGGCTTTGCAGACAGAGCTGTTGGTCCTGAGCAGACCCATGTGAGCTCGACGAGCAGATCCATCAGCCCCAATTCCCTGCAGATGGCAGAATCCGAGCCTCCTCCTCACTCACGCCACGCTCGCGTTCAGGCGCCAGGCGATGGGAACTGCCCATGGACAAACCATCCTGCTTCAATTGCAACCTATTTTGAACAAGCAATTTCAAAAGCTTACACGCTTCACTTAATTTTACTTTTCTTTCTTTTTTTTTTTTTTAACGAAGGTAATAGAAACATGACACATGGCATGAAACAAAGAGATGCAACTTTCTGCTTCCTGCTCATTTTATTCCACGCTGACATTGCTGAAAATTTTGTTTTTAAATAGAGTTTCTTCCCGATAATGTATATCGGCAATCAAACGAAGGTACAGCGTCGTTATCTGACAAGTTAAAAATTCTATGGTATTTTCCCCTAAATAGTTTCGTGTACTGATTACTTAGAAGAACGTATTCTCTGCAAAGCTGCAACCAGGCACTCGGGTTTTGCTCTCACTGATAAATGTAAGCAATAAAAATATGTTCTATTCTACAGCAGTGCCTATTAAAATGTAAACACAGCCAGAGGATTTTGAGCAGGCTACAAAAATGCTTTATTCAATAGTCACAGCAAAGGCTGGCTGAGGCTGCCTCAGCCCGGCATCAGACCCAGCTGGCGCCTCCTGCTAGAGGTCAATATTACGGTGACCTCGGTGCGAAACCCAGGAGCACCAGTTCAGGGGCTCCTCCTACTGGGGTCCCTGAAACCGGGAGCCCCCGCGGCGGGCGGGAGGGAGGGTCGGTGGGCGCAGCAGGAGCCGGGGCGAGAGCGGCCGCAGCCGGACGTTCCCCTGCGCTGGGCTCCAGCAGAGCCCTTCCCACGGCTGCGGGACGCGAACGCCTCCGATATCCAGGTGAATTTTCCGCTCTCTGAGGTCAGAAATACACTGACACTCTGCGCTGAGCAAGATGCTGATGAATTAAAATTCAAAACGTCCCTCATGAATAATTCACTGAATGCGCGCGAGTAAATTATAGCAACGTAAATATATATGTATATAAATAGATACGTATATATGCAAATTAATACATTAAGGGTTCGAGTTATCCACAAGGAAAAATACCAGCCACATAAGAACGTTTGCTTAATACTAGATCAAACACATAAAACTAAAACTAAAGAAACAGCCCGTAAATTCATCAAAATCTGGCGTAAAGCGGTCCTTGTGCCACGTGCACTTGAATCAGACCTTACAAATCCTCCTCATATTTTGAAATCTATTTTTTTACCCCACTTCGTGTCTCACTCTCTCTAAAGCTGACCCGTTGCACCATGCCCTGGCCTGGACGAGGGCTCTGCACCCGCTGCCTGCGTCGCTGCACGGAGCTGCCGGGCAATCACTGCCTCCTCAGGCTGCGCTCTGCCGCTCAATTACATGAATAACAATTACCGTGGCAAGCTAGCGAGTGCATTAAACCCCTTGAATTCCTATGAACAACAATATAAATGATAGACGTAGATGCAGAGTCCATCGATCATCCCTTTCTCCCTCACAGCAAGAAAGGTGGGATCACATTAAAAATAGAACAGACACCTGCAAATAGACGGGTATTTATACGGAATATTGTGACAACTGTCATTTCACATTAGTCAGAGAGATCCCACAGGACTTGGGCAAGTATTAAATGTACCAGTTTTTGTTTACTGGCAAAATATAATAAAATCCACCCTCCCTGACGGTTTCCTTGTGGGGATTGCTCCTCTCCCTAAAGTAATTCATAAAATAAGGATGTTCCTCCAAGATCCTGGGTAGAAAACACTTTATCAGGCACCAGAGTACAGAGGCAGAGAATTTTTATGGTTCCTCCCTTGGACGACTCGTAGAATCGTCTAGGTTGGAAGGGACTTTTAGGATTGAGTCCTCCATGGTTTTCAGGATGATTTGATGATGCTGGGCTCAAAAAAGGACCATAACTCACCCAAAGCCAACACAGACCCATTGCATGATGCCTTAGGGGGTCCTGCTCCCCCATGTGCTACAGAGCGACACCATTGCTGGTGTGGAACCAGCCTGCAGAGCGTGGCATCCTGGCCACCCAGGGTACCGAGACCTTATTAAGCTTAACTTTCACCATTTGGACACTTGTAACTTCCTCAAAGGCATTTCCTGAGAACTTCACCAGCTCCAAGAGCAGAGGGTCCCTCCTGCCGACCTACAGCATGTGCCATTTCTAGCCATTTTACCCAATTCCCTCATTTGCCAACCAGCAGACAGAAGTTATAACAAGGAAACCAAACCAGGTTACATTTGCCAGCCCGGCCCGTGGGAACACATTTCAACTGAAGTTGCTGAAATGACAGAAACACGTTGTTCCCCACTTAGCCTAATTGACAGGCTGTAACTGTTGATTAATTACCTAGGGAAGGGGTGAGGAAGCAGCGAGGCGGTCTGCTCTCATTTCCCACATCTTCTGGGTACGACCTTCAGACCCGCTGGGCAGATGCTGGATGGGCAGGAGAAGCACCGTCCCCTCTCATTACCCCCTGTTCACTTTACACCTCGACTGGCAGCTTCTCCCCAGCTTCTCCGAGGGCTGCTTTCTTCTTTTCCCAGATTATGTGGGGAATTGCCAACAGCCGAGCTCACCCACGGCTTCTCACCGCTTCCCAGCCGTGCCCTTCCTGCCCTCTCAAGTCCAGCATGGAAAGCCACAGACCAGCACGGAAATGTACATCTTGAAACTCGTTACGTTTAGTGACAGAGCAAAGCACTATTGAAATTCCTCCATTATGAAAAAGATGGTTATCTGATTAATATTTCTAACGGTGACCCCCAGAAAGTGAAGACCACAAGAGGTCTGTACACTGCTGATGGCACATCTCTTGAGTATGTTCCTCAAGGGTCTCAGGGGGGAAAAACCCAAAATCCAGAGCTGGAGCTGCTTCTGTTTACGTACAATAATAAAACCCCTCACCCGTACAGATGAAGCATTTCAAGGTCTTGCTTCTTACCCTGAGCCTCACGCAATAAAAATAGAACTTCCGTGCAGGTCCTAGACACTCCTTTTACTTGGTGAAAGACATTTACATCACTCGAAGCAAAATGTATCCTCAATGGCAATGTAGTTCCTATCCAAAAACACACCATGCCCTACATTTTATCATCAGCACTGTTAATCATTTATACAGCCCTGCAGACGCACGCAGCGCGCTCCCAAAAAGACGAAGGCACATTGCGTGCCCCAAAGAACACACAGCGTAGTGCAGGGAAGGCAAACGAGGGCAGAGGAGGAGAAGATGTTGGATGCAACCCCAGATGGACAGGGCTGGAGAGTGAGAGACAGTGGACAAGGGGGCCGAATCGGAAGGGGTGAAGGGAACTACAGGACCAAGCGGGAAATCAGGACAAGAACACATCAGCGGGGCAAAACTCTAAAAACATTACAGGTGAAGAAGAGGGCCTTGAAACGGGTGCAGGAAGAGCCAAGATGCCTCTAATGGGATCCAAAGAAAAGGTGACAGAGTTGGGATGGCGGGCAAGGACCACGCTGACTAGGGTCAGTGGTTTGAGGGGAGCCTCTGGAAGGACAAGGAGGCTCTCGGAGGATGCGGGAAGGCTTCAGGCAGCAGCGGCTGGAGGGAACGGGGAAACACGAGTACTTGTCTAGAAAGAGCAACAGAAGTGATTTAAAACAACTCGCAGGACTGCTGTGACCAGAAACAACACATAAAAGAAGTGATGTGGCACAGCAGAAAGCGGGGAACCGATCCTCCTGCCATGCGATGTCACCAGAAGCATTTCATAAACCCACATTAAAATTCAGGTTCTGTTTCTGTCTCTCCCGGGTGGGTTTTGTGCCTCTGGCCGCGGGGAGGGCACGGCCCCGACTCATCTCCTGGCTGGCACCGAGTCCCCGGCTGTGCCGACCCGGAGGCGGCTCCTGACCAAGGCCATCTGTCAGCGGCCTTTGACACCCGAATTGTCCCTCTTGCTTTGTCGCCCTGTCCAGGGCATCTGGGCTTGTTTGTACCAGCCATGCCGGTGTCGAGGCACGGCCTCGGGCAGCTCCCTCTCCTCCGGGCTGGGAACTGGCTCCAGCAGTTGATGATGATGTTTCCTCCTGCCTCGTTAGCAGTCAGGGGGACACGTACACCCTGCCCCAGCCGTCTCCTCCCCATGGAGGGACCAGCTGAGACTCCGTTTGAGTTCGTTGAGGATTTTGCTTCTCCCCAGACAGACCCACCAGCCCAACCTTGGGGCAGCTTCTTCAGCTCCACTGATTCCCCTCACAGCACACACTGTCCCACCTTGCAAATTTTCCAACCTACTACAATTAAGCTTTATTCGGTAGACTCTCTCTCTAGCTTTGCATTCATGCCAGCAGTCGGGTTACTGCTCCACACCATGTAGACCAAGT
Organism: Limnodromus scolopaceus; assembly: GCA_028565335.1. Taxonomy (NCBI): domain Eukaryota; kingdom Metazoa; phylum Chordata; class Aves; order Charadriiformes; family Scolopacidae; genus Limnodromus; species Limnodromus scolopaceus. The sequence continues at coordinate 329,487 of JAOXNO010000009.1, forward strand.
CTACAACGTCTTTTTCCCCACGTGGGTCACTGCATCACCGAGGGCTCTGGCTGCACAGCACCACCGGCTAACAACCATGGGAAAACACCCGACAGATTTTAAATAAAGCTATTTCTTGCAACCTAAAAATCAAACTTAAAAAAAAAAGAATGTAAGAAAGAAATCTGTGGTTTTCTGAACAAGAAGAGAACTTTGCTTTTCTTTGAGAAAACGTGCCCTGTTCAACGACGCACCTTGAACGCAGCCACAGACCCAGCCGGCCTGGGAGCGAGGGAGACAGACCTTGGGAATAAGCGGGAGGAACTCTTTATGGAAGCCAGGAATCCCACAGAGAGGGGATGGGTGGGAGACAAGAAGCAGGACTTGGGCAGTACGTGTTGTGCACGGGGTAAGAAGCTCTCACAAAATCCTGGGGTGCGTTACCTCAGAACAAGCAATTAGCCACCTGAAGCACCGTCCCTAAGCACGCAGAGGATTCTCTGACTTGTCCTATCTTTAAATCACAACCAACATCCTTCTGAAAGATAATGGCCCAATGAGAAGTCACAGACTGAATTCAGGTGGAATTTTCCAATGTGTGCTACGCAGGTCAGATGATCGCAGTCGTTCCTCTTGACCTTGCAATCTATATTTTAATTAATGTACCCTCCTGGCTATAGGATATCAAGAAACATTACAGCTAAAAATCTTCTGCTCGGGATTTTTCCTCCTAAAATGGACTTTCTACAATCGTTACACATTTTTCTTTTATTTTGATAATCTAACATTAAAATCATGAACTATCCCAAATCCACTTCAGATTTTTTGCTTGTTTAATGAAGAGTTGAGCAATTTCAAAGGTGTTTTTACAATTCAAATACTGGGTGGTGGCACACTGAAAAGATCCTTTGATATCTGAACAGTCCTCCAATGACAATCTCGCAGTTTTAATCTTTCTGGTATTGAAGGCAATCTAGTCAATTTTACAGACATTTCTGATGAAATGAGCCTTTTTCTCTACACATTTTTCACACAAATATATAAAATATTTACAAATATGATACAATGAACTATATGCTCTTCTTCTGCTTTGGGCAACACTTTGTGACATGGGTGGCTGATATTTATTAGCCATTAAAGAAATTATACCTAAAATTTTTTTAACTGATTATTTTATTCAATACTCTATCAGGCTTTTCCTCTAATACCAGTCACTGCACAGCTCTCATAGGTTATAAATAAAAAGAGTTATTTTTGTGGCCAAAAGTCAACAACAAGTCAATAATTTTTGGCAGATAGCCTTCGCTGTTCCGCGAGCAGCAGCGCATCCAACTGCTGATGAACCTTAATGTTTCCCTGGTTATTGTTTTCTGCTATAAAATGGAAGATCTAATCTATGCTGAAGGTCAGTCCACACCGAGGGCTGCAATCAGCGACGGCGCTCTTAAATCCTCTGAAATCTGTAATATTGTGCCACATCCTCCAGACTGTCACCATAGCGGCTCTGCCCCGTGTCCTCTGCCCAGGAGGCTGCGGAGCTGGAGCACCCGCCTTCATCAGGAGAAATCATTGATCCACGGATCAAGGCCGGGGAAGCTGCCAGTTTAACCCCATCCACACTCCATGGAGAAGGATAAAGTCCTGACCGTTTTCACCCACACCTCTGGCAGGGACACCTACCCTCATTTAGAACAACAATTAGTGAAAACCCATCTTTTTATCACCTTGTACAAGTCTAAACGCACTACATTTTGGAAAAAAAAAAAAAAAAAGCATAATTAAAATCTAGACTTCTCGCAATACCTCAGAGTCAGGCAATTATGAGGCACTTTTAATGAGTAATTTAGGTAATTAAAGAAGTCAAACATATAACACGCAGGAAGCAGTACCAGGGAGTCCTGCTCCGCAGCACTTTGCTCCCCGGCCCCGGCCAGGGCTCGCAGGGACGCGGGTCCCGTCGCCGGCTGATGCTGGGCAGGGGCTGAAGAGGGGTCTCTGCAGAAGCTCCGGCCACGACCCACCTTGACCTGTGCTTAATGCCGACGTGGATAACGCAGGGTGGGTAATTGCTGCCGGAGTTCAGTGTGTGCTGTATCTCATCTAGGATATGGAATTTACTGGCTATATTCTAGTAAAATAACTTTATGGCTTTCTGTCATGATAAATAACACTTTATAGCATAATGGAATTAATATTTACTTTGAAAGCTATGCAGACTATTCAAATAAAGTTGCTATATATAGAATCATCTCAACTGCCACTGGTTTTTTAAATGCTGTGAATTGACAAGACAACACACAAATATTAAATCCCAGTGCCCTCCAGCCATTAATAAACTTTCAGATTCTGGATTTGCAATCGAAACCCTTCCACATATTTTATACAACTACTGCAGTTCAAGAAACATTAATTCAAAAGCGCGACAAACGGGGCCCTGAGGGGCCTCTGGGGTTTGGGACCTTTCTCTGCAGCTCTGCTGGCCCGAAGGATGGAGATGGGGCTGGAGACCCTGGCGCAGGGACCCCTCACACACCACACAGCCACTGCCGCGCACGCCTTTACCTCCACAGAAGTCTGTTGTGACAGACGGATAATGAGGCAATGAACCAAAAAAGCATCCCCATTAGTGACCAAACTCCCAGCCATTCTCCTGGGCTCCAGATGCTGGTCCCCGAGCACACAAGGTCACACCAGTCACAGCTGGTCGCACCGGCATCTCGGGCTCACCCAGAAAAATCAGGAGCTGAGCCCAACACCCAAAGGAACAGGCTGAACCTCAAGACAGGCGGATGTCAAACTCTAACAGGTATGCTGTAAATGGATGTTTTAATCATTAGTTAAGAGAGACGTATTTGTTTTCCTAATGGGTTTGCCTTGTGCGGAGCGCAGGGCAGCCCAGCAGGAGCATCATCCCGCACCTGGTCTCACACTGGAGGGAAAGGCCATTTTCTGGGCTGCAACCAGTCTGTAAAAATCTTGTTATGTTTCGTACTACTCATTTGTTTTCCGAAGAGTCCGCAGCTCTGTCTTCAGAGAGCTACACATAGCCTACAAAAAGCTGAACAGACAGAAACTATCATTAAAAATTAAGTGCAAGTGTTGGACAAAGCCAGGGAAGAAAGAAGGGAAGAATATGGGAGGAAGGAAAGGAGAAGGTTATTTCACCTTTTTAAGCTCAAAACCATGCTTCCCTTTAGTAGGAAAAAGCTGTAATAAATTTAAGCCGTGGTGAGACAGACATTACTTACTGAATGGAAACTGTCCCCACGGATGAGAGTGAGTCTGGCCCACAGGAGGATGAGGAAGGTGCAAAGCTGTTCCCACATGAGGCAGCCAGAGCATCAGCCCCACAGGCACCCGTGTAACCAGCTCCCGGTGCTTAAGCATGAAAATATTTCCTCATTCGCATTTTATTCAAAATTTGTTTATGGCAACAGGCGTACAAAAACTGCAGGCAAAGTGTAACCACCAACAGAAACGCCCACGCAGCATTATGGAACATACTTGGGTCAGACAGAAGGCATAATCTTCAAAAATGTATTTATAGTGCTCTAAAACGTTGCAGTCCTCAGTAGCACGGGGCCTTTTCATGGAAAACTACAAGATATTTGTTGCGGTGGGTGACAAGCAGCAGCCGTGGGCTGTGCCGGGGGGCGCGGGGTGGGGATGGGGATGGTGGGGGACGGGTGTCCCGGCACAGCCCCCCAACCACCACGGCCACCACACACGGAGGTGCCAGCACCAGCCCTCGGCTCTGCACGGGGAGACCCCAGTCCTAATTACTCATTAATTTGGAGATCTGGATCTTGAACTTCGTGAAACCCAGTTACCTTATAAAAGTTCAGGGTTATTTTACCTTTTTTTCAGAACCCACATAAACCCAAGGGTAGCTTCACAAAGCTTTGCAATTACAGGTGAACTTCAAGTCTTCCCTGGTTCTAATCCACAGAGTTTTTGTGTCACTACCAGATTTTTATTCTTTCAAAATAATTTTAAAAGCCATGCTCCAAATTAATGGTGCAAGCTCAAAATGAAATGTGATTATTTTTTTTTAATTTTTGGTTTTTTTCTTCTAGATCACGGCAGTTGCCCCACGGAGGCGGGCAGTCTGGGTAACAGCACCCCAGCAAGAGTCCTGAGATCTGGAGGAGATGGGGGCCGGACCCCGGAGGTGCCAGGGCAGCGAGGGGATGCTGCTGGGGTACAGCGGGTCCAGTCCTGGCTGGAGACCAGGGTCCCCATCGCGACCTGAACCCTGGGGCTGTGCTGGGCGTAAATATGCAAATACCTGCTGGGACAAAGGAAAGAGAGGTATTCTAGCCAGAGATGAGTTTCTGCTCTCACAAATCTCACTATCTGCCCCCTCAAACACTTAACTGAGATGTTTAGGTACAGGTTTAGCTAAATTTGCTTCATGAGAGGTCCCACGTGGGGCATCCGAGAGCCTGATGGCTACAGCACCCACCGGGGACGGGCAGCTGAAGCTCTGCTTTGGGTCAGAGCGGAACCGGAGCACGAGCCCAGGCCTGTGCCCTTGAAAACATTTTTATTTTTTTTTATTCCAGTGTAGAATAGGGAGGAAAAAATAAAACCGAGCCTCATCAGGTTCCCAAGGTTGGCCGGCTGTTTCTCAGCACGCTCTGGTAAACACTGAGGAGGTGGGGAGCTGGAAATCACAGGGATGTGCTGCCTGGGTGATCCTGAGCGGATCCAAAGGGACACCCCGGGCAGAGGCTGCTCGGGGACCTCAAAGCTGGGGGGGGGGTGGGGTGACTGAAGGCACGGACTCAAATTCACTGCATCCTGCTGCCTTCTAACACGGAGGGCAGGACAGCAGAGCTGCCGGCACGGCGCTGGCACGGGAGCGGAGGGAACCGGGGAGCATCGTCAGGGAGAGCGGGAGCCACGGGAACTGGAGCCTGGCAGCGGGGACAGACCAGCAAAAGCAGCACAAAGGGATGAAGGGAGGCTCCGGCTGGTGACGCCGGCCACCCTGGGGGTCTCTGGCCATGCCGGCAAGGACAGCAGCCCCCCCGGAGACGCGGGGTCTCTCCCTGTAGGGGCGAGCACGGTGAATCCCCAGCAGCCACGCGATGGCAGCAGAAATATGGAAACACGGGAACGGACGCATACATTATCATACAGTTATAAGGAAAGGATATTTTGCAAAGATGAGGCAGCTGCTAAACATAGCCCAACGTCTATGACATTTTTAAGACACGCAGGGAGTAGACAAATAGTTTTTCCCTCTGAAATATAATAATTTACATTTGCTCTATTATTTTAATTGCCAACAGGGTGACTTTTGCTTTCTTATTGTAGCATGGATACAGTACAGCCCTCTCTCCATAGGATTTTTTTATTTTAATTTGACCTACAGCAGACACAGTAAAAATAGCTCCTGTTTCAAACTAATTCCTTGAGGTTTGGGTAACCACCTTGCCTCAGCTTTGGCTACGGGCGTACCCCGCCGGGTGCTGCGTGTCTCCTGGGAAGTGCTGAACAACCCCAGTCCACCCGAGTCCCCAGGAGAACACCAGTGAATTTATTCTAAGAAACAGAGTATTTGGTATGCTCAGCGGCTGTACCACAGTTTCAAACCCAGCACATCCAGTGAGTGGAAAACACCAACGATCTTGTTCCCGTCAGCTCCATCCCATCACCAGCCATCGTCTCAACGACCTCAGCAGGGGCCAACATCTCATTAGTGCCCTTGTGTTTAAGATGCTTGCCTGCTTTGGGGTTTTTTTTGGTTTTAGTTGGTTGGTTTTGGTGTTTGGGTCTTTTTTTTGCAACAGAGTTGTTTTCCAGGAGCTGGTTGAGGCACTTTTTTATTTTGCAAACTGTTGGCACCTAAAGTGAGACTGTAAAACCCCGACACAGCATCGAGCTGAGCCGATAAATGCAACTCTGGCCGCCTGCTGCTCACAGACACGGGGCATCCAGGTGTGGACGCAGCATCCCATCTGCATCCCGGAGGATCTCGGTTCTCAGGCCTCGTTGACACAGCCATTAGGGGCAGGAACATGCATTTCCCGGAGACCACCACGGCAGCTCCCAGCACATGAGAGGGGCACCCACTGCTGGGCAGGAGCGAAGCACCGACCCCCGCTGCCCGGCGAGGGCCACCCCAGCCCCGCTCCTGACAACAGGGAATTAATATGCAATTAATGCTTTCTATTTCCACAGAGTTGTACAAACACTGGCTAATTAATTCTTGTCTCTTGCCTATAGAAAGGGTGAGTAAGTAATACCCTACAAAGCAGTGGCCATTGACACGTGCCCACGGGCAGGACAAGGCCACACACCGAAATTCTGTTTTTCCAGCTTTTGTGTCTGTCCTGCATTTTGGGGACAAAAATGGATTTTGTTCAGGAACTCCAGCGCCTTCAAACCTCTTGACACGACTCTGTTCTCACTGCTTCCCTCCCCACCCACACCTTGGCAGGCGATACCCGCCCTTCCTACGGGAAATCAGGAAATTAAAATGTTTAATGCATCTCTGATGCATACAAAATTAGCAGTAACACAGCAAACGAGTTTTGCTTTCCTTTCCAGCGCACGGTGAAATAAATAAATAAATATAAACACATTAAAACCCAGGCGCATAACGCAGAGACACTGAGGCTCCTCATTTCCAGAGGAAGCCCTTATCCCCGTCACAGCCCACAGCGCAATTACGAGACGACAAGGCACACGCTGCTCCAGCATCTGGATCCTCCGCGCAGCCGCCGGGATCCCCACAGGAAAGGAAACCTCCTCCTCCGGGGAGGAATGGAGCGGGTTCTCCCCGGGGAAACGCTGCGGGACCCGCCAGACGAGCCACCCCCGGCCAGAGACCTGCCCTCCCTGGGCACGCACAGAGACACCCGCGTGGCCACAAACGTGGATCAGACCGCTGTCTCTGGTCCAAAAAGTATTAAAGTTGGTTGGGTTTTTTTTTTTTTGCTGTAAACTTTCTCATCTAAATTGCAAAGATAAAGTCCAGGGCAATAAACCTCCGCTCCCATCTCCAGTCCCCAGCATCTTAAACCGAGACCACAGATCCAGCAATCCAATCTCCATATATTTTATTCTGAAAATATTTCATTCCTGGCCACCAATCTTTAGATCTCCTATTGGATTTTGTTTTCATAAATGGATTTTCCCACAGAGCTGGCAGAAAATATATTTAATTTTGAATTTCTCTAAACTGAAATAGTCAATATAAATGTCAACGTGTATTTGCGCCGTACAGCCTTTGCAGTGACACAAACCTCACGTTTCAGAGGGGGGCACACGGAGGGGCTGCTAGCTTGTTCTGTGTCTGCACACTTGTTCTAACATTTTATTTCATAAAGATGGCTAAATAATATAGAAATATATGTATATTAAGTCTTTTGTTTGTTGTGGTTTGCTTTCTGGGGGGTCCAGGAAGAAGTACGATGTTTGTCACTGCTTTAAGTGCAAATGGAAAGGAAGATGGAGAAAGGGGAGCGACACCCACGTTGCGGAGTTGAGGCCAGGGCTGGTGTTTGTCACCCCACAACTCTGGACCCATCCACCCACCCATCCACCCATCCATCCATCCACCCATCCCCACTCCGATGCCCCCGTGCGAGGAGCGCACCCACAGCTCTGCGTCCCACCTCTCCCCCCCGCGCGGGCTGCAGCTGCAGCACCAATTACTCACACAATTTCAATCTATCCCGACGCTAATGTCATTAGTCCACAGAGATCCTTTTGGAATAACTCACACCCAAACTGCCTTTGCACTCTAAATGAAAAGTGTTCAGACTGTAGTGAACGGGGTTTGAATTGCGATCCCACCACACGTGGCTCAGCTTCACTCACGCTATTTATGAAACGGGGGGAAAAGGGGATGCAGTCAATTACACAGCAATTACCCGAAGCGCTGCTGCAAACCTGTTGCCTCGCGCTGGAGGGACGGTTGGTCTTGACTTGGGCACAAGTTGCCCATGGGCCACCTGCCATCACCCAAAGAGGGTGCTGGTCCCCACGGCCCCCATGTACGCTCAGAAGAATCCCCCCCTCATTGTTTCTGGCTGGCTTTGAGGGCTCCTCACGCGGTACCACACGCATCCGCATCACTTCTCACTCAGCCCCCTTTCCTCAGCCTTTCTGCTGTTTTCCCCAGCCTCTGGTCACCGGGAAAAGCCACACCACGCACTGCAACTGCCTGTGGCCGTTTGGCATCTTATTTCACAACTTCACAAGCCCCGTAACTGTCCTAAATGCCTCTGCTGTGCTTCTCCAGTGTATTTAGGATGACTTTCATGCCACCCTTGGTCTATTCTCCCCTCACACGGTGCTGCCCGAAGCAGCAACGCCCATAACCCGCTCCGTGAGCGGCCAGTCTGGAGCGTTTAACTCTAAAAGTTATCTCCCAAAGAGGCATTTTCCTGGAGAGTCGCGCAGCAACGCACCGGTGGCTCGGTACGAGTTAGTCCACGCAGGAAATAAAGCCAAATATCTAATATCACGTCTCTGAGCACACAACTCCTGCAGGCACCTGCCTGTGCAGCCCCCATCAGTGGCTCCGTTTCCCGGCGGAGGCTCCACGTGTCGCAGTCCCGATGCCGGCCCGGGCAGAGCATCCCCCCCAGCATCCAGGGGTCCCAGGCTCAGCTCGGTCCTCGTGCCGAGACACCCAGATACTGAGAAAGCTTTTACTGCTGAAGTTATACACTGTAAAATAAGCCACGGCAATTAAAGAATTAGTTACATTACAGATCTGTGGAAGAATAAAATCTCCTCGACACGTAGAGGGCGTTAGGAAAAGATGCCAAAACCCACGACCATTTGCTGTGAATTTATGTTACTGCAAGCGAATACATTAGGATCCTGATATAGAAAACGAATTATTGATATGTATGTTCCCTTCAGAAGAGACTCTCAGGAGACCCATTCCAGATTTAATGATAATCCATATTCCCCTCCAGAAATGGTAAACCAGCTCTCTGATTTCCCCAGGACCGCCACAGACGCAGGAATCATTATGATCCCACCCGACCCTGCGTTCTGGATGCCGTAAACACACCCCGAGTAGAGAAGGGAAAGAAATCCCACCACAGCTCACGAGGAGTCAACGCTGTCCCCGTTTGTGCCCACGGCAGGGACGGGAGATGCTGCTGGACTCTGGGCCCTCTAACGAGTTACGGGAGATTAAGGGAGAGGCCGGTTAGAAACGGCAGAAGTCAAACAGTAGGAGAGAAGCAAGGAAATCACCTTTAGTAGTGGTGACAAAGAACAGGTTTGTATAAAAACTGTCGCTCCTCCTCGAGCAGCGTTTCTCCTGCCCATTCGGGGCCGCGCTGGTTTGCGTTAATGTATGCACACGTGTGTGTCATATTTTCAGCAAGCCTTTCACATTAAACTCTCATTGCTCCTCCAAAGCCATTCCACAGCCTTTCTCTGGAATGCATTAAGCAGCCCGACTGAACAATGCAATCCTAATTAGTTTGCAAACGACACAGCTCACCTCTGAGGGCGAGCAAAGCCCATGTAAATTAAAGTGGATTGGATCAGACCGTCCTAGGAATAGTTCTCCAGATTAGTGCTGCCTGAACGTGCCATCTCAGAACCTGCTTTCACCCTCCAGTAATAACTTACAAGTAAATTTCACCGACAATAGCAGGGAATTGAGAGATGTAAAAACATTTTACAGTTTAATATTCCATGATGGGTTATTTTACATAATACAGAAAAGCCCATTTGGTCATTTACTAAAAGGAAAAGCCATCTTGTTCCGAGCGCGTATTCCCAGCTCCCACGCTGGAAGAGTAAATGACTATTCTCACCCGGGCTCCACAGCCCGCGCAGCACTGAGTTTAGGAACACGGCATTTTCAGACCCAAACGCTAAAGAAACCTTTTGTAAAGTTTTGACAGCGATGTCCCAGGGTTTATGCAGTAATTGAATAATCTAAAATTTCCAGTCCTGTCCTCGTGGACTAATCTGTAATAGTGTTAAGGGACTGTTATGATAATAATTAAATACAAGTCTTGCATACAAAATTGATACTCTGCATCTCCACCTCCACAAGGGATTTTCTCTCTTAATAAGACTTAAATCAAGTTTTACCTTTTTCTTTTTTTTTTTTAAGGAATTCATAAAGATCACCATATTGTACTGAGATAATAGATATTTATATATGAAAGAACAAGATATTTCAAATATACGAGCTCTCCTCTGATCTCTCCCATCAGAGATCAGTGTCAGACTGAGCCAGGGCTGAGGTCGGTGGGTCCTGGGGTCTGGGGCTGCTGTGGGGTCCCCGCTTGGCTCCCAGCGCCGCTGCCGCCCCCGCAGGGATGCACTGATGGTAACGATGGTGGAGGAGAACTGGGGTTTGCAGAGATCGGGGTCCCACCAGACATTTGGAAAATCCCACCCTGGGCAGCTCCAGCACCCGCGGGCTCTGCCCGGAGAGCAGGAGCCCCTTCGCCCACGGGTCTTCAGGCACCGGGGAGACCAAAACACCCCCCGTGGAGGATAAACTGCAACAGAACCGGCACCCACCTTCCAGAACACAGAGGACAAGGGGGAAATTTGCTATAAAAGTATGACCTCGTTTTAATTTTAGCAGCAGTTTACTATGAATTCACGTGAACGTGCCATTTATAGGCACCCAGAAAGGTTCACACACAAGAAGAGGCAAATTCATCAGCGGAGCCAGAAGTCGGAGCAGCACCAACCTGGAACGATGTTAAAGCTATTGCAACACTCCCCTTACTATTATTTATTAGTTAAAATTTTTAATTATGTGACTTGATTAGGAACACATCACCAGGGATCCTAATTAATTAGAATTTTAAAAAGGATCACTGACTGGAGATTTTTAATGGATTCCACAAAGAACTGCACAAAGAGGTATATTATGGGAAAGGCCAAATTAACTTCTCCTTCCTGGTTTATCCAGCAATTTCTAACAGGATTGTGCATCAGATTAACCAAGTAACATCCACAGCCCTCACGCACAGTGACACTAACCAGGACAATAGCTTGAGGATTTCACACAGTTATCATTTAACATCCAGTCAGCTAATTAGTTTATTCCTCTTATTTGTTATTTATTTAAATTAGGGTACTCCTATTTAGATTAGTTTATTCCTTATTTATGCACTGCATTTGCTTTAGCTGCACTGTCCATGCTCACCAAATCCCTCTATATGAGGACAGACAGTTCTTGTTTCAAAATGCATTTATTTTCCTTACCGAAAACTTGGAAGGACGCAGGAGCCATCACACTGATGACACCCAGGAAGTAATTAATTATTAAATCCACTAACACAAATCCCTTTCAGAACTGGCTGGTCAGTAGCTTCATGGGCCAAGGTGTTTCTCCTGACACAAGCCACAGTTTCTGTTGGGACTTTCTCGATGCTCCCGGCCATCGGCTCTGCGAGTATTTTTCCATCAGTGGGACGGTGATACCTATTTATCTTCTGGCTGCAAGAGCAGCTGAGATGATCTGGCAGTGCCACAAGGCAGACAGTTATTTCATGCCCTGTTAAACCCTAATGTGGTTAACTACAGTATCACTCCAACTTTGAAAAAAGCCTTTTTTATTATTTTGAATCTGTTGCCTATGTGTCCAAGTAAAGAACATTGCTTCCCATTAGGATGGGATCAGAAACATAAACCCTTAACGCTCTCCGTGAAGCAGCACGGTGTACTCATCAAGTAACTAATTAAGAAGATTAAAAATACATAATTCTGCCTGAGCAACACTTAGAGGTCAAGAAAGTGAACTTTTTCTGCCTTGTTCAGACTGGAGACTGGCAGCAGCCTCTCGGTGCCGCCTGGTCAGCGGGACGGGACGGGCAGGGGACATCAGGGCAGGTTGGACACCCCAGAGGCGCTTCCGGGGACACAGTACCAGAGACGCCTCTACAGGACACCCTGCTGCTTCACAGCCAGGTTCATGTGGGAGTTAAATTTCAGCCCCAAATCTCTAATTGCCTGATCCTGTTGGTTTCTTTTCTTTTGTCTTTTCATACATAAATTACTACGACTTGAATCATCGGTTCCTTTGTACGCTCCAATACCCAGGGGAAGAAAATATTAATTTCTTTTCAACACTCAGATGATCAATCTGGATTTTGATACACGCTTAGTGCTACTTAACACAGAGATTTATGTAAAGTTGCATTCCTCCAGCTTTGAGCCCCAGGAAAAATTGCCATTAATTGCTCACAGTGTTGGCTCAGGACCCAGGTTTCTGCTCGGTCGTTGCTTTATCTGCTGCAAGACCTATTGGCTGTAAAACTGGCCACATCCCACATCTGCCAGAGCCAGGAGGCACGGAGCTGCCTCATTGGGCTTTGCAGGGAGAAGATTGAGGGACGACTGATGAGAGGGTGTAAGTACCTTCTTGGAGATAAAATATCAGGTACTGAAGGGCTCTTAAGCTGGAGAAAGAGGCAGGAATGAATGGCCGAACTCCGGCACATCCAAATCACAAAGCAAGTGCTTTGACGCTGATTTTCTGAAGAGGCAAACGTGATCGGCCACAGGAAGGAACCCTGAGCGCTGCCTCTTCCAGCTCCTCACAGCCCACCTCAGGTTTGCTACTCTCCAGAACACACACTTCAATAAAACAGAAATGATCTGGTTCAGCGCAGACTGTTTGAGTTAAATGTGATCGCCATGGACACCCACGTCTGGGGGTTGGTGGCTCCATCTTTGAAAGAACATCAGAAAGTATTAATTAATCCTGCCTATGCGTGGTAGCCCATGGTCACCACCACGCTCCTCCCAGCAAGATCTGCAGGGCTCGCTTTGGTGTCCCGCATCGTTAAGGTTCACAGAAGTTAATTAAATCATGCTCCGCACACCCGAAACAAAAACAACACACAATTTCTATTATGCTGACTTTTTTTTTTTTGGCTTGTCATAATAAAACATTGTTATTGGATGTAAAAATTATGGAACAGAGTTATGCCTCTCTGGTGTAATATAATGCAATCCATTTAATACTATTTTAAACCCAAAAACCTCATTAAAGCAGACAGAACGTAAGAATGACAAATCACCCGGCGGGAAGCTGGAGTAGGAGCCGCGTTCCAGGCGCTCGGTGTCCCCACGTCCCCGCACCGAGCCCGGCGGCACCGCGGGGATGGAGGACGCCACGGGGACCCTCTGCCGGGACAGGACGGGACGGGACACAGCCCCGGGCAGCGGGTGAAGTCCCACCGGTCTCCGAGTGACACCGGTTGTTCCAGAGGCCCCAAGTCAGGCTGGGTTGCGCCGGCGTAACTGGGTGCAGCTTCAGCCCCAGAGCCGCACAGGCTATTGACTGCGGAAATCAATACACCTCACACAAATATATACCCTTATGGCTTCACTATTCATTTGCCGAAATGAGGGTATTTCTTGATGACACAGCTAAATGCTACAATTACACATTTTAACACCCTTTTCACCGTTTTGGCCCCGAGTTCAGCATCCAAAGCGCTGAATGCAGCCCTGTTGCCTACAGAACCCAGCAAGGAAAAGCTCTGCAGCTGGCTGTACTATCAGAAAACGTAATTCCCATTTAATAAAATATAAAAGAAAAAGTTAAATAAATGTACTTCTTATCCATATCTGTGCAGATCTTTAACATCAGAAGTGACCAGTGCAATCAAAAAGCTCTTTCCTCACACAGACAGAGTTTAAGAAAGAATAGTTCTGTCAAACAACAACATGTTTTAGAGCGAAAAGGCTTATTCCAGAAATACTGTGTCAAGTGAGACCATCCATCCGAATTTCTTTGAACGGCAAAATGCCATCAGTAGAGCAACAGCCTCCTTCAAAACGTGCCTTGAAGCAGAGCCCGATTATGGTCTCAATTCACCAGAAATTCGACTTGTGCGTACTGTGAGACCAACACTTCAAAAGAAGATGGAAAATTATGGCAATTGCTACCAGAAACTAGCTGGTATTTTGTGAGAATCAAATCACAGACATACAAAGCTTAGTAGTTAAAAAAAAATGCTCAGCAACCCACCCTGAGATGTCTGATGCCCCTTGTGAAGTACCTGACACAAAAAGCACATATTCTACCAAAACCGTTCGGTGACGACACTTCAGTGTGTTCCCGCAACACCGCAGCCGTACAACCACCCGACAGCCCGAGCAGTAACACCCTCAGACGGTGAAGCTACAGTCAATTTTTGCTCAGAGTCATACAAAAGAACAGGCGTATATTTTTGGGGGGTAGGGGGGGAAAGCTGGAATTCAGCAAATGTAAATATTTTCTGCGTGTGTGGACACCTCTGTGTTGAACACACTCTGCGGAGCCGCTGCCTCCCCCCTCCCACCGCCCGAACCGCCCCCTCCGATCCCCACCTCCACTCCTTGGACTTTCAGCTTCATGTGATCCTCTCGGGTGGTTTTCCCATCTTTCCTTTTTTTCCAGCAATATCCATCTTTCCTGTATTTCACCTTCTTCCTGTTGTACAGGATCATAGAACCATTCTGTGGCCTGAAAACAAGAAACAGTTTTGGATTACATTAAGAATAAAAAAAACACCTTAAGAGAGATTACAAAGCAGTGTGCTACAGACCAGCAAAAGTCTCTACAGAAAAGCAATATTCTGAATTGGCATAGCATAAATTTGCACCGTTTGTTGCTGTTAACTGGATTAACCCATGTTTTGCAATCTGCAAAATTTTACTTGAGAATCTTGTAAATTGAGTGTCATTGAGAAAAAAATTTCACTTGAGAATCTTGTAAATTCAGAAGTCAGTGTGCCAGTGAGACGTTTTAAAAAAAGGAAATCTTATCATAAAATAGCCAGCGTTGTCACAGGACATCATGATTGGGCTCAGCTACATGCTTTCAGCTACAGTAGCTTTCAGCTACTGAAAATTAGAAGGAAAGAAAGGTTAAGAAAAAAAGGGTTGTTGTTATTTTATTATAGACTACCTCTCTCTTTTTAACACATCAGCAGGATTAGAGAACAACCACCTCTAATGCAGCACCAGAATATGGATGTTGGCTTAAAAAGGCAATAAACAAGCAAAAAAGAACGGAAGAAGAAAGCATTAGCTTATACGTTGGTTTTGCTGTTCCTGCTTAGATCAGTGCTAGACAGGGAGCAACCTTCTCTCTTCTGAGCACCTCCTTGACTTCAAAGACACACGAGAACATTTTCCGCTTAGAAACCACGTTGATGCTTTAGAATATCAATAAAGGCACGGTGACACTTGCCCAACAGGCAGGAGACAACGTGCTTTTGGTGTACGACAATATTTCACAGAAATGCTCTGCCATCTGCTCAGCCGAGGCGCAAAAGGGGCATTTCTGCTGCAATACCAAAAAATAAAAAATAAGCGCCCCCCCCAGCAGAGTCCTGCAGAGCCGGCGCGCGTCCCGCTCGGCAGCGGCGCTGCAGATGCCGCAGACATTTACAGTGGAGCATTAGTCACAGTAATTTGGCTTTAGGACACCAGGAACAGAAAGAAAAACAACGACATTAGCAGCAGCAGCAATAAACAACTTTCAGAGGAGAGCTTGGGCTGGAGACCTTCCATAAAGCAACGCACCTGAACTTGCACCAACCAGCCCAGCCCACAGAAAGGAGCCTTTCAAGAGAGAGGGTGACCCCAGCCCCACCCTGGACCCTCCATCGCCTCCCGCACCCTCCCCCTCTGGCCCCTGGAACTGCTAAAAAAACCACCGAGTGTTTTAGAGGCCAGCCCACACACGAAAGCTCCTGAAATAAATAACCCAAATTAAGTGCCTTGTGTTCATGCAACGTTGGGTTGTGATTTCAGGGCCAGGGGTGCAAACATCAGTGCCTGGCTGATTTTTCCAGCTGGAAAAGCATCCTTCTCCCTCCCTTCTTCCTTCCCACTCTGGGTTTCCAACAGCACCACACCATGAAATAAGCACGAGAACAAGCTTCGGCAGGGACCCTCTTCCCATTTTTCTCTAACAAAATACTCCATTTGAAGACAGCCGCCGTCACCCATGTTTATCACATAATAATAGGGCAGTAATGCTGATGTAAAAGCTGTTAATTATAGAGTAACTCATCCCAATGCTCCATTAAGTGCATAAAGGCATCGTACTACCGAGGAAAACAGCTCACGATGGTTTCCTACCATCGGCCGCCTGAAATTACCCAGATCAGCCCATACAACACCCGTCCTCCCTCAGACCAACCAGCAACGGGGGGGTCTGCTCCCAAACCCCATCCTCCTCCCTCGTCTCCACACGACGGACACATCTTTGGGTACCAGCAAAAGGATGCTCTGCCTGATTTATTCAGCATTTGCCCCCCAGAGCGCACATGCACATCACAAATTTAATGAATGTGGACAGAGACTGCACAAAGTCTCTTTCAGTTATGAAAACAAACTTTCTACTTCCACATACATTTGCAAGACCAAAAGGATCTTTGATCTAAGTGATTATTAGCACATTTTTTTACTAAACCAGGAATTATGGATTATTGTTTTCCCCACATACAGGCAAATATTTATTCCCTGTGACCAGGAACTAGAGCTCCGTTTGCCCAAGGTACACCTCATCCTCCTCCTCCACCCGTGCCCCAGCAGCCCGTGGCTGGGGAGGGGGCTCCTGTCTGCTCCCACCATCACCCTGAGAACAGACACCTGGGGGTCAGCACAACCACCGCGCCTGTCGCAGCGTCACAGACAGCGCGGGATTAATTCAGCGGAGATATTACATCTCTTGTTCCATGTTTATTCTCTAAACCTCCAGGGGCTGCACGTGTTCAGCTCAAACCCTTCGCAAAACACCCTGGATTTCCCGGTGCCACCAGCCCGGAGAGGAGTCACCGGCGCGTGGGGGCGAGCCCCACAGGGACGTGGCGGGGGCTCAACTCCCGCCTGGCCCCGCACACCCGGCTTATTGGAAAACATACACTCGAAGGACCTGAAAGTTTTCTACGAGTAAAAGACAGCTTTTTCTCGCACGCAGGATACGGCGCGGGGAAGGGAGCGGAGCGCCGGGCTCTGCACCCCCCTGCCGCTCCGCAGGGCCGGAGACAGGCTCCTGTTGGGTTTATTTCTGCGATGAAAAAAGAACATGGTAAAAGGTCGCTGGAAAACAGTTAACAAGATTTATACAAAATAAAATAAAGCACAATGGAACAAAATCTCTTAAGGATCTCTGGGGCAGTTGTCGATTTTGATAAGAGTGTATTGAATTGCTTTAAGGATCATAGAAAGCAACTGGTTTTTAAAGATATCTTCATAAAATGAGAGGCAATTTTAGCCCAATAGACGTTGCTGCTGTATTTCTCTTGCTGTAGGAGAGGATGGAGAGTGGAGATCTCCCTGGCACAGCCAAGAGCAGCAAAGGGATGGCCACGGGGGACTTGGGGATGGGGTCTGGAAGGGATTCCCGGGATGGGCACGACTCCAGCCCGGATCTCTCCTCTGGAGGTTCTGCTGCTCGACCTGAAACTGGGGGTTTCACTGTGCCTTTGCAGAAGGGGGGAGATGGAACTTCCCACCCAAGCTCACACCACCCGGGACCGGCGCAGGGGGACACCCTGCAGCCTGGGCAGGGACATCAGGCACCAAGCACCATCCTCCTCCTCCTCGGTGTCCAACCCCACCGGGGGCCACCGCAGGAACAACAGGTACTGGAACATTAACGGCAATTTGCCTGATTTGATTAGCTGCTCCTTCACAGCGACATAGTGCTCTTTTCATTAATACAGGACTAAATGACAAATAATAAAATAGTATTTTATATTACAGTACAGCTGAAAGCAAGGAAGCCAGAGCAAACTAAACCCCCCGGGGAGGCGGTTTGTGTTGGGGCTGCCGGAGGGGCCGGGGGAGCCCCGAAGGGCCTGGCGCTGTGTCCCTCCCTGGTGGGGGTGGCCAGAGCCCCCAAACTTGTGAGTTTTGCATGGCCCGTGACAAAGCCCAGACTGGTGGCTGTGAACTGGCCACACGACCCCACAGCCCTCACCTCACCTGTACCTGCTCCCCATCCAACACCAGGCTGCTCCCCAACTCACCCCCCCGGCCCCCCGGATCCTGCGGAAAGGTCAACAGATTTCCTCCTCCGCTCAGGGCAAGTTTGTTTGGAAAGGATTTGTTGCTCTTAGAGAAAAATGTGGCAAGCAAAAGGAAAAGGACTGGGAACAGGCGAAAGGAATGATCCTAAATCATGACTCGCCCCAGCTTTGCCTGCCTTGTGCACACACAGTAAATCACAGAGTCTAATTCAGGCTGGGAACACCAACAGGCAACCCCTCCCAACAGCCACTGCTGACTGCGCTGGGAGCACCTCGTCCTCAAATTCCCCCAAATCCCCACAATCCTGGACGTCACGGCAGGGACCTGCCCTTGGGGCCAGCAGCCGGGCCCGTGGCTTGTGGGTCCCCCCAAAACCTGCCGGGAGTGAGCCCCGAGGCCAGGGGGAGGCCGGGCAGAGGGAGCAGTTATTCCCGGTCCCACGGCGCTGAGCCTGCAGGACGGTCGGCTCGCTCCAGACCCAGTGAAGGCACGGCTCTGAATTTCCTCTCTTTTATGGGCCTGTGGCATTTAAAAGCTGCCTGATCTCTATTTCGGTCTCTCGCTTGCGGCCTGGGGGAAGGAGGGGAAAGGACAGGAAGAGTAATTGCAGAGTAGAAAGCCTTTTGTCTTAAGTATTGATGAGATTTGAGATGCTTCCCTCCCTCTCCCCCTGTTATTTACCACCACAGCTCTCACATAAATTGCCACAACAGCACAAGAACTACTTTTGCCCAAATTGTTCCTGCTACAGGCAGGAAGATGATGCTAAATTCCATTTTCAGGCTTATTTTTAAAGCAAGCACTCATACCCTGCGGATGACGGGTCTCAGGACCTGCTGGGTCGCTTGGGGCCACCTGGGGCTCCTGGGGATGCTCACCTCCAGCCCAGGACCAGTTTGGGCCACCGGACAAACTGGAGTGTGTCTCAGGAACACAGGGAGAGTTGGTAATGGAGCGCTTGTACTGGCAGGAAACAGGGAATTCCCAGGGAAGATTTTCCAGAAATGTTGGATTTTGGATTTGGTATCCAATTCAGCTGCGCACCCCTACCTCTGGCTCCAAGCCCCGTTCCCAGGGGGTTGTGTTTCTTCTATACGAAGTCCCTTATGTGGGTAGCAAGAATCTAAACTTATCAAGAACACAAACTAGATACAAGGAGGGAGTAAACAGAAAACAAGTTAAGATTAGCATATTTTCATCAACTGATGCTTCGTATCTGCCTCTCCATTGTGCTCATAAATTAAAGTCCCTTTGGCCTAAACGACCAAGATGTTCCCCTAATCATGTTACCACAATATTAATAAGGCTGTTCAATGCAACTAGTTCCCTCTAAATTTTCACATCAAGATGTGGTAAATGTCAGATGTATCATTTAATGAAAACTATGTTTTACTGCCCAGGGAGCCTGGGCTGCGGAAAGGGAATTGCAAATATTGCAAAGCCAAAAGCAACTCTTTTTCCAGGACAGAATAAGATCAGCCAGAACCCTTCCTTGAGAAGGTCCATGGCTCTAAAATTAAATTTTAATTTTATCATCTTATATTTATTTCAATTCCCTGCCAAGGTGGACATTTAAAGCAGCTCAATTCTTAACAACAAAACCACAAAATTAGGTGTGAGGCTGCTCACGGAGGCCCTGCCGAAGCCCAGAGGCACCAGCAGCCTCAGAACTTGCCACCAGCCCGGAAAGCACCCCCAGACCCCCCCCACGGCAGCGCGGGGAGCACTGAGGGGAACGGCTGCCCAGGCAGGGCCAGCGAGGTCCCCCCCGGCTGGTCCCGGTGCGATGGACAGGGAGCTGCTGCCCACGCCGTCCCCGCAGCTGAAGCGATGGAGCAGGAGGGTATCACACCCGGACACGTTCTGTACTGCATGGACACACAGACAGCAGCCACCCCCAGCGTGCAGGGGATGGAGCCCCCTCCCTCCATCCATCCCTCCCTCCCTCCGTCCCTCCCTCGCCCCTGCCAACACTGCACTGAGGAACGGCTCCTGTAATAGGTTTGATTATGCTATTTTTTTATCCTGCGTAACTGTTAGCTTTATTTTCCCTGGCTATGAAGTTATCACGGAGTCATGGGACAGCGAAAGGGGACTATCTTCCATCTTCTGAATCTATGCATGATAATAATGAGAAATTAACTTCCACTCTCCCAAAGGAGCAACCTACTGATGGAGAAACTGGCTGGGAAAAGCTGGAGCCTTGGAGGAAGCCCCAGGAAGGGAGAGAGCCTTGTAATAAATCACTGCACTGAATCACTGCCCTTGTTTCCCAACGAACACAAAGAGGATGAAGCCTTTGACGTGTCTTCGTCCCGAGAACCCCAACTCCTCCCACGGGTGCAAAAGAAGGCAGCAACAAACACGGGGACACCCTTCTCTGAGGAGGGATCCTCCTGGAGACCAAAGCCATGTAAAAGCGTGATTATAACGAAGAATCCCATTCTACAGAAGAACGGGGCAGCCCTCCCCTATCACACGCCTCGGAGAAGTCAGGAAGCTCCTGAAGCAGAGACGGGTCAAAGCCCCCGGTGGGCTCCACCGACCACGCTGCACAGTGTCACCGCTCCACCGAGAAGATGGAATACAAGCAGAGGGCGAGGGGGAAGGAGAAAGTGGCTCCAGAAAGGGTTACCGCCATAAGAAATATTCTGCAAATATTGGGAAAAAAATCATGCCTCAAAATATTCTTCTCAGAAGTTAATTAAACTAAAAAGAGAGGACTGAGAATACGATGCTCATGGGAAATCACGTACCTCTTTGAACACACCAGGAAAATTGTGTGTGGCCAACATGGGGCACTTTAAAATAATACAAGGTGTACATAATAACATCTGAAAAGACTGAGGCAGGCCCGTAATTCCCTCATCTGATGCTCGGACAATTTGCTTAAAAGCATCATCTATTTCGTTACTGTCACTGACTCGGTCTGCTCCGTCGGAAATAGCGTTTGGCCGGTTCCCGGCCATACCCGACAGCATCCATCTCCTCTGGATCCCCATCGCCCGCGGCATCCCCCCTCGCCGCTGTCAGCCCCAGGGGGATGGAGACGCAGCGTCGGGGCGAGGGCTCATGCGGAGGCACCGGACGGGTCTGGGAACAGGGAGAAGCGTCAGGAGCAGGAGCTCCCGACACCTCCCGACCCAGCCCAGGGCTTGCCACCCGGCATCGGGGGCAGGAGGGGTTTGTCCTGCCGAGCTCTGCCCCAGCCGGGGCGGTCACACACTCCAGCCGATGGCTTCAAGTGACTGTCTATTAATTTCTCCTTTTTTTTTTTTCTTCCTCTTTTGCCCTGTGTGCAGCTTTAACGCCCTTCGTGGCAGCTCTCACTGGCAGGGCAAGGAGGGACCATGGTCACCGTGGGTGGGGATTGCTCCCGCCTGACATCAAATTTCAGAAATAACTCATTCATTATTTCTTGTTTCTACAGAAGAAAAAAAATATCTGATGACAGAAGCGATTTCTCCCCTGAGAAAGACTGCTCTCCGAGTCTTCATTTACCTTGACATTCCCCTCCGCTGCACCAACAGCAGATTCAAGCCCAAATGGCAACCAAAATCCTGCGCAGCCGCAGGAGGTCTGACCCCCATTTCAGAGCCACCCCCCCAGCCCAGCAGAGCCCTGGGCACCTGCTGCCGGCTGAGGAGGTGACCAGGACCGAGGTGTCGGCATTAAGGACGGTGTCACCTCTGTGAGAGGGCACATGTCACCACCCCAGTGACCGATCGGAAGGATGCTGTAACAGGTATCTGTAGCTCTCTGCCATACAGAGAGCTTTTAAATAATATTTACACCGACAAGTGTTTTCAGACTTCGGGGAACCTGTTAGTCACAGCTGTATCATTGCCAGATCACACATTAATTGGCTCTATAAACCCTTTTTTCCCCTCCCCAGTAACCACTTCTCTTCACCCTCAGGCAACGGCTCGCACTCCCCCTGGAAGAGGAGACCCCGGCGGACGCTCAGCCTTTCCCAGCAGGGCCACAATCAAGAGAAAAGCCTCTCGCAAGCACTTAATAGGGACGTTCAGACTTCATGGTGTCTGCTGAGGACCAGCAACGGTCACCCTGCAGGGACAGGCCACTGCCTTTAAAGCCCCCGTGGTCCTCACTTAAAGCTGCGAATATTAGTGTGACAACCGAAGGAATTTCAGATTACAGGTTTGAAATTTACCTGATCTTTGAACTCCGCAGAGATGAAATAAAGACTTCAGAAGAAGTCTTCTTATCCATGTAGGAAGAGGTATAAATCACAAGAAAACACAAATACATTGGATTTTTTTGTCTCTAAAATTAAATGTCATTTGCATTTAAGATTAAAGTTAATTTATTTTCTATCTACAATATTTAAGAATTTAAAGTCTAAAATAACAGACTGAGGAATTTTATCCAGAGTTGCAGTTAATGCAATGCCTAATCCCGTCAAGGGGACATTAATTGGTGTCTAGATGCTCCTTTTCATAGCAGCAGCAGGCCATAAGACTTAATCCTTACCTCCTCTTTCCAGCATGTCGCCTCTGTATTCATCAATAAAAGCAATGCTATTCATTAAGTATGGGAGTAATTACCTACGACTCCAACAAATGGGACCGAACAGGCACGTGCCAGTGGGCAGTTGGCTTTTGCAACCACCTCACAGGACTGTCCCAGGGGTGCCCAGTGCAGACTTTTTGGGAGACCAGGATGAGCTCTGACGGCTGAGATCCAAGCCACAAAGCACTATGAAAGTTCTGGGCGTTTTTTTGGCACATGCTGGGACATGTGTTGACCAGTCTCACCCCAAAGGCAGTTCCTTGGGGCTACTTGAGGAGTGATCAAGATGCCGGTGCCACAAAAATCCATCCTCCAGACGCTCCGGTTCGCTCGGTACGTTGCTATAGAGGTTTAACCACGTAGTGTCTGGGGCTCTGCCCACTCGGGCAGGAGCAAAGGCTGCCCTAAACCACCTTCCCAACGGCCACATCTCCATGGACCATCCCAACCCTGCCCGGCTCCCGTGGGGACGGAGAGGGACGGGCAGCGACGGAGCTGGCATCTCCATCTAACAGCTCCCACCGGTCCCCCCGCCCCCGTGCCAAGACCTGGTGCTGTGAATGCGCTGGAAAAGCCTGTAGGATTTTGCTCTCCTTACTTGTTCTTGACACAACTGGAAAATAGGGAACAGTGATAACAGCACTAATAATAGTGATACAACTAATAATAGGATTTGACTTCTCAGTAAACACTGACTCTGCTGCATTTTATGCCCAGTGATAGTGTGGTTTGTTGCCAAAGAGTGAACTCCACGAAAGATTCATCCAGCGTCTTTGTGTATCATGGTTACTCAGCCTAATTAATTCAACCATTAACAACTCTCTTATTTTTAGAGCCAATAAAAAAAAAATCAGAGTAAAACAAAGGTCCACACGGTCAGTGCTTTTGACACAAGAGATGACCATCCTTCCCCATCCCTGCTGTGGTGTCTGGAGCCCTCAGGGCTGTGTCTCCCTCCTTCCCCCCCGGTTCACACCCGAGGGCCCATCACCCTTAGAAGGCCCTGCCTTGTGGAAGTACCAACAGCCAAACTCCGAGTCACAGCGGGTGCTTTTTTGCACAAAATCATTTCTGTGTGCCATTATGATTTTGAGCAGCCCAAAATATTGCCTACTAAAAACCTCCCAAAGGAGGGAAACGGGAAAGTCTGGCAGCTCCAGGGGCAGCCCTCACACTGGCAAAGGCACAAACCACCCCCATCACCCCGACTCGTCCCTCTGCCTCCCTGTATCAGATCTGCTCCCCCACTCAGATATCTGCGTCTCGAGACCACAAACAGATCTAAAACAGGGAAATAAACATCTGCTGAAGAATTGTTTCATTACTGAGGTCGGAGGGATTTCCAGGGAGCTTGTAGGTTACACATTATCTTAAATCACCTTTGTGCACCGGGTGCCTGATGAGCTTCCCCGGGGGAAACACACGCCTTATGGATTCGGGAGTGGGGGTCTGCGCCCCCGAGAGGGGCTCTGCCACAGAACCACCCCGTGCACATCCCGTGGGGCTGGGGCGAGCACCACGTCCCAGGGCAGGAACAGCCCCTGGAAACTGCCCTGTCCCGCGCCGCAGAGTTCCTTCAGGCAGCTAACGACAGCATTCCCAACAATTCTACTGAATAACATGGTAATTCACGTGTTGATGGTCCTGAACTCATACCAGATTTGAAAAAGAAATTAGACACAATCTTTATGAACTCCTCAGTATGCCGAGCAATTGAAACCTCCTCATAACGATACAGGACCAAAGCTAGAATATTAAAATTGTCATTAAGTGGAATGCACATGAAATGCTAAAAAGTCTTTTGGCAAATTATTCCTTGATATAATGACATGCTATAGACCTAAATCTTAGTACAAGGCATGAAAAAAGACAGTTAAATCAACTTTGTTCATTTAAATATAATTTTAAAAGAACTGGTGTTCGTCTCTTTATTGCTCAAGGATCTTTATCAATTTCTTTAGCCCTCATTTATTTCTCTTCCTTACTCCCACGGGGATGCCATTTGATTTATTGGGAATTAGTTCTTACAACTCATGAATGCTTTAAATTGTTTTCAGATTAATCACGGCGTGTCTGGGCGCAGGGAGGGCCCCGCTGGATCTGTGTGTTGGTATGTACACGTACACACCTATACATACCTATACACACCTATACACACCCGAGGGGCTCCCAACACGCTGCCTGCCAGCGGCCGCCCTGTGCCCCCCACGGGAACGGCTCCTCACAGCTGCGACCTGGGGTTCCCCTTCACTCCTAAAAAACTTCTTTGGTGGCCTCATTCTGCGGGGATTATTTTGGCTATGGCTCTACCAAAGGCCGGTGTGAACCTTAAAGCAAAGTCACTTCCAGCACAGCGGTGACACTCGCGAAGGCTGCTGTTTGCTTACGGGGGAGGGAGACAATGGGGAAAAAATTCTGTTTATTTAGTTAATTTACTCCCAGTTCAACATCCCTGCTCACTGCAGCCAGCGGCTTAAGTCTAACAAGGTTTTCCCCAACGAAACGGGGCCATACCTCAGTTTTGTCCAAAATACTGTATTCCGGAGGGTGCCATTGATGCCCGTTTCCCGGGACTCTGACAGGAGGGAGCTGCGCGGGGTTTGCTGGGACCGGGAGCAGAGAGGAGCTCTGTGCCACGCTCAGAAAGTGCCAAGAGAAAGGGAAAAGGTTTCTGGTTCTCTCTCAGCTGCAATGTGGAGCTTGGCTCATGACTTAAGACACTATAAAAATCTGTAAATATTTGAAAATTGAATAACAACTCATTAATTATAAATTTTAATTGAGAACCACTTCAAAAGGGAATTGCAGTTCAACAGTTGATGAACTTCCAACGCTGCAGCCAGCAAAACGGCTGGCAGAACAGTGATGGCAGACCCTGGCACGCTCCAGGCACCCGGAGAGACCCAGGATGTGCGGCAGCACCGGGACTGCCCGAGGAGCCGGGGCTCTGGCTGGAAGAGCCAGAGTAGGGGGGCCTACAGGAAGGCTGGAGACAGCCTGTTTACAAAGGCCGGCAATGACAGGACGAGGGGTAATGGCTTTAAACTGGAGAAGAGCAGATTTAGATTAGACTTTAGGAATAAGTTCTTTACTATGAGGGTGGTGGAGCACTGGAACAGGTTGCCCAGGGAGGTGGTTGAGGCCCCTTCC
>JAOXNO010000009.1:373801-393947 GCA_028565335.1 Limnodromus scolopaceus
TTTTGGTTTTGTTTTTGTTTTTTCTTTCATTGGTTGGACTAGATGATCTTAAAAGGTCCCTTCCAACCTAGGTGATTCTATGATTAATTCCTACAGAGTTTTTGCTATGCTCAGATTGGAAAAAAATAAACCTGAAAGGCACAGAAGCAAGTGGTCGGACCCAGGCTGACGTTTATCAGCGGTTTGCAAGGATGCTCCTGAAGGCGTGTGTCTGTCTGGGCCTCGGGGCACGAGCCGAGCTCTAACCAAAAGCCGGTGGGTCCCCATCAGCTGCTCGGGGCATGTGCCCCTTCGTCCCACCAGCACCCCCTTCCCTTTAGAAAAGGGGAAAAGAAATAGATTTATCACTAGAAGACACAAAGTCATTAAATAATTAAAAACAAAACTACAGGCACAATAAAAGCCCTCTGATAAAAAAACCCTGCATTTTAATGTGCGTTAATTCCCCTAATGATTCTCTCTGTGTGTCTTCCAGGGTCAAATCAATGCCTTCACCAAAAAATTCAATTACATCCCATTCATCGTATCTTCGGAGCGAGGCTATTGTTTGCTTTTGTCTCCCATCAAACCCTTTCTGGGCCGCTTCTTGCCCGAGATTACAAACAAAAGGCAGCGTGGCACCAGCAAGGTCAGGCGAGACAAAGCCCGGCTTTGAAACCCCCGCTCTCCCTCCTCAGCGCCGCTGTTTAATTATAAAGCGAGCAAAGGAAATAAAGGACGCGTGCCATGAACGCCCCCCTCAGCGCCGCTGGGGACTCCCCCCGAGGCACCCTCAGGGAAAGCAGCGCTGGGGGACCCCAGGGCCACCCAGGAGCATCCCTGGGGCGAGGGCCGGCAGCCCCCCAGCCGGGGTGTCCCACCAGCCCCACATCCCTCCGAAGCCCGGCTTCGGGAGCAGCGTTGGCAGCAAACCCAGCCCGCGTCCCCGAGGGAGGTGCGGGCCCTGGAAGCTGCACAGACCCAGACGTTTCTGATCGTGCCCGGCGATGGCGCAGCGACCCTCAACACGGCCTTCCCCCAAAGGGCAGAGCTCACAGCTTACTGGTACCGTCCTGGGACAGCAATAATCCCACTCAGCTGGAGCCACAGCTGCATCCTAAACGCCCGTGTCCCACACCACAGCCTTGCCTTGCATCTCCCCGGGGCTGAAATTTGGATTCAGAGATCCTCTGCTGTACCAAGAGCAGCAGCTCTCTCCGGCTCGACCCCCCTCTGGGTCACCCCCGCATCCTTGCGAGGGGATCGGCAATTCCCACCCAAGCTCCCAAAAGAGAAACTGGAACCCAAACAGGATTCCCCGTGCCAGGTAGCTTAGGCCACCTATCTTGTCTCAAAATAATAATTTTTTTTTTTTTAAAAAAAAGTCTGAATTTCAAGTTATAACTTCCTATGAATTATACACATCCAAATTAATAAGCTTGAAATATATGCATGTTTTAAGAGAAAGCCAGAGAGTTTGTACACATCTCTGGATTTATACCACAGAGCTAATAAAGTTGCGATCTCTTAAGCAAGCACATTTATTCTCTTAGGAAATCTCCACGTCCTCGCTGCTATAAAGACAAATTCCAGCCCATCACTTCCTTATCCTTCCACTCCGAAATGAAAACACAAATTCATGTTGATTATGTAGCATCTTCTCAGCTGGGATCAAGCCATTTTCATTTTCTAGCCATGCCTGCTCTCAAAACCATTAATATTCTGAATAATACAACTACAAACCAATCTGAAAACCACACAGAGCGAGTTCCCAGCACCTTGTTTAGCATCACTGGAACAAAAAACTGCAATACCATTTCATCTGTCCAGTTGTTTGGCCTAAAATAGCAACAGGGCATCGGAAGGGACGCCGCTGGGTGAGCTGGGGGAAGCGAGAATCAAGAGAAAAGCAGACAAAGCCTCCGAGGAGCAGCAGAGACAGGCACGTCGGGGCTGCCCTCGGGCTGGCGAACGCCCACCAACAGCAAAAAACCCCAAACTTTTAAACAAAATGGTTTATTCCCTTTTGTAGGTAGTGCTTTTTTTTTTTTTTTTTTTTGGCCTTGAAGCACTACCTACCTGCACCTTCCTAGAGCAGAAATCTTGCTCTGCACACTCTGGAGCTGAGAAGAGGGACAGACCCAGACACGGGCAGGGTTTTACCGAGACCCCGCGCTGCCGGTACGGGCTGGAGCCGGCGGGAGGGGGGTTCCCTGGTCGCCCAGATGCCCCAGCAGCGTGTCGGGCTGCACCTGCCTGCCTTTGGTTTTCCAAAGTGGGCCGGGGATTCTCTCCCCAAAACCCACCCAGCCTCGAGCAGCAGCTGCATTTTGGCGGGACTCGCTCTAATTGTCCCCAAAAATGCAGTAGGGAAAGCGGGGCGGCGTTTGGTGTCTGGAGGAACCCAAAAACACGCCTTCCAGTCACTACATTAATCCCACAGCGATGCAAGAGGTAAAGACAAGAATAAATTAAAACTTCATTTAAAATGTATTTTTCTAATTGAGTAAGGGTACACCAACTAATGTTCTATCTAATTAGATGGAAGCCGGGTTTTATTATCAATATCTGCAGCTAACTAATTGAATCATTTACAGTCCCTGCTGCGCTGAGGGGCTGCCGTGCTCGGAGCCTCCTGCCCATCCCCTGCCTGGAAAACCGGCACCAGCCCCGTCCCCTCGGCACCCCCGGGGGGATCCGCTCTGTAGCGGGGTCCCTGCCTCGGAGGGACTCAAACTTCATCTCTCCGGAGCCGATTCCTCCTCCGCAAAGATGAGGCGCTGCCGGGAAATGTGGATCCCTGCATCCCCGACACTCCTCCCCAGAGCATCCTCTGTCCTGCAGCGATGTTCTTGTCAGATGGCCCCCAGGCAAGGATGCTCTGCTTCGCCCTGCGCCCCCCTCCCCACTGCTCCCCCAGCAAATGGGTGGGTTTTAAACACCCATTTTCTGGCAGACAGAAAAACCACCAGTCGCCAGGACGAGGTGCCTCCTGAGCCACCACTACTGGGGGGCCCAGCTCCTCGCCTCGGGGAGGAGAGGCTTTTCTTTATTCCTGGAGCAATCAGCCAAACCCTGCTCTGGAAGGGTCTTAAAGGAGATTTATTTTGCAGAAGCTGTTTTAGAGCTTCTGCGTAGGAGAGAGTGATAAATATTCCGGCTTTCCCCAGTCTCTGTTGCTGCTGCTCGCCCCCCCGGGAAGCAGCAGAGCTACAGGAGGGGGGAGAGGAACTGTAAAGGGGGGAACCACAGATTCGTTACCAAAACCTTGGACTGGCCAACACGACCCAGGGATGCCCACCCTGGGGATGGAGGGGCCGAGCTCACCCCTATTAACGTACACACAGGTCACAGGCGCTAATTTATACCCATGAAAGTATCAGCAAAAAGCTTAAGCCAGACCGCTTGGCCTATTGCCCTAATGGATGAAAAAAAAAACAACCCAATTTTGGGGGCCCCAAGCGTTTCTTGCTTCGCCGGGGCACAGAAGATGACCCGCAGCCCGCTGGGTGCTGCCAGCTCCTTCCCCCAGCCTGGCCAGGCAGAAAACCCCTCTGCAGAGCTTAAATCTTGCAGAGGGGGCACAAAGGCAGCCCCGGGGACACGCCGGTGCCACCGGAGGGTAACGCAACCGAGTGGGAGATGCCTTTGGTTGGGGAGATGCTCATCGTGTTTCTCCATGTTGTGCGGTTCCAGGTGCAGGGAGGGTTAATAACGGCCTCTCCCGAACCATCTGCTAAAGGTCCACGCTATTAATTTAATAGAAAAAAAAAATGGAATAGATTACTCTTACAGTTTTCAATTAAAGTACATGATGTCTTCAAACTGCAACCTTAATTAGGCATTATAGGGTGACATTTAGGAATCCTGAGCTCCGAGAGCTGCTCGGGTCCTTTGGCTGCTGGGCATCTCACACGGGGCCAGGGCAGCACCCCCCGGGCATCGCCCAGAGGGGCACCCCCCGAGTCTCAGCGCCGGGGAGCTGGATTAACTCCCAAACCAAAGGGGTGAAAGAGCAAAACCAACAGCAGCCTCAGCACAACAGAAAAAACAGCTTCAAACATGCTTGGACACATTCCCAAAGAGAACTTACAGAGAGAGACCGGCACAAGGACAAAAAGCAGATTAGGAAAACAAATAAACCCACCAAAAGGAAACGAAGGAAACCAAATGCACCAGAAGGAAACCAAACCCACCCAAGGGAAACCAAACCCACCCAAGGGAAACCAAACCCACCCAAGGGAAGGGAGCAGGGGTGCAGCCAGCATCACCCACAGCAGGTTTCACACCAACGCATAAACATTTCCAGGGAGATTTCATGGAAACGGAAAAGCTTGATCTCTCCGGTCAAAGCTGCCCCAAATCACCCCCGCTCAGCAACCACCTTCCTGCATCCCGGCAAATTCAGATGCTCTCTGTTGATTATTAATAATTAATTATTATTTTACACGATCCCATTTAGACTGCATTCGTAGATCTTTTTCCAGCACACATAAGACTTCGGCCCACTCTGCTATACTTTTCATTAAAATTTTAATTTGAGAAGTTGCTGGAGATTGTTTATACCAGAAGGAAGATGCAGATTGAGCTGTACAGAGTTGTAGGGCTCAGCTCAGTTAAACCACGGCATTTCTTCCCAGTCAGCGCGATCAGAGCTCAAAGTGGCTTGCCCTTGTCACTCTTAAATTTCTATAAAGTATTGAGTGGACAGCTTAAATGCTTTATTTTCAAGGCTAAACCTGGTATGAAGACACAATTAAGACAAGAAATAATTTTCTCTAAAACACATGAAAAGGAGAAGAAAAAACTCAATCAAGAGAAGAGACCCCAGAGTTAAATGAGACCTGCTCAGCAATCTCCCCTGCCAGACACACATGGAAAACAGTAAACTTAATGCAGTGGGTCTTTGTAAGAGCAAGAGCACAATCGTGCACGAACACACTTAGCAAGGCCTGTCCCGAGCCGTGCGGCTCAGAAGTGCTGTTAGTTGCCAGAATTAGCAAAGCCAGGGCCTAATGGGATTAGGATAGATTTTATCTTCCATTTAAGTCCCAAACTGAGGGATAGTCAGTAAAACAGAGTGATATTAAATAATGCCCAATCTTTACTTACTGGAAAATACCCACAGATCATTACACGGTTATTTTATTACTATACTTTCCTTTAAATGACCTTGGACTAAACCCTGTGATTTAAAGAAACACGCGAACCGTTGTCTTGCTGCCACCGTCAGCTTTGGTATCGCCATCGGGACTTCGCTCGGTGGCCTGAGAGTCAAAAATACAGTGGGATAAAACCAGAATATTCACTAAGTTACATGTATCTACCATGCATTGGTTACTGCAGAACAGCAAAAACCTCAATTGCTGTATGTAACTCAAACACTCCCACGGTTTGCAGGTGCCGAGGGATGTCCCCACGCTCCGGAGCTGGCACCGCGGGGGCAGGAGGTTCCCACCCTGCTCTCGACCCCCAGAACGAAGAGAAACGTTTCATTTTCCTCCATCGACCCAAATGTGCTCAGGGCACCACCGGGGGACAGACCCGGTCCCCGCTCCTCCGTGCCTTTGTGGGCACCCTTTGGCTATCAAGTTTAGGAAAAAGACACATTTGGGAGAGAAAAGGCCCCAAATGATTTTGCCATGTTTATTCTGGCAGCCTCCCCCCAAGCCCAGCCAAACCGTCACATGTGAGGGAGAAACACAAGGGATCCCTATATATCCATACCATGTAATACCATCTGTCCCCATATAAACCACACCATGTAATGCCATATATCAGGGTTTTTTCCCCACAAAAGACAATTCTGTATCTCCAATCAAGACTGGCCAACCCCAACAACTCCAGTCCCAGTAAACAAGGGGGCTGAGGATGCTGGTGGGTGTTAAGCTGTAGAGACTGTTGGTCTTCAGAACACATTTGGGGGGAAAACATTGGCTTTTGTTTATTTACAACCTGCTGCTACGATGGGTTTTGCCTGGGAGCCCACAGAGATTTCCTCCTGTCGGGTTTCACAGGACAGGACATGGAAATGGGGAGGAAATCCAGCCCGGGATGTCCTCCACCGCACGGGGACACGAAGTCCTGCTCTTCCCATCGCGGCAACTTCGCCAAAATGCCCAAGGAGGCCAAAATATCAGCGGTTTCTCAATTTGCTATTTCCTGCACAGAGACAGCAGCAAACCCTTCCACCAAAGAACTGTGCAAGGTTCATTAAAAGGAAAATATCCACGGTAATTGTCCCTTTCTGCATATTCCTCACTCCAATATTCTCTAACATAATAATGTTCCACATTCCTGAAGAACTGTCTTTTCAGCATGTTTTTGCATTATGCCTAATTTTGTAAGAGTTTTTCAGTCCCACATAACGACACAGTTCAATGCAGAATCAGATATAAATCTGGCTTAAGAGACTCTCAACAGGAATTCATTTAAAACTGTAAATGTTAAAAGATTCTGTCTCTGATTTATAGCGTTTTCCTATTTCAAACAGGGAATTAAAATCCTTCTGAAAAGATACATATTAAATCATGATAAAAGCTGTGTTCGAATGATGATGCTGGTCGGACCAAGAGCCCCAAAGCACGGAAATCTGGAAATAGCAGTAACTGGTATATTTTACTCTCTCGGCGAAAGCGGCGCTGTCCTGCCATCAACCCAGTCCCTGTCTCTTAATTAGTGTGGAACGAAGCCCTGGATGCTGCTTCGTGCTTCATGTACCCCCCTCCTGCCTGCATCTCCCTTCTCCTGAAGATCCAGGTAAATAAAGGAGCTGCTTTACCTTAAATCATTATTTAATGGTTTTATTCCTTTTGTATCGCTTATGTTGAAGACTCTCCCAGCTCTCCAAGGTCCTCTGTAAATATTGCCCTTGTATCAGTGCGCAAACAACATCTAATCTCAAAAAAAAAAACTGTGGCTAATGCTACTCATTATTATCATTCCCATAACAATTTTTAATGTTTCATTCTAGTGAACAGACAAAATTGTACCGATGAAGTCTCAAGCATCTCAGCATCATCCCTGAGCACGGCGAGGCTGAGGAAAGTTTAGGAAAAGCGTTTGAAATGAAGTCGTGCCGTGCACCGATGCGATTCCCAGGAGTTCTATTGAGTATTCAAGACGCCAAAAGAAGAGGGGCCTGTGGGACACTAATGGCTTAAAAAATAAATAAATAAAAAAATATATATCTAAACGGAAGAAGGACCGATGTCAAATACAGAAGTAAACTAGTAGAGGTAGCCAGAAAAAGCATCATTCAAATGTTAATATAAATTAGGTACTGACAGGCCCCAGGGCTACCAGCAGAGACCAAGAGCTCTCTGTTGCGCAGCCTCCAGAGATGCAAAACGTGGCACCCGGTTGCTCATTAAAGCCTCTTGGGGTCACCCTGATGCTCAGACTCGAGAACCCCACAGTTAACGGCGGTGACGAGGCTGCAAATGGTGTTTCTAGGACCCCACTATCCCTCACAGATCTTCTCAGAGGCAACACACTGGAGTTTAAGGTCTTCTGCTGCCATTTCTCCTCATCACAGCAGCGCAAGCAACATCAAATACCAGCAGGTATTTGTTTTCTTCCCCAAACATCCACCCAATTAATCCAAATAAACCTCAAAGAAAACCTAGGGTGTCAACAGGATAAAAAATACCCTCTGGAAGTGTTGTTATTATTACCTAAAACATTATAAACGATCCCATTACACAACCAATTAAGAAATACATCTCCTCTCCACTGGGCAGGACGGAGCAGCTCCAGCCCGAGCTCCAGCAGAGCTGGAGGACTGGAGCAGGGCACTGGAGCACTGGGCAGGACGGAGGCAGCATCCCCGGCACCCCCCTCTGTCCCCCGCATTGGGAGAAAGGAAAAACCAGAGGAGAGAGAAAAGAGAACCCAAAACAGGGTAGAAAGCCGAGGTTTGTTCCCAGGCGAAGTTAAGACCCGAGCCATTTGTGCTGTAAATCTGAGTGCCGGGCTCTCTTTCCTCATTTTAAACTTTCATGGCTCATTAGGTTCTTCCTCCTCCTTGTAACTGTTACCTGAGGTTTAGAAATAAAAAAAAAAACCAAACCAACCAAACAACCGACCATGAAAAATGAGTACAGGAACCCAGCTGCAATTCCACATTCCCGACTGGTGCTGGTGGGTTGGGTTGGTTTGGTGGGGTTTTTGTTTGTTTTTCCTCCAGATCTCCCCCAGTAAATGGGCAGATTCTTCACAGAAATGGGAACAACAGGTCGAGTCTGACTATAATTAACGACTATTAATCCAGGGCCCATAGCCCAGGGCATCGCAGCAGCTCTGACCCCCAGAAGGAGCTGCTGTCGCCGCCTCCTTTTCATCTGCTGGAAGCCACCCACCAACCCAGAATTATTTGGTATATTGAACAGAAAATAAACAACCTAAAACCAGAGCAGCATCAGGGAACCATTAATTCTTTGCAAGTTATTTTCAGATTTCTGAGATGTTACTCATTCCTCACTTTTCAGAAAACATTTAAGAAAAAAAGGACAAGGAGAGGAAAAAAAAGAGGAGCAAATAAATAAATAAATAAGGACACTGTGATAAAAGCCGTTGACAATTCTGAGCAGCACCAGGGCAGCAAATTGCCCAGGGTTTCCCGCGTTTCTCCTTGGAAAGGAGCAGACCAGAAGGCTGGTGTAGGAGCAGGGCTGGTGCCCGTGTTCCCAGGACGCGCTGCCTGCGCAATCCCGAGTCACCTCTGGGCTGCCAGCGGCGGCTGGAAAATCACTGCAGGCTCTGCCGGCTGCCGCCCGCGCTGCCAAACAGAGAGGAGACGCCCCACGGCACTAATAATGTTTTCCAAAGGTTACGCCTTACAGGCAGTTTCATGGTCTTTACATTTGTAAGTGGCTGATTTCTGCTGCTTTTCTTTTTTTTTTTAAATAACAATAATCATAAACCCAAACATCTGCTCCCGGGGTGGGAGCCCTCCGGGTCCGTGTTCAGCCGGGGAAGGGGAAGAGCCTGCCGGGGGCTGCTGCAGGTGTTATTTTTAGTGCAACAGCAATTTACCAGTTCCCTCCCCAGGGGGAATTCAGGGAGGAAAAGGGATGCTGATGCATTTCTTACTAAATATAGAAAAAAGGGCGAGCCACCATGCCCAGCACACCGGCAGCCACCAGCTCCCGGCAGGATGTGGCCCCAGCAGGTGGATGCCGTGGTACCCGACGCCGTGGTACCCGACGCTGTGGCAGGGCCAGATGCTCAGTTCATCGCGCTTTAACCTTCAAGCGCTTGGCTTTTGGAAAAAAGCTTTTTAAAAGCAACTCTTAGACCTAATTGGCTCCAATTTGAAGCCTTGATCCTGTAATGAATGGCTCCAGAAATCAAACAAAGCATTTTCAACACAAACAAAATTGCCTGTTATGAAAGCAGAAGGTTTTTAGGGTAATATTGACTTTAACGTGCTGTCAAGGCAGATCGACAGCAGGGATGAAAACAGCCCTCCCTCTTTTAAGGTAGTCCAAATCCAGCCACCGAGAGGGGACCTCAAATACTTATCCAAGACTGCATTTCATGCCCCCAAGAGCAGGCTCATTTCATAACTTATTTAAAAATACACGCCTTTAAAAAAAAAAAAATAAAATCTTGTTTAAAGAAGAAAGGGATGCGTTTCAGAACTACTCTGTTCTTTCTATCTTCCAGCTTTTAAAACTCTCGAGAGTCAGCTTTGACATCAAGGAGCTCTGCATTCCCAGCTGGATGGGGATTCCCCGTCTATCTCCTTTTATATTTAGTCTTCAGCCTCCGTCCTTTATTGCTTAATGTTTACCAACGACCTGGAAGGTGAGCAGTGAGGAGGCAGCATAAGAGTGTGACAAAAGGCATTTAGGAGTGAGGATCTGACAGGCTGGAAAACCAGCCGGGAGACCTAAACGCACCGCAAACGATCAACATGATAGAAACACGGTGCCTGGCTGGAAAAAAAGAGCTAAAAAAAAGCAAAGTAATGGGGACTGGAAGAGAAAGCTGCATTATTCATACAGCCCACGAGGGGCTGCGTTCATGGCATCATCCCCAGGCACTTCCAGATCAGGAGAGCAGGGGGGCACGCAGCCCGACAGACCCCTCTGTGCGGTGTCCTGGGGGGGCAGGGGGGAGAGGGGACGGCCAAAGGAGTGGGATAAAGGAATTAGAGATTATAGAGCCTTTGGATGTGCCAACAGATCACCGTGTGCCATACCACGTCCCTGCGCTCCCCAGGGCTCAGTTGCCAGGTGACCACCCCCGTCCCCACCACGAGACAGATCTATAGATACAGATAGATAGATCTATAGACACACACTCGCCCTCCCTGGGACACTTAACTTCACCATACACCTTCCAGAAGGGTGGGCGCTTACAGAGAAGAAGCAAAAGAGTTTAATTCATTAAAATGCATTTAAGTTAGGGAAAACTAACTGAAAGCCCCATATTAATTGGACATAATTGAGAACCCAACCCTGCTGCTGCTTTGATCACAAATTGCAATTTCTGGGCACACACAGATTAGCAGCCACCTCCTCCCAAAGCGACCTGCTGAGAACAAATTGCTTGGTCACCTAATGCCTGCTAAAGCTCCCTACTTTTATGGGGGAAAGCATCAAGGTTTACCTCTTATTTTCCTTTCCTGGGGTTTTCACTGCCTTAATTGGCCCCAATTTACCTTGTGGCCGTCCTGAAGCGGTGCCAGCTCCGGGATGTCACACGCTCAGCATCCCTCAGGCAGGGATGCTCTGCCAAATGCCTGCCATGGCTCCGGGATGCTCCGGCGATGCCAAATGCACCGGGGGCAGAGACGGCGCAGCCGGGGGCTGGCGTGTCCCAAGGGAGAGCCCAGGGGCCCCAACCCGAGGAGGGGTCTCCTGCAGAACCAACCTGCTGTGGGCACAGCTCCTGGAACGTTCTGGAACCGGGCAGTGCCCAGGGTGGTTCATGCCATCACAGGGGCATTGTGCTGCCATGAGGAGTCTCCAGCACGTGGAGATCTTCCAGCTTCTTGTGTGCTCTTAAAATACCGTTTGACATAAAAAATAATAAATAAATAAATAGTGTTTTGTGGCGCTGGGAGTTTTCAAGAGCAGGAGAAGCCGCAGAAGCGATGCCGGCCCCGAGCTGCGCTGCCGAGCCGAGACCACCTCGGCTGTGTCTGCTCACAGCCTGGAGACAGCGCCTCCATCCACTTGGTTCACATGGAGATGTCAAAGATGGGGAGGAAAAAGCACCATTTCCCCAGTCCCCACCCTGGAGACGGGCACGGCGAGGTGAGATGAGGAAAGGGAACATTATTTGGGGATAAAGAGGACACAGCAGCAGGAAACACCCTCCGGGAAAGTCAATCCCATAGAGACCCTTCTCCTCACCCACCGAGGAGGGGTCGGAGCCGGGGGGCTGCCCTGGCCCCAGACCCACCACCCAGATGGTCCATCCTCCGCCTCCCAGGGCTGCCCAACATGACATCCCCCGGGCTCAGCTCTGTCCTTGTCCCCATCCCGTGGCACAGGGTGGCCCACCAGCTCCACACTGAGAATTCCTGCTTGTTCCTCACGGTTTTCCTCTCCAGCTCCGAGTTACACTCGTTATACCCCATATCCCATCACTTCCTGTACGCAAATTATCTTAAATATTTCATTCATTAAATGGCTCAGGTTACTACTGAATTATACCTTAAGCTGTTCAGAACGTTAATTCTTCTTGCACTTGGTAATGCGAAGTAACTGACTTTAAATGAATATTTTACAGTTTATGCTAGACAGAAAATTTATTAAAAATTCTATCCCTTTTAGAGTTATTCTTTTAAGCAGCGCACTATGTGACTTAAATTATTGAGAGGGAATTTTTTTTAAGTTTCTTTCACTCCCAGTGAGGAAGAGCCCAACGACCTGCCAAGGACCCAAACCCAAGCCTACTGGGAGAGCAGCGCAGTTAGGGAGCTATTTTCTGAAGTGCTGAGGGAGGGGAGCAGAGGAAGAATTTGAGAGCTTTTTTGTACTCCTGGAACTCACAGACAGCTCTGCTGCTTGAAACGAAACAGCTCCCGCAATAGCCCATAACGTGCCACGAGTCCTTCGGGAATTTAATAAGAGTAATTTGAAGTGACAGGGCTCCGGCGCCGCGCGCGGCCCCTCCTGCGTAAGCGAGGGGAAAGGGGGGGGGAAAAAGGTGCAATTACAGGGGCGGCTCCAGCTATTTCCAGCCTCGCCGAAAGCCAAGGCGGCAGCATCCTCGCCAGCGACGACAAGGTCATTACTATTTCTAATTAAGGGAGCGGGTCCTGGCTAAGGCAGCAGCACGGGCTGGCGGCTCCCAGCCCCAGGGACCCCGGGGTACGTCCCCCCCGGGGCTGAGGATGGATAAATCACACTCCAACCTGTGCGCAGAGGACGGCGTCGCGCCAGCGGCAGCCCCAGAGGTGACGCAGGCGTCCTCCATGTCCCCAGCGCCTCCTCCCACCCCATCTCCTGATGGCTTCCCCCTCGCACGCCACGGGCAGCCCCAGGGAAAACCCACCAGGATTCAGCCCCTCTCCTGACCCCCGCGGGGCAGCCCCCCTGGGTGAGCTCCCAGTAAAAATAATTATTGCTGGGACAGCAGCACAGGCATCTAGAGTCCCTGGCCAGCGACCCGGGAAAGGTGGCTCCCCCCGGCACCAGCACATCCCCCGGGACGGGGGTCCGGAGCGGCGGCGGCAGAGCAGATACCCTGTAACCGCAACCCCTCATCAACCTCCACTGGGAAAAACCTCCCCGTTTCCAATGGAAATATGCAAACCAGGCTCCGCACTGTAAATCTTCCTTTCCGGCGCTAAGGAGATAAGTAGGACCTATTAACCTCCCATGTTATTTCCAACTTCATTATTGGAGCTGACACGAGGAGAGCGCGCGGTGACGGCTCTTTTTGGCAGAGTGCATGTAAATCGCTTTCTCAAAGGAAATTACTTCTCCAGGCTGAATGTTATTAATCTAAATTCTCCCTTAGTCAAATTGTTGCCCATAATAAATATGGAGCAGGTTGCTGTGCTCATCTCTGAGGGCATCCCAATCCTGCTGCAGGTCCCGCCCCCCCCCATTTGAAGCCTCTTGAGGAGCTGCTCCACAAGAGCATCCTTCACCCAAGGACGGGGACCATCCGTCCCGATGTCGCTCTGCGCTTGGGAACCCAACAATTTCATCACAAAAACATATTTTCCCAATGCGGGCATGGAGTGCTCCAGCAGCAAAGCCCTGAGCAGGAGCAAACCAGGGCACATCGAGCCTGAGGAAGGGACACGAGGCACATCCTTGACCGGCAACGTGCCGTGGTGGCCTGCCATGGCCAACACCTCATTTGTGTCAGCTTCGGTACCGTTAAAGCAGCAAAACTCCCAAGGTTTAAGAGTTTCCCAGTGGATATACACCAGCATCCTCCTCCTGCAACTAAGAAAAACCCTGAGTTTAAGCAGCATCAGGTCAAAAACCCATAAAACCCAGATCAAAACCCAACCTGAATTTTGCCAAAGATGCAGCTAGAAACTAGGAATTTCACATCTTAAATTCTTGGAGGGATTATAAATTAAGGGGAATTTTATTTCCAAGGTACTCCTTCATTTTATGGAGAACCACCTTATCGCCAATAAAGATTGTCACTAAAATTACTCACAAAGCACCCATTATCCTCCCCCCCCCCTTCCATAAAAAGCGTGGAATTCCTTCTACTCCAATAAGATCCCCCCTGGGCGAGGGCACAGACCCCTGGCACACACCGAGGCATGGAGCAGGTTCCGAGCGTTATAAATCCAGCGGGTACAGAAAGCCCTTCTCCTCATTTGTGAGCCAGCCGAGTGTGAAAATGTTAATGAAGGCGGCTGTAATAATCTACGGGAACTTCACGATTAAGATTTCATCCACGTCCGCCGGCCCCTGCTCCCGCACGGCCCGTCCTGTGCCAGCCCTTCCACCCAGGCAGGAATCGCCTCCGAGCGGCCGCCCTCGCCCGCCCGCCCCGACGGGGGAAATTACTGTCATTCCATTAACTCTAACTTTTATGACACACGTTCCTGAAAGAGAATAGATGCAGAGAGATTTTAAGTGTGCATCTACTCCTCTGCACGAGTATTTTTTAAATATAGCAGGCTGACAAAGAGCAGTGAAGTCAGGCGATACCATGGCACCTTCTGTTATCGGCGAAAAAAAGAAAAATAGCTAAATTTTTGCAGGTAGCTCGTGAAAGCCCCAGTTCACAGGAAGGTGGTGTCTTCCCTCCACTCAGCCAGGCTGACACCCACCAAAGGTGAGCCCTCAAACCCCTCTGGTGCCGAGGGCAGAGCCTCAGGAGGGAGCCGGGAGTGAGGATGCTGCTCCAGCACAATTCCCAGCCGGAGCCAAAGTGTCTCACGGCAGGAGATGGGAAAGGACCAGGAAGGGCAGGAATCCATCAGCATCAGCCCCGACAGAAGATGTGCATCTCTCTCTTGGCAGGAGGAGAGGGAAGGAGAATGCACAATAAAACCAAGGCAGGCTCACAAAAAAATTACTTCCCTACCACAGCCGTGTGATTTTTAATTTTCCTCTAATTTCAGGACTGCAGCACTGATATAAAAATCCCTATAAGTGTTTTAGGGA
This sequence comes from Limnodromus scolopaceus, assembly GCA_028565335.1. Taxonomy (NCBI): domain Eukaryota; kingdom Metazoa; phylum Chordata; class Aves; order Charadriiformes; family Scolopacidae; genus Limnodromus; species Limnodromus scolopaceus. Next base: position 388,384 of record JAOXNO010000009.1, read on the forward strand.
GATGGTAATGGTCCTATACTAAAATAATTCAACCAACACTATAATTTTAGTACCACTATCAAAATGAAATAATGGCTGTTTACTATGTTACACCTTTCAAATGACCTTCATTTGAATACAAATTGTGGCTTGAAACTCTAAAAGCTGCTCCATTTCAGGAGGCAGCAAATTGAGGATGTTTACCCAGGGTTTACTCTTCCAGCAGATTCCTCGGTACAACCACAGCGGCCAAATGGGCTTTGGGGTGGTTTCTTTCCCTCTGAAGCTGCCGGAGATTCGTGCAAAGGCCCCGGGTGGATGCGAGCGGGAGCCCGAGCGCGGCAGAGGGACCGCACGATGGGAATCACACTCCTGTTTTACCTGGAAATACCCGTCAGGGACGGAGCTGAGAGCCCCTCGCTCGGGTGATGGACGGGGATTACCTGCTAATAATCAAGAGCTCAGCCCGGGAGGGGAAGGCGGCTCCGTCCTTGTCACGTGCCTCTGAAAACACCATATTTCATCTTATTTTCCGAGGTTCAGCTCTGCCCATCACGGGCTCTTGTGCTGGTTTTGGGGACCCCGCGCAGCCACCCTTCCCGGGGGAGCTGGCGGGTGCCTGGGCACTGGGGGGGACCCTCGGGGGGCACAGGATGCTGCCCGGGAATGCCATCTACTGGGTTTTTGGGGGGTCCAGCAGCCAGCACCCCCAGCATGAGCGGGCTCCACCACCAGCGCTGTTTGGCAGGAGAAATTTGACTACAGAATTTCCTCGCTATTTACTCACCCTCCTGGGGAACACCAGCCATTTCTCTCTAATAATGAATTTTTGCTCTTTCATCAACATTAGTCAGAACAAGCTCTGGAAAAAATCGCTTTTGGTGCCAGGAATATAAAAGAAAACATTGACGTGACAGGCAATAAGCAAAACCAAGCAGCGCACCCAGCTGCGAAGCAGCACAAGCTGCACCCAGTGCTTGGCCCTTGGAAGATCATTCCTAAGTGGGGAATAAAAGTATAATTGAAAAAAATGAAGTTTCTCTGCAGGGCGCCAGAAGTCACACTACAAACTCCTCCCACGGGGACACCGACGGGCGATGATCCCGCAGGGATGCTCTCTCCCCAGAAGCTGGGGACACTCGCCTTTCCCTCCTCTTCCCAGGTCCCAAACGAGGGAACACAAAACCAAGCAAAGCCCCAGCACGAGGGGACGGACCCGGCTCCGGCCGAGCAGACGTGTCCCTTCGGTGCCACGCACGAGCGACCGCCACGAGGGAGAATCCCACACTCCGAAAACACAGAGTATCTGCAAACACTCCCACCGCAGGACACCTACGGGTAATTACTCACAAAGGGAGAGGAGGAGGAAGAAAAACCCACTTTTTGTTGTTAATTCTCTTCTCTCAGCAGAAAAGCCATTGTGGGGGAAGCCCCCAGCATCTCCGTGGGGAAGGGCAGCCCCCAGCACCTCCCAAGCAAGGGGAATGCTCTGTTTGGCAGCAGCCCCATTCTGGGGTGAAAAAAAAAGTGAAATCCCTTCTGTCAAGAGCAGCCTCAGCCTCTTCCAGAGCCCCCCATTCCTCGGGGGGTGCAGCCCCCCCACAGCCAGAGCAAAGCCAGCAATGGATGCTCCAGCCAGAGATCCCAAACCAGCACTGGTCTCCTTCAGGGTGACATTGTGGAGAAACAAATGGGGTTTAAGCAATAGGTGTTGTATAAAACATCTGAAAACAAGACAAATTAGTCATTAAAAATTAATTTTGGAAAATTACAGTCTTGTTAATAGACACCGTTATGGCTTTGCACGTTCCTTTTCAGGCAGAAGAGAGGAAGGGGATTTAAAACACATATTATTGTATTTCATCAAAAACTGAAGAGATAGAGACAAATGTCTCCGGAATCCTGCATTTCTGCATTGCACAAACCTGCATCCCGAGCACATTTGCATTTGCAGTTCGCCCTGGCGAGGAGGAAAAGCCATTGCACCGAGTGATTCTCCCACCTTCTCCTGAGCTGCCTCCCCACCCCTCCAGCTCCTGGTGTTTCAGCGCAGCCCGATGTCGCTCCCGGCACCCATTGGGATTTCTGGGCTTTTCTGGAGAATTGGAGCCCCACCGCGGGGTCTCCAGCCCCAGCTCTGCTCCCCCAGGAGCTCTCAGCCCGTGTTCCCACATGGAGCGGGAACAGAGAGGGAAATTCGTCTCCTGCTTGATCCCATCAGCAGCTGGAGAAGTCACCCCAACCTCCATGAAAGCCTGGGAGCTCTTTGCATGTTTGATGGCAAAAGGCACGGAGAAGATGGGAAGTCACCTTCTCGCCCAACAAGGGATAGATTCCAACTGCAAAGTGAAGACCACCAAAGATCCAGAGGGAGAGTGGACCCATGTCTCGTGTGGAGCCAGGCAGGGACCCCGAGAGTGGGCACCCCTTGTGCCCACATCCCCCAGTCTGCAAACCTGGGGCCGGGTCCGTCCCCAGCCCCATGTCCAGGTGCCAGGAGCGCAGTCCCCCTGGGCACGGGCAGCGGAAACGAGCCGGTGCCAAACGATGTGACCGGGGAAGGTGAGTGCCTGAAACCTTGTGCCCAAAAACCCACCAGGAACCCGCTGGCAGGACGCTCCGACCACGTTCTCACGCTCTCAACAGCGAGGAGCACGCCAAAATACTCAAGGTCAAGAGACCAGCATGGTTCGAGGCAATCTGCGCCTCTTAAAACAGTGACAAATATGTTATTTAATTTTAATGAGCTTTTTTGCATCTCCAATCTAATTACGGCATTATCAAGTACTGCTCCGAACTGCAGGTGGCTTCTCATTACTTGGGGTACGGCTGTCACAAGCATTTTTCATGAATACTAAAAACTGCTCCCTTTCACCACCCGCTCTGCAGCCCCCCCCGGACAGCGATGCCCCGGCCCCCGTTTCCCCCAGACTCTGAAGGAGGGAGGACATTAACACCACCAGCTTTGACGACATCTTAAAAGCCCCCGGTTTTCACCCGATTGCTCCACTTTTGGGTTTTATTGTGGTTAACGGAGAGCAGCGCCCACCCAGCACAGCCCCATGCACCCGCCCGGCTCCTCCAGCCAAACCCTGGGGGGAAACCTCTGCACCCACCAAAAAAGTAGAGAAAGTTCTGGTGTGTGAGATGCTCCTGCCCGGCAAAGTCTCCCCCAAAAGCAAACGTCTCCCTGTTCCACACGCAGAAACGAGGACACTCTGTGACAGGGCATTTAAGAAAACCCCTCTCTTCCAGGTTGCTTCTAGTTTTTGCTTCCAACTTAATATTTTTTTAAATCATTATTTTGCAGTAAAGAAAATGCTCCAATGGCAAAAGTATTATGGCAAGATCAAAATACTCAGTTTTTCCTCTTAAGCTTTGCAAAAAATCAGATTTTTTCCCATGGTTTCTGGCCCATTCCTTTGGCCACTTCTACTCATCAATTATGGTTTCCTCCACATGGTGCAAAGCTCCTGGAATTCACCTCTAAAAACCCTGAACTGTTACTTGGAAGCCATCAAGGATCAGGAGTTTCAATTCTCCCAAAACCCCTTTTTCCCTGAGCCGTGTGCTGAGCACGGACAAGACACAAGCGGTAACAAAGCCCCAACAACAACTTTTCCTCCTACAAAGCGTGAGGCCACCAGCCCTCAGCGAGCCCAAGCCCTGGGGAGCAGCCCCTGCCGATCCCCGGGACACAGGCGGAGCAGGAGGGAGAGAACGGGGGATCCCTTCCCTCGAGCTCCCTTTTACAGACACATGTCCCAGTTAAAACCTGGGGTTTTAGGGGGGTTTTAGGATTTTGTGGAAAGCACCGTGGAGAACAGCAGGAAATTATGCACACACCCACGTACACAGCACGTTCCCACGCTCCTGGTAACAGAAACCAACATTTTCTGCCACGGCAGTGCCCACGGACGCGGTGCTGCCACTACCCAGGGGGTCACAGAGCACCCACCCCGGGGGCTGGCACCACCGACACGGACACCCACCACCATCCTACGGCGGAGCCTGCAGCCCCAACACCAGGCAGCGCACCCCAGCCCACCCTCTGAACTGTCTTTTTTTGCCCCAAACCAGCCACAAACGCAGGCAGCCCACAGCGGGAGCACTCACCCGCATCCAGGGAGCCACAGGGGCGATGGGGGGGGGGTGACAGGGACAGAGGGACCCCCCGTGTCTGCACCAAACGGCAGCTCCAGCAGAATAAGCTCAGCCCCGGGCAGGTGCTGGGCTTGTTCCGTGCCCCCTCGTCAGCTCCCATTGACCGCAGCTGGGACCGGCCACCAGGGCCCGGGGCCAGCAGCAGCTGAGCAGCAGCACCTGGGCCACCTCCCCCCACACAGGCCAGGGCTATAGGTAGGTATGTAAGGTATGTATGGATGTATGGATGTATGTATGTACGTGTACCTCTGCACGCAGGACTCCTGCTGAAGCTGTGCACGCTCGGTGTCACAGCAGAAGTCAATGCCGGGGGTCGGGGCTGGTCCCCGCTCTGCGACACGCGCTTCATCCCCCCGACCTTGGCAAACTGCATCCCCCCCAACAACTGCAGCCAATTACTGCCACCTGGCTCTTTAATTACAATTTGCTTGTGCACTGCCACAGTAGCTGGGGCCGGGGATGGGGAAGGGGCATGTCCCATCCTACCCGCGGGAAGCACCAGTTTGGGCTGGGAGACGCTTTTCCTGCCGGAGTGGGAAGTTTCCGGGAAGCCCGGCGGCAGAGGCGAGGAAGATGAACACGTGTAGATGCCAACTCGCGTGTGCTCGCTCCCCCCAGCCCACCCGCCCGGGGAGGGGGCTCCTCTCCCGAGCAGCACATTGACTTTGAACCACCGCGTGTGCCACCAGCTGCAGCGCCGAGCCCGGAGCAGGGACGTGGCGCTGAATGACAATTAAATACGTTTTCATCATCTGGCATTTTTTACTGCAGGTGCCGGTGGAATAAATCCGAGCGCGACTCCGTTGCCAGCGGCAGCAAACACCTTCCAACGCCGGGTCCCGGGGGACGAATTCCATCGCTCGGCCCTCGCAGGGGGGAGCAGCCGCCGCAAACGCGCCACGGGGGGACGCGCACCCCACGGCTTTCGCAGCTCCTGTGTTACTGGGGTGACACGCAACAGGCGTCTGATGCAGCCTCTCCATCCGCTCCCACGGGGGACGCGCACCCCCGGCCTCTCCCAGAGCCCCCGCAACCCACCGGGGATACCGGGATTTTGGTCAAGGAGGGAACAAAGTCAAGGGAAAAAAGGCAAACAGGCAGAATTTGCAAATGAATTTAATTAGAGCTCAGAAAATGAAAAGGTTTCGGTTCCTGTGCTGTGGACCCAACCGGTGAGTCCAGCGCCCAGCGACGGAGCGGCTCTGCTTCCCGGCGGATGGATGCAAACCCCCCAGGGAACAGCCAGCTCTTCACCGGAGACGCTGCGGGGACGCCCCAAGAGAGGCCGCCTGCCCTCGGCACCCGCCTGCGGGGCATCCCCAGCCCGGGAGCCCCCCCACGGCCAGAATTCCCGGTGGGAGCGAGACACGGCCGGGGAGGAGGAATCAGGGCTGGATGGGGTGGCCGCCTGCGGCCGGCAG
>JAOXNO010000009.1:425065-440248 GCA_028565335.1 Limnodromus scolopaceus
ACCCGGGACAGCGGCACCGGTACTGCCCGGCCGCCCCTTCCGCGGCGCAGCGGGAGACGCCCGGCCCCGTGCCGGTAGCGGGGGCCTCCCGCCGCGCCGGTACGCCCCGACAGAGAAAACGTGCCGCCGGTGCCCGCCGGGAGGGCGGCGACAGCGGGGACGGAGAGGGCCCCCCCGGCCGGCGGAGAGCGCACCGGACCCCGCGTTTGCGGGGAAAAGCGGTGTTTTCTCGAAGGAGGAAACAAAACCTCCGCCGAGTCCCGGGAGGGGACCTGGGACCCGGCCATCGCCCCGTCCCCCGGTACCGCCGCTGCGGGGCCCCGCGCCTCTGCTCGGGCCCGGAACGGGCCCCCCCCCGCCCCGCAGAGCCCCCGAACACCGGCCCCGGGGCTGAGCCGGGCATCCCCGCCGTGCCTCGCACTGCGGAAGGGGGAGCTCCGCGGGCCCGTCCCCCGGGGGTGGTGGAGCCTCGGCTGGAAAGTCCCCCAAGGCACCAAGGAAATCGCTTTGTCCTTTTAAACACGGACATCGCCTCGGCGGTGACAGAGCCCTTCCCCGGCCGAGGTTCCTCCCCACCTCCGGCAAAGCCCGACGTCCCGGCACTTCTATCTCCTCCAGCAGAGCCGGACCCCGCCTGGTGCCCGCACAACGCAAATGGAGATGGAAACGGCTGTTTCCTTTGATGTGTGTGACTAAACACCCAAAAAGGATATTTTCCCTTAGATCCTCACGAGAGGGAACTTGTTTAAGAAGACCTGTTGGCACTCCGGCTCTGCTAAGCACCAGAGCCACCCCCGAGCCAAGACCAAAGAGGAGCACGGAGTGATGGGTCTCTTCTAAGACAGAAGGAAAATTCCTTTTTCCTATTTTCAGCGGCTGCTAATCTCCTGGAGCGTGAAAGGCACATTGAAGAAGAGGCTCCGGAATGACAGGCTCACTCCCGACGGTCACAAAGCTAATCTAGTATTCTCTGTCCTATAAATACACACAAATATTAATGCAGCTACAGGATCTGCTACGATAATTGTTTCCTTCAGCTATTCAAGATACGCTGGAAACTTTTCTAGTTGCCAGGCTGGCAGAGAGCTGTCATTTTCCTGATGAGTTCCAGGGAATTTATGTCTCTCCTTGGATATTCTTCCCAGATGATCCGTACACTTCACGGAGACAGGAGGCAGCCCCACAGCTGGAGCTCCTCACTGTTTGTATTACAGCATAAAAAAAAAGAATTCTAGATTATAATAGGTATCCCATGGCTGTTAAGAGAGGGAAGACAATTTCCTGGTGCAAGTATCAGATGTTTAGGTGACATCTCACTCAACACAGAGAGCCAGCCTGCCTGGAGCCCCTGGGAGACCCTACGGACAGACCTGCCTCGCCATCGCTTCCGCAGCAGGAGACGGGCCCCGGGACCAGCCCAGAGCACCGGCAGTGCCCCGGCAGTGCCAGTCCCCCGCTGCCTCTGCCCTGAACTCATCTCCGGCCACCTCGCTCTCCTGCCGGAGATTAACCTCGGGCTGGGATTCAGAAGGGCTCCGGCTTCCACGTGGACATTCAGGGAAGGCTACGTAAGGAAAAGGAGGAGAGAAACAGTGGAGCCAACGCATCTCCTCCGAGTCAGGAGGATCTCACTCTGCTGCCAAAGAAGGATGCCGGAGAGCTGCGTGGGGCTGGTTCTGCAGACACCGGTGCTCGTGGCCAAAACGCGGGGGGCAACTGTGGCCACAAACAGTCTGTCCCAGCACAAACGTTTATTTTGGTCCCAGCCCTCACTGCATTGTTCCCTGCCGTACTCCTGAGAACAAATAACCATAAGGTGCTCCACATGGGGTTAGACCTTGAGATCACCCAGAAACATCATGAAATGCAAAATCAGCTACATGTGTACACGAGAGTGTCCATCTCTTCTCTCCAAAGCTCAAGTAGTTCCTTCTGTGCCTCTCTGGCTCATTAGAGTAATGAGGTCCATGTGGTCTGATTGACAAGGTTGTTCAGGACACCAGCTGCCTCCTCCCAGCCGTGACAGTCCGGGGAGGGAGGACCAGCTCCCCTTCCAGAGCACACACAGCCTGCCTGGCCCGGCAGCAGTGCCCAGCTGGCTCTGCCCAGCGCCTTTGGAGCACTCCCTGCCTTTCCAGAGCATTCCTGGTCTGCAAAGACCATGAGAATTTGTGTGGATGAGGACGAGCGAGGCATTTTAAAGGGGCTATCGAAGTACCGTATACGTCTGCTACATACGGCTAATGATCTTAGTCTCTTCCTCAACATAAGCTTTTCTACCAGGAGAAAAAAAACCCGAATAAACTGACTCTCATATACCTGAAATAATTTTAACAGTAGCGTATAGGTTATTACAGCAATGTGATCTATGTAATATTACAGATGCTATTTGAACATGGATTTCTCATCAAACATGCCAGCAAAGTCCCAAATATTTTCATTTAATTCCTTGTGCAGTAAAATGATAAGAAAGAAGCCATTTGAATTGAAGTGCTGCTGGTAACTTTCAAGTTTCCCAGCTCCCCACTGTTTAAAAATCAAAGGTCTAATCGCTATTAAGGCACAGAGGTACCGAACCGCAAAAGATTCCGTGCATGTAGGGAACAGGATAAACTGCCTCAGTCGTACCTTTCCAGGGGCACAAACACAGAGCCACCTCCAGCTGATAAGCACCAAGGAAGGAGACGTGCCAGGCTTTTTTGCAGCCTGAATCATGAATAATTTTTAACAGTGCACTGATAAAAGCTGCTGCTACTCTGATGTACCGTGTTTGGGTTTTGTTGTTAAGAGGCAGGTGAAATATGAAGTTCTTTTTAAAAAAAAAAAAAAATCTTTGTTGTCATTCAATGGCAGATGTGGGCCTGGCTTGGTTAATTGGGTTAATGTGATGATTTGGCACGCTCAGTTATATGCAGAAGTAAAGCTGTAAAGAATACATTCAAATATCCTGTTATGGATATTCAGCAAATTATACATCCACCGTTGCTATGGCAAGCATCAAAAAGCAAAACACTTCAGACAGTTTTAATCGCTGTAATGACAATGCTGGAACCCCATTTCTTTTGAATTGTTTGCAAAAAGTTACTCCATGATTTAGAAGCAAGGAGCGCCAAGCGTTTTTACAAAAGTACTCTTAAAAGTGTGAAGAGAGATGCTTAAAAAAAAACCCTCCCAAGGATAGAAATGAAATGGTTTTGCCCTTTCCTCTCTCCACTTACAGAATAAACCCACGGCTCAGCAAAGTCAACGTGCAGGTATAAATCCACCGTTACTTCCCAATACGGTCCTGCCCTTGGGAAGTGTAACTGCTGGTTCCCAAGTTCACTGAAACCAGACAAATGCCCCCAAACATGCGTTTCTTCAGAAAGGTTCTCCAGAAACGCATACTCTGTTTGGGGCAGTGCCATCCAAATAACTTGCCCAAAATGCTGTGTGGAAGTTGAAGAACATACATTACCAGGAACTAAAGATACTGGTTACTCTGGGAATGGAGGAAACTGCATCTGCACTGGCTGGAGGCCAACCTCGGTCATCTTCCACATTCTGGGATGTGGGGTGGATACTTTCTTCTACCCGTTCCTTCTGCAGTTCTGAGCCCATTTATTTCCCTTAGAAATACAAACACTACATTCAAATAATCTCTAGTACAACTCTGTGGGCTCTAGGGAATTTACACTGAACTAAACTGAAGCGTAACTCCAGAGCCTAAACCATTTCAACAGACCCTGGAGGAAAGATGGTTTTGCTGTGCAAAGCCTCGTGATGCTTTTGTAGCTATCTGAGCCAGCAGCCTCAACACAAAACGCAGCATTTACCTGTTTAACCAAGAACAAGGGCAGAAATGCTTTGCTCCCCTACACTGGCACTGGCCCCAGAAGGGAAACAAGCAGCCGCCCTGGGGGGGTGCGAAGCTGGAGCCCGATTTGTTCTGGCTAAATGTCCAACAGCTCCAGAACTGACTTACGTGGGTGCCAACCTCCTGCGTTTGGCTGCGGCCAGCGGTGCCAGGGAGAAGGCTGCCATGCTGTGCTAAGGCCCCCTGCCTCTGCCGCAGCCCTGCTGGTCTCCCTCGGCCGTCCTTAGTCCTTCTCTTCCCTGAGAACTGCCCAGGTTTTGTCTTCACTTTGGTTCCTGCTCCAAGCACCCTGGTGGCACTAAGAAAATAGCAATTATTTTGCCCTAATATACACCCATAAGCCAGTTAGAGGAGAAAAATCTGAAATATGAGGTAAATTAAAGCTTCCAACTAAGGGGATTTACCAGTAAGTCACCATAAAACTCAGATAATTTATTTTTTCAATTCTGCAGCAACTTTCTCCAATTTGTTTGGATTAGCTATTAGAAATTATGTCTCAAAAATTAAAGAAAATGTCTATTGACCATTATATCAAACTCTAATTTTAGCCAGAAAAAAAGAATAATTAGGCTGTGATTTATTCTGGTAGTCAACTTACATTAACAATTTTTTCCCCCCGTTTATGTAATTCTGGCAAAATCAAATAATATATACAACACTCATAAATGCTGGGCTAGATTTAGTAAAGACAATTTCCTACAGCATATTCAGGACATTTCTCTTTGCTTTCTGTTACAATAAGACAATCAAGTTAGTTAGTTTAAGGAGGTAATACGATTGTCATCCATGGTAGCCTCACAATTTTACTGCAGTTTTCAATAAGGTACATGGAAGGATTTTTTAAATTTTTTTTTATTTTTTATTTCTTTGTAAGCTGCCATCACCCTGTAACAAGCCGCACAGCCCAGCTGCTGCTCTCCAGGAGTGTTTCCCCCCATCCCAACCCCTCTCCCGGCCGGTACGCAAGGCTGCCCTCGTTACCTGGGAAGCAAGGAGGAAGCGTGCGTCCTGCCCCGAGCAGTAAGGCCAGGCTCTGGCACCCAGCGCTGGTCCCCCCGGCTCCGTCGGGGCGGTGGGTGACAGCCCCCCGCTTGGGACCTGCCAGGAAACGCTGCTGGACAAAGGTGGCAGCGCCTGCTCACTGCTCCCCAGCCCACAGCGGGCGCAGAAACCCATGGAGTAACCAGTATTACTTGAGGAAAAAGCCATTTTCCATCATACTTATTTTCCCCTCAACACGTAGAAGCCAGCAATCTTCAGGTTAGTTTGGTATCACATCTCCAGCCATAGCTGAAGCAAATAGTAACGGGAAAGTAAGTTTAAGTCCAAGATCCCTAAAGGTATGCTCCTAAATTTCTGTTCCTACTTTTAAACAAATAGCTTTTCCAGGATACTTAACTCCTCTGCAATTGGACTGCTGTCTGTATTAGCTGAATAAATACAGATCTAGGAGCCAAACTTTAGTCACCAAGGTAGGAAAATGTCAGCCTCAGGCAGTGAGAAGGGAGGAATGAGTAATGGAAGAGTACGACGGAAGAACAAAAGGAGAAGGAAGGAAGAGAAATTGATGACGGTAACAGAGGCAGGAGTTCAAAGCCAGGCTGATTCAGGAACGGGAAGCCAGAGGCAAAGTCAAATTTAACTGAGTCAGCCTGTTCCCAAGGAGCTTCTGGTGACAGCACCAGCCAGGCCCTGCCCTCTGCCCCACGCCTGGCTGGAGCTACAACCGAGTCCTCATCCACACACTCCCCTCAGCTATTCCGGGTACCTGTGATGCACAACGTCATTAACAAACAGAGCACTCACGCTTTCAATTAAAAACCATTATTGTTGAAATCATTTTGTCAAATCTTTAAAGGACTCCACCACAACTGGCTTCTGCCACGCTATAAATTCACAATGAGAAGGAACTTCCCTGACTTCTTTTCATCATTACTTATGAATAGATAAACCAAATGGGAATACAATTCCAGTATCACAACCTAGAATCAACGGGGACTTGCTGACTGGTACCAGGGCACTGCAGCTGCTCAACTTATCTCTTGGGTGCCCGACTGACGCCTACTTACACAAACCCCTTCTTGGCCATCGAGAACATGCAGTACTTCCTATAAACAAAAATTATTGTTTTAATATTTTCTCATTAGTTATAGCTATACAGCAGAGCTTGCTTTCTAGATTTGCCTAAACGTTGCCTAACTATTAAAACAATTCTTTCCCATATGACCCACAAGAGTAGCACGGAACAAGCAATATACACAAACAGTATGTGCAGAAAACATGCAGAAATAGTGAGTCGTTACTAGATGATTTTATTTGTGAGTTCTTGACTTTTCCCTGAATGTCCTCCCCCGAAGAACTGGCAGGGTAATACTTTTTTTTTCCTGAAGCAGTGTAAATCAGTTCCTACATTCTCAGTAGCAGAGGGAAAATTAAGATGTAAAGGAGTAAAGAATGCAGAAGAACCCTATTATTCAACAACAATACCATTTGCTGCCGATCTGCAGTTGCTAAGACGGGCACGTCAATTATTTATAGAACCCAGAGTGTTAAATATGAAGTATTTCAGCCTGGGACAGTATGAAGGTAAAACCAGGAACGTGATCCTGTCAGAACTGCAGAATTGTAGGCAAGGACAGAATATCCCCACACAGATTACCCTTTTTATTGAACCATAAATTGAAAAAGGTCCTTACGAAGTGTCACTTTCGGTGTTAAGTGATACGCATTTTCTTTTTTTGACAGCTTCAGTCTATATTTAACGTTTATCTAAAGTGCTATTTCTGCCAGGGAAACAATTCACAATATCTTCGAAAAGCACAAGTTAGCATAACCTCATCTGAATATTTACATGAAGTCCACGACCTTCTCTCTGTCCCTGCTTACAGCTACCAACAGCCCGTCACGCTCACTCCAGAACGTGCTCCAAACCACCAGGGCTCTGCCATTCTCCTGGTGCTGCAAAGACCTCGCCACACAACGCTGAGGCTACAGCACCGCCCTGGACCTCCAACTCACCGGAGTAAGCCCAGAATGATGCTTAAAGTAACTTCTACCGACTCATCAGAGTGGGAGACACATTCAGAACTAGCAAGAATTATGCATAAAATTACTTCTCTTTACCTGGTAAGAGAACTATTAATATTGGAACTAGCTTTTATACTTGCAATGATGTCTTTCAGCTCCCATCTCTGATTAAACAGTAAAACCTGTGACCTAGTGTTGCACAATGTCAATTTTTATAACACCTCTTCCCGCTTAAAAAAAATTAAGTAGATTTATAATAATATTAAAACTGTAAGTTAATTCTTCTGTAGGATTACCAATTGATTGAAATCAACTAGAAGTATGAAGTAAACAGATCTTAGTTGCAGAAATTAGAATGGGCTCAATGGCAGTGGGCTGTCACCTGGATAACGAGCCCAAAGAGCACATTTCAGAGAGGGATTGGCAAGCTCTGCCGATGAACTGCAGCGACCAGGAGTGGAACCCAAGGACTGCACAAACTTCTGGTGGATTTGGCATTGAGCCCTTATAGTTAAGGTTAAAGTCCCGCTCCCTTCCTCCCATGGGAATCGCTCACTCTCATTAAGGGAGGTGCCGAAACGCTCAGGTTTTCATGCCAGCAACACACGAACGTGTGCTTTACACCTCTCACATGGAGATTTCAACCTCTCACATCTGACAACTTTAAATCCAGTATCATCAGTCACCTGAGTGGATACCCAGGAAAAATAAGCACTGACTCTACAAAAGGCCTTATTTACAAAACTATTATAAACAACTCGTTAGCCACACTAATCCCATACAGCGAGTGGCGCATTAGTGGCAGGTATCCACCATCTACTACAGGAAAAGCTACACTGTCTGTCTCTAAATATAGCTCGTTTATTTTATGCTAGTCAGTTGCCAGCTTTTATTCAAAAAGGGTGAATTTTTACTTAAGAAGAGTACGGTTGGGAGCAGACAAATCACGTGGCAGATATTAATATACTCATCATAACTTCCACAGAATCAAAGTTCCAACTCACATTCTCAGTAGTGATACTGAACGTCTATCTGCACAAAAGGTGCTGGTATGGTTCATGGCAAGTACCAGGTACAACACCCAAAATCACAGAGAAATGCTGTCCATGGCTCATCTGAGGAACTAACCTGTACTAGTCAAAGATGCCCCCAATTTCTTGGAGGAAAAGAACCAGAGCAAAGCAAAACGAACCCCACAAACAAAACCAGAAAACTGCGGAGCCCTACCTTCCAGTAACAAGAGCTGTAGTACCAGCCACCGATACACAACACGGTATCACTCAAATGCATTGATGGGTCCATGAAATATTCTATGCCGAAAGAAATATGTCAAAGATGGAGGAACTCTAACGGCACCTGCTCCAGCTGCCTCGCCTCTGACATTGAGGGTGAGATCTTCAAATACAATGACTAAAAAATGTTGTCTGACAAACCACTTACAGATAAGGAATAATACTGAACCCTAAGATCAAAGCGTACAAGCGAGTGATGCACCTTCCCTTCTCGAGTGCTTCGACAGGCTGAACACGAACACAGTATTAGGTGTTTGGAAAAGCTCCACCTGCATTTGAGTGAGAGAATTTGCATCGAGTGGTGAGGTGAGGCCACAACACCCCAACTGACTGGGTGCGTCTCTCAGATCAGCGTCCCCCGTTCCCAGCACCAGAGCTTTGTCAGGCCGTGTCCCCCGAGTGACTAACGGACACTACCTCCCACTGCTGCCACCTCCCACCGACCCAAAGCCGCAGCAGGAGAGCCAGCAAAACAGAATACCTATTTCCCAGTGCTCTTCTGCAACTGAAAGCCCAAATGCCGACAAGACCGAGCGGAAAACCCCCAAATCCCCAAGCTAGTCTAGTAGGGAACTGCCTGTCCTCGGGGTCACACAAAATACCCTGTGCTGGAAGAAAGAGGAAACAGCGAGGAGTTGGCAACACACGAAGCACAACGCCTGCAGAAGTGATTATGCTGATGCCAAATCTGGTGCTATCTGAGCTTTCCAGCCACCGCTGAGCTGACAGCACGTGCTGTGATGCCGGGGCTGGCAGAGGCCATCCCGAGTACAGCTAGTGGCCATGGGCCACCTTAAAGGAGTAGCGCCACACATCCTCCTTCCGCTAACCTTTAGTGGCAGGAATAGTAAAATAACACGTCTATAGTGCTCTCTGTCAAAACCGCAGCAAATACCAAAAACCAGCTCCCCGTTTGGCCCAGCTGGCCGCAATGCCAGGAGCAGGGTGCTCGGGCCACCACCGACATGGTTGGCCAGGCTCCAGGGCCCCAACAGTGAGCCGCAGGAACAGGGTACGGCTACAGGTCCTGGCTCCAGGCAACCGGCACAACCGTAAGGACACAGCTCCTTGCCAGCACTGACTGAACTCCAATTTTAGCAGAATTAAAGCTTTCCAGATTGACGGGGAAGAATTTCAAAACTCAAAGAGCGTAACAGATTTCCATCCGAGTTTATAGAAATAGCTGAAGACACCAACAGCCTTAACACACCCATATGCAGGAAAAGAATGAACAAAACTACCAGATCTCCCAAAATATGAATTAACAACCATAGAAATTTGCTAATTATTGTTTTAAGTATGCTTGGATTCTCAACTCTGGTGTTATCACCATGTATCTTAAAATATGACAGCTTATGCAAGTTACAACAATTTAAAAAAAAAAAACAATCTGTATTTCATATGATATTTACGCAATATTTCAAACATGGTCACATTTCACAGATGACATAGGACAAAATACTACTTTTTCACCAAAAGAGTTGAATCTGGTATTGTTCCCTTGGTGGGAAACAACGATGTCGCAAAGGTCAACAGAGAGCCAGCATCTCCCTTCCCAGACGCCCCGTGCGCACACGGCATTGCTGGATCTCTCAGATTTACTAGAAATATGAATCAGCCTGAAGAAATAACTTCTGACACCATCAGAACTGCAGTGCTGATGTTCAGGAAAGGCTGGGATGTCAGCACAGTCAACAGCCTGAGCCCTGCCCCACACATCGCTCTGTGTGACAGACCACGTCTGGATTGGAAACAGTTTAAGTGCATCAAAATTAGAACCGGCACCAACACCTAAACTACAGCAAATTCCTCCCTTGTTGTTGTTTTGAAGATTCTTCCAGCAGACCAGAACTGTTATTTACAAATACCCCCATTCACACCTTATTCTGCTTCTCCTACTCTCAAGATCTGCTTGTCACAGAAATGCCCTCCTGTCCCATGCACCTCCCGCCAGAAAGAGCCGAGAGGCAGGGGGGCAATGCACAGATAATTACTACAAACCCGGAACATTTTCAAGGAGAATGTTTGCTTTTGACTTTTGGGGGATTAAAGTCAGTCTTCCATGAACAAGCATGAAAATATCCCGAGGAGAGCTACGTTACTAATGAAGATTTTCTTGCTTCTTGTCAGTTGCTTCAGCCACTTCTGCTGCCAGTGGATGCACGTTAACCAAGGCTTTTCCACTGCACGGCTCTGCAGGTGTGATTAAATCTGCCTCTTACTTCCCAAAGTCCCCAAGTGGACTATCATGCCTCAGTTACAGAGATAATTTCTCAGAATGAAAGAGCCAATAAGAAGCGATTCCTTTGGGCATCTCAACAGCATTAACACAAAATGCAGTAAAAAGCACCAGAGTAGCAGAAAGCAATTTAGTCCTCATGGAGGCAACTTGTTTGCAAGGCATTTCAAACCTTTTAACCAACTCTATCTGCCCGGGCTTAAGTCAGGAGATGGTGCAGGCAATGGCTGCACTGAACCCTCAGCTCCGGAGAATGGCACTGGCTGCAACTTAACTGCTTGACTTCATCTCTTATTTCTCTTTTGGCCCTCACCACACGACACGGCAGCTCACAACCTGGTACAATCACTAGAGCGACGCGGCAGGGTGAGCTGCAGACCTGCCAGCGTGAGCATGCAAGGACACGGTCACGAGCGTGGGTCTCGCGGGGGTTAGAACAGAACGACACAGCTTTGGGGAAGCCCCAAGCAGAGAAAGGGCAGGGCAGGAGTGAGAGGTGTCACTGGGACTTCATGCAAATTGGAGGAGGGAATTCAGAAAACTCAGCTACGGTTTGAGGGGAGGGCTTCCATTTGCCTCCTGAGGGAAAGGACCACACCAAGTCCCGCAGGCTCCAAAATGCACTCAATTAGCTGTTCCTTTTACCTTTTTGTTCTACCCAGCATTTCTTCAAGAGCACTGTCATCTCTGGCTTTGGCATCCTACTCATCATCTAGGAATTCATGTTGCCGTTTCCTCCCTGAAAGGAAAAAGTCCCATCGTCAGTCATTTGCTACACAGAGGAAAGGACAAATTTGACAGAGTATTTTTGCCACTGTTCAAGTTCAAAGACCATTGCTCCTTGAGCAGACAGCACTGCCAGTTGTGCTCTCTGCTACAGTGTCACTCATCCGAAATCAATCAGCCTGTGTTGACTCTAGAAACTTACCCCGAATTTACCTGTGAGCAGCTGAAAAGCTGTCAGTATCTCAGACCTGCCTGGAAAGAAAGAGCAGGGCAATGACTCACCCTGAGCAAAAAAATTCCCAGCAACAACAGGAGAGACTTACACCAAGCAAATATCTTTATTTTATTTTAAAACATTCTGAAAGTGTTAAGTTATATGAAAAAGCAGCAATATGACACTGAGAAAGCACGCTTAATGTTAGGGAAGCCTTCATTTCGTATCACATGAGCCAAATTAAAAATAAAACTGAACACAACACAAGTGTACAAAGCAGAGACAAAAAAAATCAATTTTCTCAAAGAGATAACATGAGGGACTCCCACAGGGGCTGGCAAATTCTGGAAGAGAGAAAGAGATTATATTTTATGGGAAGAGATTCAATAACCATTCTTTTCCCATAAAGCTAGTGATGGAGGATTGTCACTGCTCCATAGCCACACTGTGCACATTTCAGGACAACAGTAACAGAAAATCAATAGCATCTTTTATACGTGATAAGACATTATCTCCGTGGACTCCTAATACTAACAAATGGGACCAAAGAAGACCTTTACTAAAATTTAGTAGTCAGCATTAATCTGGCTGATAAGAGCGGGGTAGCACGCTACTCTACATCCTTGGAATTTTTTTTTAATTTTTTTTTTTCTTTAAGAAATAACTCTGCTCAGAGCTTCACCCTCCACTGAAGCCAAAGAGCCCCCAGATGACACTACATTAAAAGTCTAACAATGTTGAACCCTGGCGCTGTCGCTCGACAGCCCCATCGGCATACATTTCCTCCGGCTGATGGCTGTAATCATTAGGAGGTAGGAGCTTTATCAGGTGGTAATTTGACAGCTTTGACAAGCTCGGCTGAATTTATGGCACTTTCTAGTTTTTCCCTCCATTGAGCTGAGATGGAACTAAAGTTAATATTAGCAAAAACACTTTGTGCGGGGGCAATTTTCCAGCGATGACTACATGATTCCAGTTACTAAGAGAATCTGCTAAACAAGGCCTCCTCACAGTCACCGTTTGGTCCCCCAAGACTGGGGAAGACGGTTCCCCACCAGCCTGCGAGCCCAGATGAAAGATTCCATAGATGGAAGGAATCTCAGGTACCTCTGGCTCTAAAGCAGCAGAAATGAATCAATTTGGGAACACCCCTGTACCTTGTAGAGAAGGCACTAGCAGCCTAGAGAAACACAAGCACAGATGTTTCCCTTGGCTTAAAAAGGAACTTTTAGCTCCAAACCCAGTCCTCCAAGCAGGGACACTGCCAGCTTGCTGCCCCTTTTTCACCACGCAGCACTGCTCACTGGTCAGAAACGCTGGCACTTCAGACGCACCCTCAGACACGACCACAGAGGCTGCCCAGTCCCTCCTGAGAACCCCTCCCAGCACATTCTGCTACCTGCTGCTTCTCCAGAGGGAACACCTAACCCCAGTTTATGACCTCGACGCCTTACGTGAAGAACGGCGATGTTCAGGATCGTTACGCTCCTTTCTGGGTGTGGGCTCAACATCTTTTAAACAGAGCACAGAATTTCTTTTCTGTCTATAAAGAAATCTAGGACATTAAAGCTTAGGAAAAAAACAAAAAAAACCCATATAACACTGAGAGCTTCTTGTATTTCCATGGATCAAACAGTCCACTCTAAGGAACCCCACCAATTAGGTCTGAGGGGGAGAGGTACCAATAGACTGTGACCTCTGGGAAACACCGGAGCTGGATGAGGACACTATTAGGGCTACTCACAGTTCACAAAAGGAGGATGCTCCACACACTGGAGCAGAAGCCCTCGGTGTCACCTGCCTGACCGCACATGGGCTGGCTACTCCTGGGCTCTGCCGCTCTCATCCCAAAGACTGTGTCCCATACAGCACCACCACGCTTCCTTGTGCGGGGTCAGGAACCTGCGGGTGGTGATGTGGTCAAGAGGAGCTGCACTCTGAACCAAAACTTGGCAAGTCAGTAAAGCACGGACAAGTACTCTTCTTTCTTTTTTTTTTCCCCCCAAATTGCTTTTTGCCATAGGTGTTACATTTCCTCTGTTATAATTTAGGGTTTTAAAGAGGTACCTCTACGTGCTTAGAAAGCACAGTTCATATTTAGCTCCCTAAAGTCGTATTTCTCCCTTCCTATATTACCCTGCCAAGATGTGACATCTGTGGACTGTTCCCAAAAAATTCCCCTGAATCATCTGTGATGTGTGCGAAACAGCGGCCAGAGCTGGCAACCAGCAGCTGTGTCTTTTAGGAAAGCGTTAGATCAATCTGGTACAGGGAAGGATTCCCAGTAACTCTGCCACTAACGTCCCCGAGGACCACACAACTCCCAAACCACGTTAGAAAAAGAGCACAATTACGACAGGACCAAAATCCATGGGAAATAGTGTTGCCACGGCAACTGACATCCTCAGAACTCAAGTCTTCTCTGCATTTTTGCACAGACTCAATGACTCCTAAACCACGTGGAGAAACAGGAGTGTAGCAGGTGTGTTCATTCAGGAAAAGCACGCTGCCAGGAGATTCCCTGTACAGCAGGCCCATTTCTGCTTCTCAGAAAGGGAGCCTTTGTGGACCTCCTGTTCCAAGCACTGCGTCTCACTTACTGCGAGCACAGAGGAACTTCTACAACACGATCAATACTTCCTTGTTAACTACCTTTGGATCAGAAAAAACTTATTAAATATTAAAACATTCCTGTTTTCAAACAAAAGTTATGTGAAGATTAAATCCAGAACAGATTAGCTGAGCTTTGGAATGGGAAAACACAGTTTCGGCTCCATGCCAGACTGTACTGGTGTTAAAGAGCAGTCTTTCAAAAGCTTCTCTTTGAGCACAGCAGTCCCCTAAAATCCCTCCAGCACCCCCTGCGCAAACATCACATCCAGCCACTGGGGAACATCCAGCCATGAGCAGGAAAGTCCTTACTTTTCTCCCTGGCTGCCTTACCAGTGATAATGCCACCAAACAGCCAGCGTGCTTTGGAACGAGGCACAGGTTAAGCGCAGACTGGGAAGCCCGCCTGCTAAAAATTGTCTGCTCCTGCTTTTAGGGTATTTCCTTCAATTTTGCTCCTGGGTAAGACTCAGCCAGTGCCCTCTCACGGTTAACCCACCATCAAGAGCGTCTGCTCCTTGCAGAGCAACTCGGCTGACGCTGCAGGGACACGCTCTGCGCTGAGAAGCCGAGGCAGCTCCCCCGGCCCCAGGGAGGCCGCTCCAGGGTTACCCCGGCGGCACAGGAGAACGAGGCTGAGCTCCCCGCCAGCCGCTCCGAGCCTGCCGCCCTAACGCTGCTGAGCCAACCTCCTCCTCGCCTTCGGACTCTGTGCGAGAAGAACTGACCTCCCGACACCGCGCTGTGACGGTGGGGCGTTCCTCGGTACTCCCGGCGGGGCACCCCCCACGGCCGGGAGCTACCCCCGGCACCGGGGCACTTTGGTCACACGCTTGGAGCCCGCCCTCTCGCTGTGCCGGGCCCGAGAGCTCGGACAGGGGAGGTGACCACCGGCCCCGCCAACAACGCGGGTAAGCGACAGCCGGCCCTGGGCCGCAGCCCTACCGGAGCCCTCCCGCCGCTGCCCGCAGCGGAACCGCCCGGCGCCGGGGAGCCCGCCGGGAAGGACGAGCTCGGCCGCGGAGCGGCGTCGGCTCCTCTCCTCCGCTTACCCAGGAACGGGGCGGACGGGGACCCTACCCGCCTGGGGCGGGGCCGGCCCTGCCGCAGCCGCCGCCGGTCCCCTCCGGGCCGAGGCGACCGCGGGGGCGGGAAAGACGCCTCAGGGCGCCGGGCCGCCCGCCGCGGAGGACGGGGCCGCTCTCGCGGAGGCCCGGCG
>JAOXNO010000009.1:440881-451609 GCA_028565335.1 Limnodromus scolopaceus
GCGGGCCGGGCCGCGGGCGCTGCGGGGCCCGGCGAGCGGGAGCGTCCTCGGGCCGCGGTGAGGCCCGGGAGCGGGGGCTCGGCGGCGGGAAGGGGCCGGCGGGTCTGAGGGAATTCTCCCCGCTCGGCGGTCTCGGGGCGGGTGGGAGCTCGGTCTGAGGCTCGCCCCCCCGGTGCCGGTACCGTGCGGTGTGCGCTCCTCCCCGCTGTACCCAGCGCCGTGCGGGCTCTCCGGATGGCTCCAGATCGGAAACAGCCACGTTTTTTGCAACACCCTTCTCTCATCAAGGAAAAGGAGGCTCAGCAGCCCTCCTTCCATTTTTAGCAATAGGTCGGTTAATTGATGCAGTTGTGTTACAGCGGAGCAGATCGGATCTCAATGGGAGATAAATGCTTCGGTCATAGTAACAGACACGGCACCAAAGGTCTGCAGGTATAGGCTGTGCTGTACTTTGTTTCATCAAATGCAGTAGCAATATATACACCTACCAACCAACGTATATGCATACACCTGCCAACCTAAATGATTCGATGACTCTGTATTATATCTATATGTATATATATATATATGTAAACAGACTTGTCTATTCGTGCACACCAGCCTACATGTTAACAGCTCTCTAACGCACAGCTCTCTGCTGCCGTGCAGTAAAGTGTGCTCTTTTTCGAAAAGTTTCTGTGCGACTCAATCCCGAGTCTCGTTAAACACCGATGGGCCGTGCCCTTAGATCTGAGCGTGAGTAACTCGCCCTCCCGAGCGCCAGCAGCGTGCGGATGTGGAGGTTAAAAGAGAGAGGCAGGAACCACACAGGGGCTGCGGCTGCTGGGGCGACTAACAGCGAAGGGTTAATAGTTAACTCAGCTGGGCTTTCTGTGCTTCGCTGGAGACCAGAAAATTCAGGTTTGGTGCAGCAGGGAGCTGGGAACCAAGTTAGAATGGTCTGTGAGGGAGTAATTCCAACTGAGAGTAGTAGCTGCTTTGTTAATTACCCCTTGCTAATTAAATTCAGTAGTACTATCCTGTGTAGCAGTGGAATGCAGTGCACTCTCATTTCTGTGTGCTGAGCCAGTGTGAGGTGGCAGCTGAGCTCGGAATAATGGTTAACCACTGAACTGGCAGCCTGGAGAGCAGTCGCTGCCGACCCATCGCTCTCCTGTGTGCCCCTACATAGATGTTTAGTCTTTTCTAGACTTCAATCCACTAAAAACGTGGTGGCATGTTTGAGACATTAAATGAAGCCATCTAAACCCCAAGTAGGGAGATGGTATGCCTTTTCATTTTGTCTGGAATTTTGGTAATAAAATGTAACTTACATATGATTATTACTGACTTATGTATTTCATTGCGAATTGAAATGATGTCAGTATTTCTTTAGCGGTGTCTAAGAGGGTATTGCTCATGAAATATTGAACCAATGACCTGGGCTATTTGATGATGATGAAAGGCCCAATCTAATGTTTCATTGAACATGGCATTTATGAAAAATAGAACTGCTCATTTCTATTATATAATCAATAGCACATTAAACCATTTATCATTAATTTGATTAAAGAATGCCATTTTAGACCTATATGTTTCCCTGCCTTCTCAGTCGAGTCTAAATTCGATGTCCGAGAAAGCAAAAGGCAGTAAAAAGAAATGAGCTAATGAGGAGCTGCCTTTACTGTCTTGGTGCCAGCAAATTTGGCAGGTTCCCTTTTGCTACATCATTTAGAAGCGTTACATGAAATAGCACAAATGGGCAGAGAAAACATTTATTCTCATCTATCGTCAAAATGGAATAATTTTCTTGCTTTGGTACATGAATGTGTTTCTTCAATGAAAGCCCAGACTCTCCTTACCATGGCCTGGGAAGAGATGCTACTTTAAGAAACTAACTTTTAGGGCCTTTATTTCCATGGTGAAAGCTTGGGAACTGCGAAGGCTTCAGTCCCTGAAGAGCGTTAAGAGTAACTGGAATTTGTGTCTTTTAATTCTGTCATTGCAAGTCATTTTCTGGACACCCCTCTGTCGCGTGCTGGCACTGCCCTCCTGTGCGTTGTAACCCCCCGGGTGACAAAAGGGCTGACGTTTGCTTGAAGGAGGCAGCAGGTACCCAAGATGTTGTTGCCATTATTTTACTCTGCGTATTTCTCCCGATGCAGAGAGGCGGCATCCTGCTCCCCGGACACTGATTTTTGCCAGGACGGTTTTGTAGCTGGCCAGTGAGTGCTCTGTGCCGCTGCCTTTTGGGGAAGTTCTGGGTGGTTTTGGGAACTGCACGTTAGCCAGGTGTTAGCCAGGCTCCGGGGAACTGCTGCCATGTAAGGACTGCTGCAGGAGTGAGGTGAGAAAGGGGAAGTTACCAGGGCTCACCAGAGCTGAAAAATAATATTGGTGAGAGGTTGTGTCCTGGGAGGTGATGATGGAAGGAGTGGGGGGTTTATTCCATTGATTCTAATTCCCAAATCTGTTTCCATCATGTGTTTGTGGAACGAGGCCAGGTGCTGTCTAAAATTCCAGAGTGGCTGTGGCAAAGAAGAGGGCTTTTTTTTTCCTTAATGCATTTAGAGACACGCTGTTCTCCTGGTTGTCCATCTCCAGCAGATGAAGCGCTGTCCCTTCCCGCAGCAGAGCCGAGCCCTTGCTGTACAGGGAGGTGCCGGGGAGCAGCAGCGAGGGGTGAACATGAAACGGCAGCTTTGCATTACTTACCTTTACTGATGGGAAAAGTCAGTGCTTTTTGATAGTTACAGTGTTTACTTGACGGTTTAAGACTGAAATAGGAGTGGAATTTGATGGATTTAAATGGTTTTTATCTTGAGATGACTTTATTTTTCCTTGCTCTTCTGTGTTGAGTTGAGGAGACGGTATTTTCCTAACAAAAGTAATGGACGAACACAGATTGCTGGGTTTGTGTTTTGTGTGGTTTTTCACTTAACTTGTTATAGCCCAGTATACACTGATAAGCCGTTGCTGTCGCTTGTGGCACTATGAATAGTGTGGATAATACTGCTCTGCATAATTGAGCACATCATTAAATTCTGTAATGAAACAAAAGTCCATTCCTGATTTTGCGTAAGAAGAAGTGGTGCGATGTGACAGCTGATGGACTGTTCCTTCAGGGCTGATCTTGGGAATGCTCTTTTTTAACCAGCTCTGGTTGTACTTTAAGTCACTTTTACTGCTTCCCGCAGGCCTCTCAGGAAGAGCTGAAGGCTGCCTACCGCCGGCTGTGCATGCTCTACCACCCGGACAAGCACAGAGACCCGGAGCTCAAAACACAGGCTGAACGGCTCTTCAACCTCGTTCACCAGGCTTACGAGGGTCAGTGGGAGTCTGAAGTTTGCAGAAACTGTTTTCAGGGCTTTGCTAGGGGGAGGGCTGTGTCTTCCTGCTTTTTGAAGAAGATATATGTATTACGAAGTAATAATTACATTTGCCCATGCTTAGTGATGCTTTCTTTCCTTTCTGTCCTGTAAATCAGAAGAGCAATGCAGCATAACTTCTGCAATGAGCAAGATGTGGAGTCTCTGTCTTATTTCCTGCATGCTGTAAATAATCTTTTCCCCATTGCCCTTACGTCCGAAAAGACTCTCCCATTAGGGACTGAAGACTGAAAAACAGAAAGGCAGCACGTGAGAAGGTTAAAGGGATTTAATGTAAAAATCAGATACAACTGTAGAACAACGTGTTTCCAGGATCTGTGCTTGAATTCCAAAGAACGCTAGTGTGTCAATCTGAAATTCCAGGAGAAGACCAAAAACTGAGTTCTCTTCTCTGTCTTGGTTTTGACTTGCAGTGCTTAGTGATCCCCAGACCAGAGCCATCTATGACATCTATGGGAGGAGAGGACTGGAGATGGAAGGATGGGAGGTGAGAGACATTTCACATCTTATGGCCAGTGGAATTGACTAAACCCCATTTATCTGACATTCTGCTTGTATCGAGCAGCGCTGACACCTTGATGGTAATAAATGCCTGTTTGTTTGTTTGAAGGCATCCTTGTTTAGTTATCTCTGTCTCTCTCTGTCCCTGCTGAAACACCATGATGGATTTTCAAAGAATACTTAGGTTTTTTACTTGACAAGAGAACAATAAACCTGACATTCAGAGTTCCCTAATAGGATATTACCGTGACAGGCAACAGCTTTGTCTGAGACAAATGTGTCGTTATTGTCCATCTAGTCTCATCTTTTTCATCTCAAACTTTTTTTTTTGACATCAACTAGCCTCTGAGTTTGAAATTACTTTTCCTTTCTCTGCTTTTTGAGGTTGTTTTTTTTGTTTGTTCAGTTTTTATGAGCTTTCAAAGAGAACTTGGCCATTCCTGGCTTTCCTGTCCCTAAGTCCCCTTCCCAGCCTCTGCTGGTCTTATCTGATTGAATTTGCTGTTTCCTGCAGAATCAGGTCGTGTTGGGTGCAGTCAGTGCCAGGGTCATGTTTAGAGTTAGTAGCAGGAAACGTGGAGCTGTAGCAGAACGTAACAGACACTTGGGAGCTGCTTGTGTCAGACTTGGTCTTGTTTTGAAAAGCCCAACCCAATACTCTTTCTGTCCATACCAAGAGCCATACCTGTTTAAAGCCCTTAGTCCCTGGGACATGTAAGATAAACAGGTGGGAGTCAGTGTAGCCTAAAATCACAAAGCTTAACCACTTTATCTCAGGGCAGGTGCTTTCAGTCATTTTCATTTTTGTGTCTACAGCCAGCAGAGAAGTTAACGTACAGCTATTGCTGCAGGATCTTGTGCTTGTGGGCTGAGAGCTCCTTGCCCTGGTTTTGTCTAGGCAATAGAAATAACAAGACTGTTTTCCCTTCTCTCGGAGCGTGGGGTTTCTCTGGTGCCTGCTATCTGGAATGGCCCAGGAGTTTGCTCCCGAACTCTGAGTACTGAAACCCAGGCAGAGCGGCTTAGAGGAGTGGCAGGCGGTGTCAGAGCACGCCGGGGCAGCGGCTCTCCATCCATCAGCAGGGTGGTACCCCCAGCATCCTCCTCCTGGTAATCCTCAGGTTTTCATTTCTCTCTGAGCAGGTTGTGGAGAGGAAGAGAACTCCAGCTGAAATCAGGGAAGAATTTGAGCGTTTGCAGAGAGAGAGAGAAGAGAGAAGACTGCAGCAGCGAACTAATCCAAAGGTGAGAGGCTTCATGCCAGGCTCGAGAGTGAATTGATCTGTAACTTATTACCAATATGCAAGGTGTGATGAGCCTGGATGAGGAGCTGTGGTAAATAGCCCCATAGGTATCTACCCTTAGTGAGTGACTTCTCCTTTTTTGAATATGCAGTTTGTCTGGACAATGTAGGGAAAACAGCTGATTCTTTGAGCAGTAATCCTCTGTTGAAAGGTCTTTTTTTTTTTGTTGAAACACGTACGAGCATAATATCTCTTTCAGCGATTGCATGAAAACAGACCTAACACTGAAATGTTTCTGATTTCTTTCCAAGTATTCCAAATAAAATGAAACTCCCTGCACTTACCTGACAGGTTTTCCCTTCGGCACTGCTGTGGTGTCACAGCAATGCGAGGACATACTCAAACGCAGCTCTGAAAGCACTGAAAACATGAGGCAGCTGCCGAAGCAGCTGGGCAGCAGAGCTCCTCGGCTGCAGCACAGTCAGCAAAACCCACTGGAACAGGACTGGGGTCTTGCCAGGTCCACAGTTAGTGCCTGCTCTAGGAAAGCTCCATCGCGCTCTCAGGAGGAGGATCATCGACATTCCCTTCCCATCTCTCAGTCTGTTTGAGCAGCCACAAACCAACAGTAAATGACCCACCATGGAGCTGAGTCTCAGCTCTTCAGAGGTGACCAAGAACACCATGCTGGGGATGATGTTCTCCTGGTAGTGCCGGGGTGGCAGAGAGAGGTGGGAATGATGAATGCTCTGAGAGCTGAGAATGCTAATGGCCTTGCTGGCTCTCGGCTTGATAAGTGCCCCAGGCAAACCTAGTGTCAGGATTGTCACTGAGTGAGGTTCCAGAGCTTGTTGAGTCACAAAAATCTTGGTTCTCTTGCAGTGAATAACATTATCCAAGAGCTGCATCTACGCTCACCAAATATATTCGTACTTTAGTTTACCTGTATCACATCACTGGCTGTTGTGAATAGAGCACAGATACTCAGGACTTGTTTGTGATGGAAGGGTAAAGAAGCAGGAGTATCTGCTGGCAGCGTTATTCCAGGCAGAAAGGGATCTCTGGATGCCACGGAACAGGGAAGTCGAACTGTCACTGCTGGAGATGAGGTGACTGGGGTCAGAGGGGAGTTCTCGGCAAGGGGAATGGTTTTCTCCACCTCCTGCTTCTCTGTGACTTCAGGAATTTGACATTTTATCTGGGCGCCTCGCCGTGGCTGGGAGCAGTAAAAAGCAGAGCTGCACTGTGAGCCTCAGCCGCTGTGTCCTGCGATAAAATTAGCCATCTGGGTGTTTGCAGCAATTGCTGACTGGCAGCCTATAGAAATGGCTCTCCAGGCAGTGTTCCTGCGGAATTAGGTAGCGCAGCTGTGATCATTTCATACACGAACACAAGTTATTTTAAAATTTCCAACATTTTGTCAGTTCTATAAAACAGTTCCAGCAAAATAAAGCATTTTAACCAGAAATGTCGAGCAATAACCAGATGTAGGCAATTTGGCAGCTTTCGAATTGAATCTATTATTTGCTTTTAGAGCTTTGTTTTTGCTTTCAAAGGCATGCAGAAGGGTTGAAAAGTTCATCACTTGATTTGAGAAGAACCACTTCCTGTTAGGAGAAATTAAATCCTGTTATTTTCCTGCTGTGGAAGGTCAACATCTAAGAAATGCAGGTCCCTCAAGGCTTAGTCTTGCACAGCTTCCATATGTCACCTTCCAGAAGGTAAATCCCTAGGAAAAAAAAGGCGAGGAGGGAGGATATTCTTCTCTGGCACACCTCTGAGTTCCATCAGTGAAGGCTGTTCTGTATTGGCAGGATGGCAAATCAAGGTGACTTTAAAAGATGACAGCAGATAACAGCTCTGCTGGTTCTGCAGCGCCATTCCCTGCTGAGCTGCTGCTCGTTGCAGCGTGGTGCCTGCGTGCACCGACGGCTCCACAGTGTTTCCCTGCGGCTCGCTCTTTGGGGAGGGATTTTTCCCTTCCAAGGGTCGGCGCAGGAGGCTGGTGGGGCATGGGGGGCAGCAGTGGTCCCCCCGCTATTATCCGGTGGCACAGGGGGTGCTGTCCTTCTCCGGGAATATTTTTAACTTTCCCATCTGCTGCTTTTCCTGTGCTCGTGCCGGAGGCAGTTTCCCTGCCAGGATCTATAGACCCCGGAGGGTGACTTCAGCCGCTCGGCAGGAGGTGAGATGTGTGGAGCCACCGCTCCCTTCAGTGAGAGGCCGAGGATCTGCTGAGGGGGGGACGGAGATGCTCCTCTCAATGGGTCTGGTGGATTTTCATGGATAGGTTCAGGTGGTTTCCTTTTTTCACCGGGAGGGATATTTGTTCTCAAATTCACAGGTGTGAGAAAGGAAATCATAAGATTTTGAGTATGATTGAAAGAAGGGAGTACAATGAATTCAGGAATGTGTGCGGACCTTGTTGCATCTTTACAAAGAGTATGAGCATTGCGGTGTGACCACAGTACAGTAAGGTGGTTTTCGGTGTGGTTTTATAGTGCAAATTCTTGAAAAAGCTTTACTGCCACTTATATTCTGGTCTGAGTTGAAAACACAATTTTCTGTCTTTTCGCCATGCAAGTTCAGTATGCTTATTACTCACCATGAAGTCCCTTCTTTAAAAATGTTTAACTTGGAATTTAAAGTTGCAGTTTGGCAAAGATCCTGCGCTGAATGTGGCGCTCCACGTGGAAAACCTTTCTTGCCATGCTGTCTCTGTTATGAAGGATCTTGGGTTTTACACTTCCTTCAATTGAAGAGCATCAGGGAAAAATTGAAATAGTCTTCTCTTTTGTTAAAATAAATGCTCACCTGTATTTAGACAAATTTTATTGTCCGCCCTGGAATTCCATTGAGTGGAGTTGGCACTTTCTGTTTCTCTTTGGCTGTTCTGCTCTGTGTCTCAGCTGAGGGCTGCAGAGCAGCGCAGGGCAGTTTTGCTTCGCTTCGCTCTTGTTTTGGCCTCGTTTCAAGGAAGAGCACAATTAGGAGAGGACTGAAACGGAAGAAGCTGCCGGGTCTGGAGAGCGTGTCCCTTGAAGGTGACTTTGCAGATGGTTCCTGAAAAGTAGCTGCCTGCGTAAAGGGCAGGAGCTCGTCCTCGGGGCTGCCACAAACACAGCGCTGAGTGTAACTGCTTTGGGTCGTCTGTAAAGAGCTGGGACACAGCCCCTGGCCCAGAGTGCTCCTGGAAATAATCACACCTTCCCCTGTTAAAATATTTATCCAATTTTTGCTGTGTAACAAATCAGAAAATAAACATTGAGAAGAGGTTGGGAGTCTCCACAGCAAACAAATAGCTGGGAGCCAAACCAGAGAGAAGTTTTGAGTCCTGTCAAACTGCAATTCTTCCTGTATTTATG
This sequence comes from Limnodromus scolopaceus, assembly GCA_028565335.1. Taxonomy (NCBI): domain Eukaryota; kingdom Metazoa; phylum Chordata; class Aves; order Charadriiformes; family Scolopacidae; genus Limnodromus; species Limnodromus scolopaceus. The sequence goes on from JAOXNO010000009.1 coordinate 449,360, forward strand.
GTCCAGCGTTTGATTAGAGTGGGGTGAGCAAGGGAAAATGCTCACTTGGATCAAAATAAGAAATTATTCCCTCTGTGCTTGGACTCTTGAGTGGGTTTTGTACCAACCCAGCTCTTGAGTTTCTTTATACAAACTGCTCAGAGTTTATTCTATGCTGGTGCACAGAGGAGGGATTTTTTTATTGCAACTGGTGCATTTGGTGTGAGCTGGAGTGTCTTTAATAGGTCTATAGGGGAGGTTTCCAAAGCCTCTTGAAGTTATATGACCCAGACACGAATCTAATTGTGCCCTTTCCAAATAAACCCACTCTTGCAGTTCATCTGGGCGAGCAGAGCAGCAGGTAGCCAGACTACTTAGCTGTGGCCTAGTTTTTTGTAGGAATAAGCTTTTCTGTGGCCTGAGAAAGGAAATATTTACCACTTGCTACAAGTCTGTCTTTGTCAAGCTTTTCTTCTGATTACAATGTATAGACTAAGAAAAAGTAAACAAACTCAGAAGAAAACATTTAGAGGATTTCTGGCCAAGTCCCACTGAAGAAAATCAATTTCTAAAATATATTATTAAAACTTCTAAATACTGACAGCAGTCAGTTGTGGGGGAAGAAGAAACCTGCTGTGTAAGTGTGTTCTACCTACTTCTGTCATGTGTCACAACAGGAAAATTGCCTCCTGGTATGACAAGTTGCATTCCTGCTGAAAAACTGTCTTTTATCCAGTTTAGTTTATGATTTTTATTGCTGTTTTAGCATATTGTAATTGTTCATTTTAGTTTGTCTTGAATGCGTAAGAAATGCATTTTAGAGTGGAAAAGATAATTGCAGAAAAAGAAGGAACTGCCAAAAGCTGTAGTGATACAGGAGGACAGATCAGCCGTTTGGCCTGTAACTGTTGGGTGGTTGTTAATGCTGAGTGTTCCTTTCACTCCTCATTCCCTAGGGAACAATTAGTGTTGGAATAGATGCCACTGACCTCTTTGATCGCTACGACGAAGAATACGAAGATGTGCCCGGGAGCAGCTTTCCCCAGATCGAGATAAACAAGATGCACATCTCCCAGTCCATCGAGGTGAGGGGGGTGTGGGGGCCCGAGCCAGCGAGGCCCAGCAGCGCAGGGCCACCCCAAACGGGACCCCTGCCATGGTTGTATCCTTGCAGAACATGCATTAAATGTGTGAATCGGGATCAGAGTAATTGGTAACAACATATTCCTTTTTCAGGCACCACTGACCGCCACAGACACAGCAATTCTGTCTGGTAACCTTTCCACCCAGAACGGGAATGGAGGTGGATCGATTAATCTTGCTCTGAGACGAGTGACGTCTGCCAAGGGATGGGGAGAGGTAAGAGTTCTGGCTGCTACGCGTTTTTGTCTCCAGTCTATTTCAGGCTGCTTGAATTAGTTACCTACTGTTTATTTTCTGTAGGGAATTTCAGCTCTGGTTCATCTCATTTCGTACGTGCTGTAGAATGTAGAAAAAAGAATTCTCAAGGGAATTTGAGAAAAAGGGAATGCCAAACCTTGTTTTTTCTTAATTGTTTCCCTTTTCCGTTTGGCTGTGCATTTTGGACTTCACTTACGCTGGCAGGATTGTTACCCATTGTCTCCGGGGCCTTTCCAATTTCACTGGAGCCTCTCAGGAGCCTTCGGGAGGCTGTGACCGTGCAGCAGTGTGATAGTTTGCCTTCACGTCACAAACGGCTCTGTTCACAAGGGAAGAAGTTCTGGGGGAAAATAGACTGACTCCCAGGCAGATACGGTCTGGAGCCACGATGGAAGGGTTTCCTCCAATTGCGCTGGTGCTCGTAGCAACAAACAGCCCGTAGCACTGTGAGCCTGGCTTGGTCTTGTGAGGACCCTGCTGGGTGAGACACCTCCTGCTCTGAACGCAAAGGCAGCAGAACAGGGAGGGTGCGGAAATGTGTGGCGAATGTTACTCATGAGTGAAATGTCTGTAAAGTAAATGATGCTTGTGAAGTGCTTTGTCACTGTTGTAAAAGATGTTTTCTTCTGACGATTTGGCATTGTGCATTTAAACAGCTGGAGTTTGGAGCAGGAGACCTTCAGGGGCCTCTCTTCGGTCTGAAGATATTCCGTAATCTTACGCCAAGATGGTAAATATTAGAAAAATGGTCTAATGGTTAATATTCTGCACTAAGGAACCAAACGGCTTGAATTCATAGAATCATAGAATCATTTAGGTTGGAAAAGATCCTTGGGATCATCGAGTCCAACCATCAACCCTACTCTACAA
>JAOXNO010000009.1:451868-464943 GCA_028565335.1 Limnodromus scolopaceus
CCTCTCTACAGTGTCCTTTCAAGTAGTTGTAGAGAGTGATGAGGTCTCCCCTCAGCCTCCTCTTCCTCAAACTAAACGGTCCCAGCTCCTTCAACTGCTCTTCATAAGATTCATGCTCCAGGCCCTAATTCATATTAAATAAATTCATATTAAATAAAATGAATTAAATAAATAATTAGATAAAATACACAATGGTTTATAGAATCCTGTACAGTTCAGAGTGATAGGAGTGGCTTTCTGCAAACTAGTGATGAGGGAAAACTCAAAAGACTGTGCTGTCTGATCGTTGTGAATCATAACACGTAAATAAAGCTCCCTAGTGTTTCAGTCTCAGCATCTGTGGCTCTTCTGGGACTTCCATGTGTGAGATGGAGTTTCTGACAGCAAAAGAGGAGATGATATGTTGTATTTTAGGGAAGTAATGCCAAATTTGCTACTGGCATGCTGTCTGTTTACAAATGAACAGAGGTCTCGGGTTGTGACTGGAGACATATCTTAGAGCATCATAGGGTCCAGTGTAGACTTCCTTCTTTTCTAGTCTTCTAACTTAGTAAATATGCCACTCCTCAGAGCTCATTCTGGGGTGGTGTTCCCTGTAGAGTCCTTTAATGCTGGTTTTTGGAACTGATGCTCAAGGATTATTAAATAGCAGGGCTGCTGTCTTCTAGCAGTGTTCTGCCTCTCCAGCAGACCAGACTCTCTCTGCCGTGGGCAGGAAGGGTGAAGGCTGGAGGGCAGCTGTGTTGGCTGAAGCATTGTGGCACACACCAATAAACTGGGCATGAGCCTGCTCTTCTGGGCAGCGCTGCAGTCAGTGCAGTCTAAATTAGTTTGGAGTTCTTCCTGAAACCCTCAGACATCATGCTCTTTGCAGGATAGTCTCTGCATATTCAGCACGGCTCCTGGGCAGGAGGGAGTTGGAGGCCATCTGGGAGCCTGTGTTTTATCACTGATGAGGATTTCCTTATTTCTCCCAGTTTCATCACTACAAACTGTGCCCTGCAGTTTTCGTCCCGCGGGATTCGCCCCGGCCTCACCACAGTCCTCGCCCGCAACCTCGACAAGAACACGATGGGCTACTTGCAGTGGCGGTGGGGCATCCAGTCAGCCATGAACACCAGTATTGTCCGGGATACAAAAACCAGCCATTTCACCGTGGCATTACAGGTGAGAGTCCTGTCGCTGTACACGGGAGACGCTGATACCATCCCATGGGAGGGAAGTCTCTCGGCTTTTCTGTCCCAGCAGTATTTTGGCTTGGGGTTAGGGAACAACGCAGTGGCTGGTACTGTCTCCCTCGGACACGTAACGTGGGTAACCAGCTGTGTCTGGAGGGCACAACGCTTTGCACCCAACGCTGTGGTGTCTGATGTGGATCAGCTCAGATCAGGGTCACGGACTGCAGAGATTGTAGGCTGTATGAGTAAGTGGCAAGTGTTGCTGTTTCCTGTGCCACTTAAAGGATAAGACAGGAAATTTGGGGGAACATTCGGGGTGGCCGAGGGTCCGTTTTCATACACGTGTGCCTCTTGTATTTCAGCTGGGAATCCCCCATTCTTTCATGATGGTCAGTTATCAGCATAAGTTTCAGGACGAGGATCAAACGCGAGTGAAGGGTTCCCTCAAGTAAGTGTGCAAGAGGAAATTCACATTGCTCACAGCCAGAAGAACCTCTCGTCTGCTGCCATAGGCCTCCAGGTTTCACACAACTTAAACGCTGCTGTGGTCTTTGGGAATCTGCTCTTCGTTAATTAAGTCTAATAACCACTGAAATAAATGTCATGGAGGGTTAGCTCTCTGTGCCTCTTTGGATAAGTGGGACTTAAAATACCTGTGTGATAGTTTATATCATCACCAATAAGAAAATGGGAAGTTCTTGTAGTCTGTTTGGTATTTTACAAGATGAAAAGGTTAATCTCATCTTGTAGATACACAGTGAATCTTCCAGTAGCCAGCATCTGCTGCACACACATGTGTTTGCATGTTTTATTTGTTGGGGAATTACAGAATTCAGTAGAGAGGAATTCAGGAGTCTTGCCTGTCTTACCAGTATTCGGTTCATTCATTCTAGGGCAGGTTTCTTCGGGACCATAGTGGAGTACGGAGCAGAGAGGAAGATTTCCAGACACAGCATTTTAGGAGCCACCGTCAGCATTGGTGTCCCCCAAGGAGTGTCTTTGAAAATCAAGTCAGTCCAAGATTACAACTCTCCTTGCAGAGGCTGACCGTAACCCGCATTGTTGTTGTGTTTCCGATGTTCAGGTGGGAAGGTCCCAGTCTCAGGGTCTATCGATGTGTCGCTGTGTATTGCAGCTGCCCCCTCTCTAGCACAAGGGGTGCCCATGGGCAGCGATGTGTACCTTCTGCTGGGGTCACTGAGCCTCAGCTGCCTGTCACAGGACTAGTGGGGGTGTGCCTCAAAATACTCTGAAAATACAACTTAAAGTATGGTTTGGAGCGTTGTGGTAAGTGGATGCAAGATTTCCAAAAATATTAGTAGTAGTAGTATATTTAATTGCATTCCGTTTTTATAACACTGCACACAAGAATATACTCGAATTAGTGAATTATCGTTAACTAATATAGGTGATTCTACTATTGATCGGATGCAGCTCTCAGAGGGGCAGAGCTCGTTAGGGGTTCATATACTGATGTGCATTTTTAACTGGTGCCAGCAGAGGGCGCGCCAGAGGCCGCTGCCCCAAGAAAACTAATGTTTTCTGAAATAAATACTTTTATAAGACTCAGAAAAATATTAATGTTCTCCTTCCTTGAAGGCACTTGCCGGTGTTGTGAACATAGACCTTCCCTATAAGCATTTTATTTTCTCTTTATGATGGTGTTGGTCCCTTTCTCTGGTTAAATTAATGACCAAACACATTCTTCTAAGTTTAAACCACTTTAGCATGGTCAGGTACTGTCACAAGAGAACTCTGCTACATAAAAGTCTGGCTGTGGGTGGTGTCAGGTCTGTCTTACCATTGTCTTGGTTCAGTTTATCAGATTTTTACCCTTTTCATCTCTCCTTTGGCTCAGCAGTTGTTCAGCAGCAGACACTGCTGTTAAGTGGACTTAATCAAGTGCATTAAACTCTGCGTTTCCTCTCACCTGGCCCTCTGATCTTTTTTGTTCCAGGCTGAATAGGGCGAGCCAGACCTACTTCTTCCCTGTCCACCTAACAGACCAGCTGCTCCCCAGTGCTGTCTTCTATGCCACCGTGGGACCTCTAGTTATCTACTTTGCCATGCACAGGCTCATCATCAGACCCTACCTCAGGGCACAGAAGGAGAGGTGAGCTCCCGAGGCTGTTTTAAATCCAGAGCTGGGAGGTCCCACGCGGGTGCTCTGGGAGCCTGGTGCAGAGGCTGGGATCTCTGTGGTCGCTCTGTCGTCAGTGCTACCCAGTTCTGGAAGCCTACCAAAATAGCTTGAAAGGTGGGTAAGGACCTTAAAACCAAGCTCGTTTGTGTGAGATGGTGGGTCAGGTTAATTGGGGTGGGTGAGCAGAGATCTGAGTCCCATCGCTGTGTGGCCCTGACGCGATGCTCATCCCGTGTGCAGGGAGCTGGAGAAGCAGAGGGAGAACACGGCCAGCGACATCCTGCAGAAGAAGCAGGAAGCTGAAGCTGCGGTAAGTCTCTCTGTAACTAATCCCCCTTGGCTAAAGGAAGCTGTTTTCACTCGGGGCTTTTCTCTTTTGGACACCGTGTCTGACACCGCTTGATTTTTGCTCTGCCCCTTGTGTCGTGACAGGTCAGGTTAATGCAGGAGTCTGTCCGGAGGATAATTGAAGCGGAGGAAGCCAGAATGGGTAAAGATTACAGCACCATTTACTTGCTCCATAAATTTGGAGAGAGGAAGGAACAGTGCAAAGGCTGGGGGGCTGATGGGGAGAAATGCAGGTATCATTTCTTCATTTCCACCCCTAAGTCGGAAGGGTTGAAGTCAATAGTCTGGATTCACCTCTTCACAAAAGAGAGGTGTGTGATAAATCTGTGCAAAAGCTGGAGTCTGCAGTTCAGGCTTTGCTGGGCTCTAGCTTTCACCGTTTGCTCCTGGGTCAGAAAATGCGGGGATGGTCTTTTCATCAGTGTCTGCCCCTCTGTCCGTGGGAAGCCTTTCATCACATCTGTGATTTCCTGTGAAACGCAGGTTTGATTGTAGTGAACGCCTGGTACGGGAAGTTTGTCAATGACAACAGCAGGAAGAACGAGAAGGTGAAAGTAATAGATGTGACTGTGCCCCTGCAGTGCTTGGTGAAAGACTCTAAACTCATCCTCACAGAGGCATCCAAGGTACGTGGTTGTTCTTTCAGCACCAGGCTCCAGAGCTCACATGAGTGATGCAGACTCTCGATTGAACTTAGGCTGTCCTGTGGGGGTTTCTCTGGTCCGCCTGAGGCCAGTGACTCCAGATCAATCGACAGAACCATTTACACAGCGAGTGTTACCAACCTCCGGGAACCTCTGTTTCTCTGGGCATCTCCAGTGCCAAAGAAACAGTGTCCGCGTGTTTGCAGCGTGTGATGGTGTGTGTTACAGACTCTGGGGCCGTACCCAGAAACTTCCCACCCCCGATTAGCTCTTTCCTGCATTTAGAACATGCTACTGGAGAGGCTATCCCTTAGCTTCTCGTCTCATTGGCAACAAAACTCCTTTTTTTTTTTTTAATGACACCTTGTTTTGGCGCTAATAAACGTTTTGGGTCAGTTGAAAAGCTGAGAAAGCCCATTCCCTGATGCTCATTCTGTCCTCCTGTGGTTCAAGGCTGGGCTGCCGGGTTTCTACGACCCCTGCGTGGGTGAGGAGAAGAGTTTGAAAGTGCTTTATCAGTTCCGAGGAGTTCTGCACCAGGTGATGTCAGCTGACAACGAGGCCCTTAGGATACCAAAGCAGTGTAAGTAGCATGGATCGCTTTTCTGCTTCCCTTAGGAACCAGTAAAGGGGTTTGGGGGTTCAGAACTGGGGATACTGAAACGGACTGGCCATGATACACCTCTGGAGTTTGACCTAAGCGAGCTCAGCGGCACCACTGTGGCTGGTTGTGCCATCTAACCCTATATATGTAACTGGAGTTAGGAGCAGAGACCTCCTACAGCTGCTGGTGTCCCTGCTGGGCAGTTCCCAGCATCAGATTGCCCTTTGGGGACTGAATTGGATGTGTGAAGGCAAGGTGGAGGCTGAGTCAGGTTTCTTCCTTATCCCCATTTATCTGTCTGTCAAAACAATTTTGTGGAAGCAGTATCTGCTAGTGACAAGTTTTACTGGTGGCCCTGTAGGTCTGGGGAGGTGGCCAAAGGGCACAAACCTTGTGTTTACTCTAGCCCAGCTCCCCGGCCCAATTTCAGCAGCACGTCCAAGTCGTAAAGCTTCCGTTAGTACCTTGGAGGTGTGTATGAATGGTGTGTAATTAGCAGCCAGAAGTGTCCCTGGGAGGGGGGTCTCTGGGAGGGGGGTAGGTTGAAGCTGTGACGTGTCCCATGCGACAGAAGTGGCACGTGTCCGTTTGTTGTTCTCGCCCACAGCTCACAGGATCGATGCAGACGGCTAACGGGAGAGCGGGCACCTCCGGAACGGCACCTGGGCCAACGGGAACTGCGGAACCTTCCCCCGGACGCTACAGCTTTGAACAGAGACACTTTTATTTTTACTGTTCTCTAGCAGGTGGTGTCCTGCCGGTTGTGTTAGGAGACAAAATGAGAGAACCTGCTTCTCCAGGTGGCTCCAAGGCAATACTTCTCTGAATTGTGGCTCAGTAACCAATAAAGCAACGTGACTCTGAACGCGCAGTGCTCTCTGCTGAGGTTGTGCGAGCGGGCACGGAGCTCCCCCCGGCCCGCGGCCGAGTCCCTGCTGCTGCCGTTTGGCCACGGTCCCTTCGTGCACTCTCGCCTGTATCTTCTCATGCTGAGCAGGGAAGAAGACCTGTTGTTCTCTTCCTGGGGCAGGGAACGTTCCTTTTCTGCTCCTGAGGAGAAGTTCCGTTCTCTGGCTGCCTCCTGGAAAGGCCTCTGTAAATCCCTTTGTTGGAAAGAGGACAGAGATTGTTTTCCACCTCAAATCTGTATTTGAAATGTACTTGTTAAGAACAAGTATATTTGGAACGAAGTTCTTTGCCTTTCGTAGTATTATGGACCTCTTCAGCATGAATCCATCCAGCTGCTCATTTCAGACACTGCTATTCCAGACAAGGACATGGGGTGTCATAGTCTCATTAATTCTCCTGCCACCCAGAACCACGTACTGTCACGGTTTTCAAGGAAAGAGGAAAGCAAATGGGGGAGAAGGACAGCAATTTGTTTCATTTGGTTCTGATGCTGCAACTGTCTCTTCCCATCTAATTTATTTCTGGGACAAAGAGGAAGGTAGTTTATCCAGGTAGAGCAGGCCAGAGTGAGGAGAGATGCCAATGGGTAAAGAGCTGAAAACATACAATTTGGCTGCCCTTTCTAAAAAGCACCAGTTTTGATCTAAGTCCATTGGATCACTCTTGCAGTGATTTCCCCGCAGGAGGGGCAGTTCTGTCCTGGTGACACCGCAGATGGGAACGGCCCTGCGTGTGGCAGCAGGGCCCAGGTGTGTCCCCGGGAAAGGAGCAGGGGGGCTGCTGCTCAGTCCTGCTTCGGCGAGTCCCACAACAGCCCTCACTGCTCCCACCCAGAGACTGGGGTAGGGACCCCGTCCCTGGGCGGTGGGTTGTTGTTCTGCACAACAACTGCCATGAACTGTTTCCTGACACCGACCTGGCCCCGTCTGCTGTGCGAGGGTGGTTCCCTCTGCTCGAGTCACTGTAACAGGAGAATTAGAGTTCTGAGAACAGACTCATTTGAGCCAGTCTGAAAGAGATGCCCCCGCTCTAAAAAGAAGTCGGTGCAGTGACGGGGCGTTTGCCTGCTTTTATTAAAAACACAACAAAACTCTTCATTTGTGACCAGCTCCTGGTGCAGGATTTTATTCCACCGATGACCAGTGTTCTGTTGGCCTGAAATGAAATGTAAAATGTGCAATAAATTATATTCAGCTGAAAAGTAGCCCCTGTTCCCTTGGCACCTGTAGGACACTCCCGAAAAGTGAGGGTTGCAGGTTCTGTAGGTGTAACTGCTCCCTCTGTCACCTCATCGGCCTCTTTGGGTTCTTCGTCTGTAACGAGTTGAACGGGGCAGAAACCCCCACCAGAAATTCCTTTTCCCCATTGTGTCCCTGCATGAAGCGTGTGGCCAAGAGTCTGCAGTGACCAGGATGCGGGAAAACACTCCCAGGAGAATCAAGTTGTGCATCAACAAGTGTGAAACGGCAACAACACATTTACTGGCGATGGCCAAGAGGACCAGCGGAGCAGTGACCCCGAGGAGTGATTTCATGAACAGAAGTTTGCACAATAAAACAATTCTCCTCGTTTCTGACAGCTTCCTGAGACAGTTTCTGCTGCCGTGAAAGTGTTTTCTTGCATATTGTGTCCATTAAAGTGAAGAGAAATAACGGCGTGATTCTAAAAACTGCTTCAGTGCTTCAGGAGATCCCGAGGTTTCGCTGCACTCGAACAATTGTCCTTCTGAGAGCGGGGTGCCTCGGTCCTGCTCCAGCAGCTAAAGCCTGTGACGGGGCAGCATCTTTGGGTGCAAACCTTAGAATGCCACAGAAACAGGAGGTGACGCATCCGTCTCTGACCCAGCAAATGCCTAAAACACCCCAATAAGGATTTGGGAACACACACTCCTCTTTTCAGCCAGAGCCTTTAAACTGGAAATTCTCGAGGTGGAGGAGATACAGGTTTAGGATTTACTTTCTAGTGTCTTCCCTTGCCCTCCTGTGCGTGCTCTCGGATGTGACAGCCGCGTCCCGGGGTGGCCCAGCCAGTGACAGGCTACAGGAGCCAGAGCTCGGGCACCGGTTCTGCCGTAGGAACCACCCAAACCCCATCCCATGCGTCTCGGCCGGTGGGTTCGTGCCCAGGGAGGGCTCGGCCGGTGGCCAGGGCTGGCATCAGGCGGGTGCTTTCTGCCATCACAGCCCTGTTCTCCTCCGGGACCCGCCGGGGTTCTCCTCCTTCCTTCTCTCTGATAGCAGAGGAGTTTGTGTAAGGGGCAGCTGAACCTTAACTTTGTACTTTGAACATCTGAATTTGTGACTCCTTAAAGCAAAACCCCTCAGGATGAAAGGACACAGGCCTTGTCCCGTTCCCTGGCTGAGCATCATAAAAAGTTTAAAGTTTGCTTTTCCTGCCAGCTCAGACCACTGGGGGCTCAGACTCTCCCTTTTCTCCTCCTCTCGAGTGCAGCGAGTGCCCTTCGCAGCCGTGTGGACACAGCAGCAAGTTCTCTGCAGCAGCCGATGCTCTGGCTCCATTTTTACGTCCCCACAGTGTGTGTTCTTGTCCGAGTTGTGTCCACACGGTGGAGTCCGCTCCCTGCCCCGTCCCTTCCCTCGGAGCCAGGGCTTGGGTCTGTCTCTCCTGCTGGACACTGACTCCAGCCCCTCTCCTTTCCTTATTTCCCATCCGTGCAGTTTTACAGAGACTCTAAGAGCAGCTCCACTTAAAAACCCACTACTTTCACTGCCACCATTTCTGCTCTGTGAGAAGCTGCCATTTTACAGCTGCAGCTCCCTGGGGCTTCTGCTGATGGCTCTGTATAATATAAAATTACACACAGAATTAACACAGAAGCTGTAGTAGCCGGAGCTTTGCTTCTGATACGGTCCAGTGCCATCTTCACACAACCCACCTTTTAAGTTTGCCAAGGTGTCAAGGCTGCTGCTTTGAACCCAGCACCTTTGGGGTGGTGGCACAAAGAGGAGCTGAAGGGTGGCACGAGAGCACCAGTGTCCCTTTGCTGGTTTGGGGTCCTCAGTGTCCCCCTGCTGTGGGGGCAGGAGGGAAGGAACTCTCCTTCTGCACAGCTCCCAGAGGATTTAAAGGGGTTTTTTGGGGTCCGAGACCGATCTTTGCCGGGCAGGCACAGCACAGCCCGAGGTCGGTTTCTGAGGCTGCAGTGCCCATTCCTGCAGGGACCAGGCTCTCAGGCAAGTGGGATGGGCATGGGGCCACCTTGGCCAGTGTTACCTGGCGTGATGTGCCCTGCCCCACGCCTGGCTCCTATGCGCTGAGCCTGGCTTTCAGCCTGCCTCTCCTCTCCACCACCGGCATCCTGACCCCAGTCCTCTCCAGGACTCGCACCAGCCCTCACACCACTCAGCAGGTCCATCAGGGAGCCCAGTTTGGCCACTCTGGGCTCCCAGAGCCACCGGCAGCACCTGACCCCATCACCCCACCCTGCGCCAGTGACAGGACCCACCGCAGTTGCTGATGGCAGAGGGTGGGCGAGGAGCAGCCGCTCCAGAGAGAGGGGGGATCCCACCAGCACGAGGTGTTTGAGCGCTCCCCATCCCTCCTGGCTCCCCGCGTCCCCCGAGGAAGAGCACCTGAAGCATGAATTCTCACCGCCACCTGCACAAACTGCTTCACACCCCAGTAAATCAGAACAGCAGACTCCCGAGTTTGGAATAAAACAAAATCATCCTTCACTTGTTTCACATTTAAGAAAAAAACATGTTTCATTAAAACAGTTTTAATGAAAAAATAAAGTTCTGAATTAAACTATAATTATACATGGCTGGAAGTGATGAACTAAAAGAATGGAGATGTTACGTTTTTTTTCTTCTCTCTCTGCTGATATCGTGACGTGCTGGACTTGTCAGACCCCATCTATCGGGATAAATCTGAAAAGGGAACACAACAAGAGTCAGTCACACCGATCAGTGTGAAGAGGAGCCAGTTCGCGTGGAGTTCACCGTTTCCGCCATAAAAGCTGGAGGAACACAATCCACGGAGGCCAGTGGAGTTGCAGACACGCTGTAAACACAGAGAGACAGATTTTCAGAGCAGGTCCAGCCCTCACGCAGCTCACGACCGGGATCTTCCAAAGTCTTTCCCTTTGCAGAGTGAAATGGCAGCATTTGTGAACTTTGGTTATTTTTCTGGCTGCAAAGAACAGTCAGGCAGCCATCGGGGGCAAGTCTTTGGCAAACTCCTCGGTGGTTCCACGAAGCTCCTGGGCGGCAGCACGTCACGGTCTTCGGGCTTTACAGAACCTGGAGCTGGTTTTCGGAACCCGGAGCCGTTGTTGCAGGTTGGTGGGACGGGGTTTGTATAAAGCAGCAGGCAAGAAGAACAGTCGCTCGTGGTGCACCTCTGTCATCCCGACCCGAGCGGGCAGAGCTCTGGCTCCCCTGTGTCCCCCCGGGGTGGAGCTTTGGCAGCCCCGTGGTGGCCGCCCCAAGGAGGGTCCCTGGCTCCGTGTGCTGGGAAGCCCCATGGTCACCACCAGGATGTGTCTCCCGATGAGCCGGTACCAGGATAAGGGCAGTCCCCTCGCCCCACGTCCCACCAGACACGGTGCTCGTTCATCAGCTGTAACTCTAGAGAAATACCTCAGAACACACAGCAAATCGCTCTGGTCACCCAGGAACATCCCCGCCGTCTCGGTGGCCTCACACACGAGTCTCTCCCTGTCCCGTTTCCCAATGGATTTCCCTCGGGCTGAGGCCCCAGGAAGCCCCATGGAGGGACCACAGTGTCGGCGGGGGCCTCAGCACCCTCCTGTCCCCCCCCAACATCCGAGGGGTCTTCATTGCACGTCATCCTGCTCCCGGTGTCGCCTGCGTGTGCTTCTGTCTGGGTGATTCGCAACCAATACATTAAAGATTCGGGGGTTTTGGTTACAAATCCATTCTCAAAAAACAAACAGCGAAACCAAAAGCCAACTCGGCCGTAGCACTCGGATGGAAATGACCAAATCCCAAACCAGACCTGCCGGGTTCTGAGTTCACTCTGGCCCCTTTTACAGCCCACGCTTGAATTCTGGGCTGAAAAAAGGGAGAGTCACCGTCTTCTTAAATCAGCACCTTAGAGTTTAAGGAAGGGCTGGGAAATGGAGCAAACAGCATCCCCCAGACACACGTTTGAGCCAATCATGCAAAGCAAAGTCACAAAAAAGAGACCTTCTGGGAAGAAACGGGGTGTCACTGATCCCCAGCGCTGCCTCTCCAGAAAAAGGGCTGCTCCCTCCTGTAAAGGCGCCGGTCCCTCGGCGCAGGGAAAGTCCCGTTTCCACGCGAGCGATGCCAAACCCCAGGGCTCCCCTCCAGCCTGGGCCTGCTGCAAGAGCACAGTACGAACTGACACCAGCTCCTACGGAGCCTCAGAGAGTCCAGGACTGATATATACGGACAAATGGGCAGGTATAATATTACATGAAAATTAAAACACGCGGCCATTTACTTTTCAGACTCTTCACACAGATTCCCCCCTTCTCCCTCTCTGGAGGAGGAGTCTCCTCGCACAGAGAGGGTTTGCAGTTTCCAGGTGGGATGAGAAAACGTTCGTGGCAAAGGTATCATACATTCCCCAGACATCACCCAGCTCACGGCTGCGACCGGCCAGACCCCCGCCCAGCCCAGAGGGCCCAGTCCCTCCCTCCGGCCGAGGGGGCTCCAGCAGCAGTTCTCACCAGTTGGCCTCTTCCAGCCCCGGCTGACGCCACTCGGCGATTCCCCGTCCCGGTTCTGGCGAGCGGGCAGCCCTCCGGCCCGAGCAGCAGCAGTTCAGGGAGCTCCCCCCAGCCCCCCGGCCGGGGTCCCAGCCCCCCCGCGCAGCGCCCCAGCTCCCCCTCCCTCCCCTAGTCCAGAAAGCGCCTGCGCGAGCCCGTCCGGGAGCGGTTCGAACGGCGAATGTCAAACTTGGAGTCCCGGCACTTCTGGCAGATGTAGACCTCTGGGACGTTGGACTTGCGGATCTTGGCGCAGGAGAGGTGGATCCAGGTGTGACACTCGTTGCACTCGATCATGGGCCGCCCGGCGAAAGGCTTCATGCAGAAGCAGGTGACCAGGTCCCAGGAATCGTCATCTGCAAAGGCGAACAGCGAGCGGCGTTTAACGGCCAAGGCCTCTCACCCGCACTGGGAATTTACTCTGCTTCTGTGCTAAATTAAGCACCCGGGTGTCAAAGCCAGGCACTTTGCTGCTTCTTCCATACCTGAAGGGAAACTCGTCTCTCCTGCACAGGAGGAGACTCTTGGCAGGACACGAGAGGCCATAATCCAGGAGAGCAGAACCAGCTCCTTCTTTAAACCCACAGCTTTTCATACAGTTTATTGCAAAAGCAGCCAATCAACCTCCCCTTCCGCCCGAAAACCCAACCCCTCCCCGGGCAGCGCACTTTCCCGTTACCCTCACGCCGCAAGCACCAAAGCGAGGGGTGACAGCACCGCCGCCACCCGCCGAGCCTGCCCGCAGCCAGGCACCTACCCGAATCCACCATGATGTCCTCGTCGTCGCCGGTCCCGTCCTCATCCCGGAAGACCACCTGCTTGCCCTGCCGAATGACCGTTCTCTTGCCCACGCTCTGGATCTCCACCGCCTGCTCGGCCGCCCCGGGGGGGTAGGAGACGCTGGAGGGGGTGTCAGAGTCCCACACCGAGCTCTGCTCGGCCGCAGACGGAGGGTCACCCTCGGACGAGGGGCTCATGGGCGTCTCCACGTAAGAGTCCTCCCCCTCCAGCTCCAGCAGCTTCTCCTCGTAGTCCTCCTCTGCAGACACCTCCGTTTCCCTCCTCTTCAGCTTTTTCTTCTTCCTGATCTTGTCCATCTGCTTTCTCTCCGGCAGGAAGTTGCCGGGTTTCGCCCGCTGGAAGAGGGAGCCGTAGGGCTTCGCTCGCTTGAGCTGACTGAAGTTCTTCCTGCTCTTGGCGGGCAGGGGCACGGCCGAGGGGACGTCATTGAACCGCGGGTCCCAACTATCGCTGTCGATGGTGCCCCCGGTGCTGTTGGGGGGGCTGGGGCTGTTCCTCAGCGGCGCTTCCTGGAAAACGCCGGGGGAGCGGATAAAAGCGTTAATCGGGAGGGGGCTCCGGTGCGGGGGGAGGCACCGCGCCCCTTCCCCCGCCTCGCCCGAGCTCCCGCTCTCCCCGGGGGTCTCCAGCGGGGCAGAGTCGCGGAGCCGCCCGGGCGCGGGGGAGGCGGCGGGAGCCGTTCCGGGATCCCGGCCGTTCCTCACCCCGCCCAAAACGCGCTGCCCCCCC
>JAOXNO010000009.1:465618-480650 GCA_028565335.1 Limnodromus scolopaceus
GGGTCCCCGGCTCACCTCCGGGGCGAACGGGGAGGCGCAGGAGTCGGAGTCCATGTCCCGGCGCGGGAGGCGGAGGCGGGGCCGGGGCGGCAGCGGCAACCGGGCAGCGCCGACACCCGCGAACCGCTCGGTACCGGCGGGAGGCGGCGAAGGGGCGGCCGCCCGCGCGGGGGATGCTGGGAGCGGTAGTCCTCTGGCGCGGGTGTCGCCGGGAGCCGTAGTCCGGCCGCGCGGGGGCTGCCGGGAGCCGTAGTCCGGGCCTGCGTGGTGACGGCCGCGGGGGCCGCCGGGAACGGCGGTCGGGGCAGGGCCGCTGGAGGGCGAGGCCGGGTCGGGGCGGCGGGTGCGACGGAGCGGAGCGGCGAGCGGCGGTGAGTCCGGGGGCGCCAAGGTAGCCGCGGGGCGCGGGTACCGCCGCATAGGCGTGCTGGGCCTGGGGGGGACGAAGAGGTTTATGGCAGGGTAGGGCCTGGCCGGGGGCAGACAGGGCGGCCGCCTCCCGCCAGCCCCGAGCCTGGGCTTGCCGCGCTCCGCGGGACGCACCGGGCCGGGCCCTAGAACCGCCGCGGGGCGATGGCTGCGACCGTCCACGGCCTGGGCCCAGGAGCGGCAGCCCCGGCCTCGGGGACCGGCCGCCTCCCGCCGCGCTGCCGTCGCCCCCTCGGGCCCCCGCCGGACCCACGTTCTCCGTGCGGGGTCCCATCCCGCACCGCACCCACACGCGCCCTGCTCGGCACGGCCTGCGTTACGCGGGACCGCTGCGTCCAAAAAAGCTGGAAACGCCGCGAGTTTAGCGAAGAAAACTTTATTTTATTGCCCTGGAGTTTATTTGACTGGAAGCGACTGGGGAGGGAGCGGGACGCGAGCGGGGACGGGGGGTTTGGCGGGACACCAGCCCCACCGCTCCCGGCCCCGGCGCTGGGGGTCTCTGGGTTGATGGAGCCGAGCTTTGCCTTCAATGCCAGACAGCGGCGGGGTCCGGGGGGCTCCGAGAGAGTGTCCCCTGGGAACACCCCCTCCGCGCCCCGCTTTCCAGGAAGGGCTCCTCAAATAGCGGGGAGGCTGCTCCTCCGGGCACCCTGTCCCAGAGACGTGGCGCCTGGGGGTTTAGGAGCCACGTTCGCAGAGCCATCGGGTGTAGGGAGCTCTGCTCGGCTCTTGAGAGGCTGCCTTAATCCTGGGAAACTTCAACACGGGCTTCTTAAAATTATAATTAGACTGAGCAGGGCAGGCTGCTGGCAGCGCCAGCACGTTATGCAACCGCCGCTCCTCCGTGACGGGGGAAGGAGGATGTTTTCCAGGGCTGTTTAGTTCATCCCGCTTCCCAGCCAGAGGACGTTTTTCCCTGACCTAACCCACCTTCTTCTTTCTTTTTTTATTTTTAATTTCTTGTCTCTGTCCTGCGAGCTGCTCTCGGGGCTTGATCCTGAGGGGCTCCACGCAGGGTGTGACGCGGCGTGTGCTCTCCCGCAGGCACGGCATGGCAGCGAACACCGGTGGCGGCAGCGGGGCGGCGGCGGCGGCGACGACGGGGGAGCCGGCGCACGCGGTGTCGCTGCTGCGGGGCCTGAGCGCGCTGCGGGCGGAGCGGAGCCTGCTGGACGTGACGGTGGTGGCGGGCGGCCGGGAGTTCGGGGCGCACCGCGCTGTCCTGGCCGCTGCCTCCGGCTACTTCCGCGCCATGTTCGGTGGGGCGCTGCGGGAGGCGCGAGCTGAGCGGGTGCGGCTGCACGGCGTGGAGCCCGAGTGCCTGGCGCGCCTCCTCGACTTTGCCTACACCGGCCGGGTGGGCGGGCTGGGCCCCGACATCGCCGAGCGCCTGCTGCGCGCCGCCGACCTGCTGCAGTTCCCCGCCGTCAAGGAGGCGTGCGGCGCCTGGCTGGCGCGCCAGCTGGAGCCCGCCAACGCCCTGGACATGCAGGACTTCGCCGAGGCCTTCGCCTGCCCGGCGCTGGCGGCTGCTGCCCACCGCTTCGTCCTGCGGCACGTGGGCGAGCTGGGCGCCCAGCTGGAGCGGCTGCCGCTGCCGCGCCTCCTCTCCTACCTGCGGGACGACGGGCTCTGCGTCCCCAAGGAGGAGGCCGCCTTCCAGCTGGCGCTGCGCTGGGTGCGTGCTGACCCGGCCGCCCGCGCCCCGCTGCTGCCGCAGCTGCTGGCCCACGTCCGCCTGCCCTTCGTGCGCCGCTTCTACCTGCTGGCCCACGTGGAGGGCGAGCCGCTGGTGGCCCGTTGCCCACCCTGCCTGCGCCTCCTGCGTGAGGCACGCGACTTCCAGGCCGCCCGCCTTGATCGCCACGACCGGGGGCCCTGCGCTCGCATGCGCCCCCGCCCCTCCACCGGCCTGGCCGAGATCCTGGTCCTCGTCGGTGGCTGCGACCGCGACTGTGACGAGCTCGTCACCGTCGACTGCTACAACCCGCGCACCGGCCACTGGCGCTACTTGGCCGAGTTCCCCGAGCACCTGGGAGGGGGCTACAGCGTCGCGGCCCTGGGCAACGACATCTACGTCACCGGTAAGTGTGCGGGGCACAACAGCGCTAGTGCTGGGATTTCCATTGCAAATACGGGGGTGCTAGTGGGGAGACTGGGCTTTGCTCGGGGCAGCAGAGTCTGAAACCGCTCCGTCGGTGCGACTGCAGCCTGAAGACGGGCACAGGGACTCCCGGAGTCGGTGCTGGATTTAGCAGCTGGTCTGGATCCAGGAGGAGGTGTTTTGCCATGACTAACGCTCCCGAGCGCGTGGGCAGAGGTCACAGACCTGGTACTGGTGGAACTTTCTAACTGCTCGCGCTGGGGAACAGGAGTGACTTGAGAGGGTTTTGAATTTCTGGCTGCTGAGAAGGTGTTTGGGTTCAGGGCCCCATGAATCACAAGTCCAGCGCGTGCTCCGGGCCGAGGTGTGTCAGAAAACCCCCAGTTCCTCAACCAGCCAGTGCCTGTGAGTCACAGTACCTTCCCCAGCACAAATCCTCCCTCCTCACCCTCCGCTGGGGCTGTGATTACTTCTGTCAAGGTGACACAGATGTGTAAATTTGGCTGTTAATCTGCATGTAGATGCCTCCTGTGAGCTACATCCCTGTAGCTGGAGTGGAGCCCTGCGGCAGCCGTAATGAAACCAGGCGCTGCAGAACCGCTCGCTCTGGGGGTGCGGGAGGCGCTGACAGAGACTGGAAGGGCAGGTCAGATGCAGGTGAACAGAAAACCGTTCCTTCTCTCGTCAGTGAGTGGAAAATGAGGCTCTGCTGTAAGGGTGGAGTTGTAAAAACGGTGGGCTGGCATATGGCTCGTTTGTGTGGATGCCCTCGTGTCCCAAAGGAGCTTTTGGGAGCCCCCCCAGGGGGTTCTGGGGACAGCGGTTCTGCTGAGAGCCCTGTGCTCCAGCGAGGCGGCTGCTGGCGGGGATCCTGGGCTGTTCTGCTGAGTGTCAGCGTCGTGGGGAGGGCTGGAAGGTTTCCGTGGCAGCCGGGTGCTGGCGAGTGTTAGTCTCCACCACGTCACAGCAGCTTCTGAGGAGCGACGGAGCAGGGGGTTGCAAAATGGGGAAGGAAAGTATTTTTTGGAAGGATGGAGATAGTCAAACCTGGGAGTCATGGCTAAGCACAGACTCGGAACGACATGGGAGAAATCCTTCCTAGCTCGCTGGGAGAGAAACACTGCAAAATTTCTGTTGAAGTGCACACACTTGCAGTGCACACTACTGCAGTTCACCCCGGTACTGAAATATCTCCCTAATGTACGGCCCTGGGAAGCAGAAAAGCGCGTGTGGGTGTTAAGGAGGGGTGGCTGGAAGACGCAACAAAGCTTCCAGTCCCGAAGCCCCCTCCTCCATCACCCCATGGTTCTCCCCTTTGTGAAACCCCACACTGAGCTGTGCCATGCTGTGCCATGCTGAGCCGTGCTGTGCTGTGCCGCAGGAGGGTCGGACGGGTCGAGGCTGTACGACTGCGTCTGGAGGTACAACTCCAGCGTGAACGAGTGGACGGAGGTGTCCCCCATGCTGAAAGCCAGAGAGTACCACAGCTCCACGGTGCTGGACGGGCTGCTCTACGTCATCGCCTCCGACAGCACGGAGCGCTACGACCACTCGGTGGACAGCTGGGAGGCCCTGCAGCCCATGCTGTACCCCATGGACAACTGCTCCACCACCTCCTGCCGTGGCAAGCTCTTTGCCATCGGCTCCCTGGCTGGCAAAGAGTCCATGGTGATGCAGTGCTACGACCCCGACAGCGACCTCTGGTCCCTCGTCAACTGCGGCCACCTGCCCCCCTGGTCCCTGGCCCCAAAGACCGTCACTCTCAACGGCCTCATGTACTTCATAAGGTGAGTTAGGGGGCGATCACCCACCTCCCCACGGCCCCTCTGGCCAGCCCAGGGTCTCCCCGGGAGGGCGTGCGGGTTTTGCAGGTGTTTGTAGGAGAGCAGCGTGTTGGGAAAGTGCAGCAGGGCTTCCTCTGATGGTGCAGGTGGCTCTGTGAGCCCCCACCCCGCTGTCCTTCGCTTCTGTCATAGCTTGACCTCAAAAAACTACACTTAAAATTGTGTAAAAATGTGTGACTCCAAACCCCCAGGCTGGGGAGCAGCCAGGTACAAATCCGGCTGGAGTCAGCAGAGCTGCTTGGAAATAGACTTCTCAGTTTTCTTGGCTTCTGGTCCAGCCCCACCGTGTTGCTATAAATAAGTGAGTAAGCTCCAAGAAAACGTTAAACTGTAGCGCAGGGGAGGACATCCTCCGTCTCAGCAGAGATAAGAGGGCTGAAGATGAAATGATTGGCCACTATTTTTAAGCGCCTTTCCAAATTGGGACTTAATTACCCATCTGAAGCTGTCCTGGTGGCGCAAATACTTCGGTTATCCACTTAATTAAAAATAAACGGAAAGGCATGCTAGCGCTGCAGCATTTCGTCTCGTTGTGTTGACTTTGAGCAAACATAGGCTTCTGTGATGGCCTCCAGACACTTTTCTTTTTTTAATCTCCTCTTGGCTGTGCATAAAGCAGCGACTTCTGCCCGAGACCTTCTGTTTGATTCATTTGGGTGCAGCCGGGTGTCTCGGTTCTGGCAGTTGTTTGCAGGTAGTGCTTTGAGCCGCCTCGTTTTCAGTAAACACTGGCGGGTGTTGTAGCTGCTCAGCTACTTGTTGCAAACCAATTCTATAGGTTTTCCTTTTTCTTGTTCATTTTAAAATACTGATGATTGACGCTTCAGGATTTCTGATCGCTTATGCACCTGCGGGAGTTAATGAGGAGATTATCGGGGTCAGATTTTTCTCCCCTCATTTCACGTGCTGCACGTGGATTCCGCTGCTCTGAATAAAGCTGGGAGATAATCTTTGGAGGACGGAGGAGTAGGTTATGAATAAAAGTCCCAAACTCATTTCTTGGTTAGTTTTAATAGCTCAGACTAAAGCCTCTGGCTGACGGTCCCCTCTAGTGGGACTAGTTTTTTGGAACTAGCATAGCAGGGAGGCTTTGGTCCCTCTTGGAGCTGCCCCTGAGACAGCAGAGGGGGTGCTGGCCTGGCTGTCACCCGTGCCTGAGTCTGTTGGGGGGTTCAGCCCCGGACTGGAAGTGTTTCCCCACCTGCTGCTGTGGTTATGGGAAGAGCTGGGAACAGCAGCAGCTCTTTCAGGCTCAGCAGTAGCGTCTGAGTCCCAAGGCAGGGACCAGCCCTCGGTTCTGAGGGAGAAAGGTGGGTCTTGGTGCAGCTCCGGGGGGCTCGGAGCCCTCGCTCACCTGTGCCCACGTTAAAGGTGTTCCGTGCAGGCGAACAGCGCTTCAGTTCCAGGTACAGTGCAAAAATAACTCAAGAAACAGGTTTCCGAGTGTGTAGTGTACAGGTTAGGGACTCTTGGCTGGAGGGTACCTCGGAGGTCTCAGGGCACACACCGCGGCTTCCCCGCAGGCAGGTTCCTGCTGTAGGGCTTTGCTCAGCAGAGAACTGCTGCTGTCACCGAGATCCCTCCTTTATTGTCACTCCCTCCCCTGCTCAGATTCCTGTCAGCAGTCGATAGCAGTACCTCGTCACCCATACAACAATGAGCGATGTCACAAGGGTTACAGAGACTGCAGCCTTTAGAATCCCTCAGGACTGTCTCGGAGTGACTGACGGCGCTTCTCCTCCTGCCCTGACCTTGTCCTCTCCGCATTCTCGTGTCAGCAGCGCCTGTCGGTGTCGCAAACGTCCCTCACCTGTTGCTGTCGCCCTCGTCTGCCAGAGGAGCGGGTGGGAGCAGCCCTGGGGGGGTCATACTGCCCCCGCCAGCCCTTCTTCTGCACTCCCCCGACCCCTCTAAATGTGGTGTTAGCGAAAAACTCACACCGTGGGGATGCCGATACTTTGAAGTGAGGGAGGTTTAAGCCTCTCCAGAACAACAGTGATTTTTCTTCCAGACCCTTGGTCTGTGAAACGCAGGCTTGTGGAAAGTTGGTCTGTGAACACACCCACCGTAGATGGAGACACGAAAAAAACCAACTAGATTTGAGAGCCCTTGCGATGGCACAGCAGTTTCCAACCCAGCAGAGCCATAGCTGCACAGGGGGCTCTAAGCAGGGCTCCCAGTCTGGAGCCACTTGCCCACTGGCTCCCATGGGGCCACCAACTCGGGGAGGGAGGCGGAAGCCAGTGCGTGCTGTCAGCTTGCTCTGCCTCCGCTCGCCCTGCCTGCCCTCCAAGGCAGCCTCCTAAAACCCAGCGTGCAGCAGAGAGCACAGAGCGCGCGGCTCTGCCTGCAGAGGAGCTCAGAAGTGCCTGTTGAACTGGGGGCTTCACAAGGCAGGAGGTTTTTAGAATGCAGAAGAGTAATTTTGTGTTTTCTCCCACAGAGATGATTCAGCTGAAGTGGATGTTTACAACCCCACGAAGAACGAGTGGGATAAAATCCCTGCCATGCTCCAGGTAGGATGCTCACCGACCTGCTGGATGCCTTTCGGTGTTAAAAATTGGTTTAATTTCCCTTTGGCAAACCAGGTGCTCTTTAGATTATTATAACCCCTTGCACAGGGAGTGCATTTAAGTGTATTTCAGTCATCTGGAAGGAAAAATGGAGGACTGTGATTGTGTCGGTGCGTGCTCAGCCCCAGCAGCAAGAGCTGGAGAACTCTGTCTCCTCCCGGAGTCTGGGCAGCGCTGGATCACAGCCAGCGCCAGCAGCTGGTGGGCACCGAGTCCCGTCCAAGAGATGCAGGACGGTGCCCGACACCTTTATCATCTGCCTAGTTGGGCAAAACTCTTCCTTTCTAATTGTTGTGTTTATTTTATTTTTTTTTAAATTGTAGGTCCACGTTGGGGGCAGCGTGGCCGTGCTGGGTGGGAAGCTCTACGTCTCCGGCGGCTACGATAGCACCTTTGAACTCTCAGACGTCCTGGAGGCCTACGACCCCGAGACGCGAACGTGGAGCGTGGTGGGCCGCCTCCCCGAGCCCATCTTCTGGCACGGCAGCGTCAGCATATTCCGGCAGTTCATGCCCGAAACCACGCAGGAGGATGACAGCATCACGCTGGACAACACCATTAACCTGAACAGGCAGCGCCAAAACCTTCACGACCAGAACCTTAACGAGCTTCGTTAGCGGGAGAAGGTGCTGTCCCCTTGGCTCCACGTGAGTTCATTTTCCAGAACCAGTGTTGCTTTGAGAGAAGGCAGAGGCAAAGCAGAGCTCGGAAACACAAACGTACTGATGATAGAGGGAGTGAAAACTGTGAACGCTTGACGTGCTGCTGAGCCGCCGCTGGCAGCGAGCGAGGCCAAGGGACCCGAGGGGTGAACTCTGAGGAAAGCGACCGCCTTCAACGTCACCGCAGCATCGCAGCTCACGGCCTTTGGTCAGACGCCTTTCACTGGAAGCTCCTTCACCCTGTAACGCTTCCTTTGCCACCAAACTCCTTTCTTCAGTTGCTTTTTGGGGAGGGGTCTGTCTGGTAGGACGGTGGTCCTGAGCACGTCCTCCTCTGCATGGCTGGAGGGGAAAGGCCTTCCCAGGAGAGCTGGAGGCCCAGTGGGGTGAGAGCATCGTATGAGAACGTGGCCCTTCTGGGTCCTCAGTTCCCGTTCCTGCCTTCAGGAGGGACCGGTGTCCTGCAGCAGGGACACCCCCCACCCCGCCCCGAGCTTCACCTTTCCCTTTGTCTGAACTTCAGTTCTTCTGGGATTTTGGTGGGGTTTTTTTTAAGTTGCAGCATTGAAACGTTTGCAGATATTTGTTTTCCAACCCTTCAAAGCACAGCACTTTTTCCTTCTAAGAAGAAACATCCTTATTTATCTTGAATCCCATTCTCACAGCTGGAGGAGAAGGGGAGAAGCCAGTTCCCCCTGTAGCCGGCCCGAGGGGTGACTCCTGGGGCCGCTGCTGCCCCCGGTGAGGAGCCCCTCTCCCCTCCTGCCGCCCCGGGGCTGAGCTGGGCAGAAAACGCTGCTGCTGGTGGGGAGGGCTGTGGGGTGTCAGGTCTGTCCCGTGGCGTGGGGTCGGGCAGAGCGACCCCGGGCAGTGAGAGCTGGTTTGTGTTTCTTTGCTGTTTTTAAGGAGCCAAGTCGGTGTTGTGCTATTTTAGGAAAAAAAACCCCAACCCTTATAGGGAAAGGTGAGCGCGGCTTCCTCGGGAGGGTTGCCCTGACGCAGAATCGCTTCCAAATGCGTCACCTCCTGGGAAGGACCCACCGGCCCTTGGGGGGGTCTCACACCTCCAGGTCGCAGCCGCTCTTGGGAAAAGGCCGCTGGGGTGTTCCGGTGAAGGTGTAGGAGTTAGTCAGAGTGTTGCCGATTGAAAGGTAGTTATTTTAGAGGTTTTTCTTCTTCTTTTTGTTTGAGGTTTGCTGTTGTTTTTTTGGCCTGTGTAAGATTTGCCTTTATCCTCGCCCGAGTGACCCTGCAGGTTTGGGCTGTGGTTCCTCTCTGCCGGAGCTGAAGGGAAGGTGCCAGGAATTTTACTCCTGGAATGTTTCTTGAACAAACAGCTAAAACGGGGGGGGTGGTTGTGGCTCACCCGAAAACGAGCATTGAACCTTCAGGAGAACTGTGAAGTGTGACAATGCTGAAGCATCATCTGGGGGCATTTCCTCCTTCCATCCTTCATCTTTAACCAATAGGAAAAAAATCTGAATTTAATCTTGAGTGAGAGGGAAATCCCCTACGCGTGACGGCGCCTGGGATGGGGCACTGTCAGAGCCCGTCTCCACACCCCCAGCGGCTCCACAGCTTTAAAGAAATGGGGTTTCCTTGAGCGCTGGTTTGTGCTGCGCTCCTCGGGAAAGCTGCTCGTGAAACCCGGGCGGAGACTTTGACAGTGCCTTGGAACGGCTGCGGGTTAAAAGTTGAACCCCTCCCCGGTGCTGCTGCGGGCTGGGGAGCAGCGGGCCCCCCTTGGGCAGGATGCAACGTAGGGGCCCACAATTTGGGGCAGCTCCTTTGTCACATCCCCACGAGGCCGAAGCAGCCGGTCCCGGGCAGAGGCCACACAGCTGAAGGCACGACGCAGGCGCTATAAATAGCCCCCACACTCTGTCCCTGCTGCCCCCAGCCTCCCCCCCTTGCCCAACCATCACCCATCAGTATTTATTTTTTGTAAAATTCATTGTGTCTGAAGCTTTGAGTACAGTTCAAATACCGTCCTTTGAAACAAAGGCATTTTACATTTACAGATAATGTATTTTTATTCTCATAGTTTGTTTTTAAATTTACTTGCAGCTGTCAAGTTCAATAAAACGTGACATAAATCTCTGTCATCTCTGAGGGGAGGATCCCGGCTGTTCTTACTGAGATGTTTCTCGTTCTAGGCCTGTGGTGTGTTCTGCCTCTGGGTGAGTAAGGAGGGGAAGGGGAGCGAGTGCCATTTGGGGGCAGGTGGGGGTCTCCCCCCACCCTGGGAATACTCAGGAAACAGATCTCGGTGTCACCACAACCCTGGGCTGGGTTATTTCAGGCAAATATAAATCCCACACCTGAAAACTGGAGCTTGGAGCATTGTCCAGCCCTCGAGGTGAAGTGTTTCAGGTTAAATCAGTTCAGTGGCGAGACCCCAGGGGCCATACCCACCTCCGAGGGGGTGAAGAACCAGCAATTGGCAGGAGCTCGACTAAACCAAGTAGAAATAAAGCATAAATGTAATGGAGGAGACAATCCTCAGGGCAAGCCTTAAGGACAGGCAGAGCCGTGCTCTCCGGGGAAGGTAAGTTTAATCTCAAACTTTGGAGCTCAAAGACAGAACCGCCAGCGAGTGGCAGCTGCCCGCCCCTCCGGCTGCAAACGAGAGCTCGTTAAAGACCAACTCGCAGAATTACACACAGAGAGTCGTCGGTCACATCCCGCCTCACGCAGCGCATGTACATTTATTTCAGTTCCACTCTCTGAGAAGCTTCATGTTTGTTTCTTCGTTTGAGACCTGATTATAACCATTATAAGGTCATTTCCCGAGCCTGGGGCAGGAGCTTTGCGGGGAAGGGGCTCACCCGGAAAAGAAGCAGCGACACCGGGTGGCTCCAGCCCGATGCTTTATTGTGTTGGGGAGGGGGAGCGTGCAGGCATCGCTACGTTTCACAGTCTTCAGGAATCGTTGTGGTGATAATTAGCGATTGCTCAATCACGTCTGCTGTAGAGAAGTTCTCGTTGGAGCAGAGTCTCTGCACGGGGATCTCCTCGGGCAGGGCCCCGCGGGACAGGGACTCCACGATCACCTCGGCCGAGCCCACCTCCAGCGGCGGGGGCGGCTGCAGGGCCACCACCACCGCCTTCTCGTCCTCGATCACCAGGTTCCGCAGCTTCCGCTGCCGCGGGTTGTAGTTCTCCACCCGGTCATGAATCTCCATGTGCCGCCGCAGGTGAGCCTGCCAAGGGAAGGGGCCGGAGGCGCGGTGAGGGCCAGCGTCACGGTGGTGAGGGGTCCCTGGGGCTGGGGGATGCTCACCTGCCGCGTGAACTTGTAGCCGCACTCGGTGCACTCGAACTTCCTCACGCCCTTGTGCCGGCGGACGTGGACCCGCAGCTGCTCCACCGCTGAGGAGGGAAGGGGGAGCCTGTCGGTGGCGGCACCGCTTGTTGCCATCATGGCAGCCACGGTGACCCGTCCCAAGGGAAGGAGGGCTCCAGCCTGGCCATTACCTTTGAAGGTTTTCCCGCAGATCTGGCAGAAGTGGGGCCGCCCCTCCTGGTGCCGGCTGGCCACGTGCCTCAGCAGCGGCCCCTTCTCGGTGAAGCGCTGTTCGCAGAACTCGCAGCCAAAGGGGCGCTCCCCGGTGTGGGTCCGGTTGTGCTTGTCCAGGCTCGCTGCCAGACGTGGGGGAAAAAGGGGGGGTCACAGTGGGGCACACGCCCCCCATCCGGGGACAGGTAGGAGCCACGACAGTGAGGACTGCACACTCGCAGCGCAGGTTGGGTTGGGGAGGGTTAGAAGCAGCACAAGCAGCAGCCCGCTGGTCTGGGCTAACCGGGGGAAAACTCTTCATTTTCTTCCTTTTTGTGTCGTGAGGGTAATAGAGAGAAGAGGAAGGTGCCTTCCTCAGCGTTAGGCACACACGCTCACAGGAGTGTGGCTTTGCTCCCAGGGAAAGGGGGCAGGAGGAGGTGGGTTTCACTCTCTGGGGGTCCCCAGAGCACAGTGCCCGGCCCCGCCAGCCCCAAACGCGCACCCCAGGGGTACCTTGTGTGCGGAAGGTCTTGCCGCAGAGGTGGCACTGGAAGGGCTTCTCGCCCGTGTGCGTGCGCAGGTGCATGTTGAGGTTGGCTTTCTGCGTGAAGGCGTGGTGGCAGAACTCACAAACGTAGGGACGCTCATTCCTGCAGGCAGGGGAAATGATCTCTTCATCCCTGCCCCCCAGAGCCGCTGCTGCCCCTCGCCCGAAGTCCTTGTCATTAAACCCTACCACAACCTGTCCCAAACTAGAGCATTTTGGAGGCCCACAAAAGCTTTTCTGCAGCCATGGGGCTCCCGCACTGATGCCTCCCACCCCTTGGGCGTTACAACCAGCCCAGCAAACAGAACGCTGAGGTCGAGGGTGGGGGGCTGGCGCGCAACTGCCACTTCAAGAACAGGGATTAGCCAGGCTGGTGAGCCTCAGCCATCACCTGTAGGACTATGGTCACACACCCGGAGGAGCGCTGGTGGTCTGCACTCCCTTTGGGAGGCAGAAGCAGAATGCCATTGGCCCCTCACCAGATTTCTGGCAGAAGTTTGAGCCCAGCACCTCGGGAAAGAAGGTGCTTGCTGCCCTCCAGCCAGCTCCTCAGTGGAGGAAGCACAGCCAGAGTGAGGAAGAGGAGGCCATGGGTCACCTCGTACCTGTGCTTGGCCTTGATGTGCATCTGCAGGCCGTTACGACTGGAGGCCCTGTGCCCGCACTCCTCGCAGACAAACAGCTTCTCTCCCCGGTGCTTGAAGGCCTCGTGCAGGCGCAGCTCTGTCCGAGACAGAAAGCACTTGGAGCAGGTCGAGCACTGCAAGGCCACAGGAGAGTGCGGGGTTAGGCAGCTCGCCCGCCCGCCCCCGCAGCGTCTGCCCAGGACCCCTCCCTCTGGGGCCCCCCGCGGAGCACCCCCAGCTCCCAGATCCCTAATGGGACGAGGCAGCCAAAGGTGAAATGCTGGTCACTACTTGGGTCTGTCAGCCAAAAACATGACCGTGGCTGCTCCTGTACCCAAACCCCCTGTTCCCAGCAGCTCTGTAACTTCCCGCCCCACTGAGCGCAGCCAGACAGGACAACAGGCACCATTTTCTTGGCCAGGCCTGGGTGCAGGATAATTCCCCCCACCCACAGCAGCCCCCCACCACCCGCCCGCTCCCCTTACTGCGTGGGGCTTCGGGGCGCCGTGCAGCTTTATCATGTGGCTCTGCAGGTCCTTCTTCTGCATGAACTGCTGGGCACAGGAGGAGCACTGAAAGGCAGGAGGGGGGGGTCAGCTGCCAGCCACCCCCCAAGCAGCGATTTTGGTGCGAGGAGAGGATTGGGGGTGCATGGGCTGGGGAGCACTGGTCTGATGCTGGGCCAGGCCACCCCAAAACAGAAAGACTTGTCCCCTCCTCCACGCCAGCCTCCAGCAGCCATCTGTAGGGACACCGAAGGCGGGCACTGCTGACCTTGTAGGGCATCTCCCCGGTGTGCGACACCATGTGCAGCCGCAGCTCCATTCGCCTCTTGAACACCTCCTGGCAGACGGAACACGTGAAAACCTGCAAGAGACAAGGGAGGTGTCACCTTCCGC
Organism: Limnodromus scolopaceus; assembly: GCA_028565335.1. Lineage (NCBI taxonomy): Eukaryota > Metazoa > Chordata > Aves > Charadriiformes > Scolopacidae > Limnodromus > Limnodromus scolopaceus. The sequence continues at coordinate 478,805 of JAOXNO010000009.1, forward strand.
AGAACTGAGAGCCCGACGCGAAGCCCACGACTCAGACCAGAGCTGGCACCCAGATATGAAGTTTAACCCACACCCCCAGCGATCTGGATCTTTTACGAGTATCCTTGTGTGCCTGAAAAAAACCAGACAAAATGAGAGTTGTCTGGAAAATCAGACAAAAGCTACTGCTGTCCCCATCAGCAGCAGATCTGGCGGGGCTCTGGCTGTGGCACATGTGCCGTGCAGTGCTGATGAGGGGTGGTTTTATTCAGTAGCTGAGTGTGACATGGACTGTGGCTAGAAAAAGGCTCGAATTTTGCTCCTATAAACCGGCACCCGCTTTCCAGAGCACAGGCAGCAGCTTCCCGGGCATACCTGCTCGGATCGGTTCATGCAATTTCTGGCTTCATGTTCCAGGAGATTCTCTTTTCTAAAATAGCACTTGCCGCATTTGGAACATTCAAATGGCTTTTCTCCAGTGTGTTTCCTGGAGGAATACAAATGGAGAGCATCCGTCACTGCCGGTCCCACAGCAGAAATGCATAAACAGGCCCCGCGAGGACACTGCGAAGGACCAGGCAGCTTTCACACACCCCCAGGGCCAATATTCAGAGTTCCAAACGCTGCCTCTCACGCCAGCTTTGCTGCCCCTGCCAGAGCGCAGTTGAGCTGCTGGTGCCTACTGCGCTCCACAGATCCCCCATTTCATAAGGCGATGGTTTGCCCTGCGCAGGCAAGCAAAGTTTGTGCCCTCTCTGCAGGCACCGCTTTTGCCTCGGCCATCACCCTGAAGCCCCTCATGGAGCCTGACCACACCATTGCACTCCCACAGCCCCAGCACACCCACCCCCCAGCGTGCTTCCCCCAGCCCGTGCAGAGGGGACCCCCTTTCCCCACGGGGGTGCACTGAGGCCCCAAGAGCAGCTGTTGCCCACCCCCTGTGGAGGATCGGGTGGGAGGGGGCCGAGCCCCACGGGGCAGAACGACACAATGTAAGTCCCGGCGCAAGAACACAAGGGGAAGGAAAAGTCAGAGCATTTACCTGTTGTGCACTTTAAGGTAATATTTGCTGAGGAAGGTTTTATGACATGTGGGGCATTCAACCGGCACCGCTGTACCTTTTCTGCTCCCTGGCGTCCCCGCCACCCCCGTGCTGCCAGGCGCCTTCCCCGGGGGAGGACTCTTTTTGCTCCGCAGGGCCTTTTTCTCGGGAAGGGACTCGCCGTCGCTGTCCCCCCGCCCGCCGTCGCCCGCCGCTGCCTCCTTCGGGGCCGGGGGGGTGGCCTGCGAGGGAACAGGCGGCCATCACCGCGCCTCTCGGCCGACCCTCCCTGCCCGCTCTCCCACCCACCTCCCGTCCCCCTCACGCACCGCTTGCCCGCCGGGCTGCGGGGGCGCCGCGGCCGCGATGTCGGCCCCCTCTGGGCGACTGGGGGCGGCGGCGGCGCGGCGGGGACGCTGGCGGGGGGCAGCCGGGCGGAAGGCCCGGCAGAGCGCCACGGCGTCGGGTACGCCCAGCTGCTCGGCGGCGGCCAGGAGGCGGGCACGGTTGTGGGCGGTGAGAGCCAGGCGGCCGGTGTAGAAGAAGTCGAGGAGGAGCTGGAAGGTGTCGGCCAGGCCCTCGGGCAGCGCCACCGGCCCGCCGGGGCCGCGGGCGCGGAAGAAACGGGAGCAGCTGGCGAGCACCGGCCAGTGAGCGCGGAACTCCCGCCCGCCCACGCCCAGCGTCGCGTCGCAGAACTGCCCCGCGGCGCGCTGCCGGTTCAGCTCCCGCAGGACGCGGACGCTGTGCGCCGCCGCCGCCGCCATGGCCGCGTCGCTACCGGGCCCCGCCGCCCGCCTCCATCTTGGCAGCGCCGGATGTGGC
>JAOXNO010000009.1:485572-504346 GCA_028565335.1 Limnodromus scolopaceus
GAGGTGACTCTCACAGCCAAGGTGTGCGCAAGAACAACTGTGCCTCTTTTGGAGCTTCTCTGGGAACTACTTGCAATTGCGCCGCCGTCCTCCTCCTGGCACCGCGGCAGGTGGGCACCGACCGGCCCCGCCGCTCCGGGCCGCCCCGCCGCCGCCTCACCGCCCTCTCTCCCCCTGCAGGCGCTGACCTTCACCGGTAAGTGCCGCCTGCGCTGCCTCTACGGCGCCGTCCGCCTGCTGGGCTTCGCCGTCGCCTCGCACCAGCCGGGGCTGCCGGTCTTCTCGCCCTCCACTCACTGCGCGCTCACCCTGGAGGCGCTGCCCGCCGACCGCCCGCCCGCCGCCGACCTCCGGCAGCTCCGCGCCGCCGCCCGCGCCGCCATGCGGGCCCACAGCGTCCGCCGCCGTGAGTGCTAGCTTCGGCGGGGAGCCGTCGGCTGCGGGCCGCCATTTCGCGGGCGGTGCGGGGAGGGGGGGGGGGCGCCATTTCGCGGGCGGTGCGGGGAGGCCGCCATCTTGTGCGCAGTGCGGGGCGCCACCATTTCGCGCTGCCCTCGGCCGCTGCGGTGGGCTGAGGGCGGCGCTCTCCCCCCGTTGCAGAGGCGCGGGTGAAGGTGATGGCACAGTTCTCCCCGGAGTGCGCCCTGGTGCTGCTGGAGCACCTGGACACGCCGGTGACGCGGTTCCTGCTGAGCCACCCGCCGCTGTCACGGCTCTTCGAGCCCCAGGTGAGAGCCAGCGGGCGTCGTGATGGCCGCTCCGCCCTGGGCGGCAGTGTGGATGCCCTGCCTTCTCCAAAACGGGCCTCATGCAGAGCCAGAGGCGGCTGCCCCGCTTAGCGTGCCTGTCAGCATCCAGCAGCGCAGCTACAGGGCCTTCACACACCTCACTAAGCGTTTTTCCCTCTTCCTTAGAAAAAGGAAGAATCCAGCTTCACGCCAGAAGATGCAGTTCTGGCGTCTGTGGGCATTGTGCAGTGCAGCCCCGACCGCGGGCTGCTGGTGTCGGAGAGCATGTGCCTGGCCCTGGAGGAGCTGATCCAAGCCTGCTGTGGTGAGTGAGGCTGGGAGGAAGGAAAGTCACGAGGCTTTTCATGAGTTAAAGTTGGGGAGAGCGTGCCCTGGGACGGGCACTGAGCGAGTGTCATGGTTTTCCCCTAAAGAGTGGGAGTTGTGAGCTTGTGCGTCACCTCCAGTGGGTTTGTGCCTCTGCTGCCAGACAGGCGCCTTGCTGCTGTGAAGGCACTTCCCAAGCTGACGTCAAAACTTATTTTGCTCTCTCTTGTAGCAGGTAGAAATAACACCCTTTTACTTATCCAGCAAGATCTGAAACAACATGAGCAATTGGAGTTCATAAACACTGTGTGGTTGTGCTAGGGCTTGATTCTCACTTCAGGAGCCTCTCCCCTTTACCGCTACACTTAACATGCCTCTCTTTAAGGGATTTTTTTTTTTTCCCCAGTGTAATTAAAATATATCCTAGTCAGATCACAGAGTCGTGTAGGGATTTGGGGGCTATTTTTTATGTAAACAGGGCAGATCAGAGTAACTGACAGCATTGGTCTGTTTCAGAGTGTGTTTGTTTTTCCAGCGGAAGATGAAGGTGTTCCCCTGATTCTGGTGTGTGGCCCAAAAAACACTGGGAAATCGACATTTAACAGATACTTGGTGAATCTGTTACTGAATCGGTGAGTCTTTACATGTTCTATAAGTTTTTAAGTACTGCGTGGGATTTAGGAGAAGGAAAAACTGCCTGCCAGGATTCTCAGAAAGTGTCGTACAACTGGAAGATGGATGTCTTTTAAAAGCAAACAAAAATTTACAAAAATAGGTATTCTTGTCTTGGGTTCCTTTCAGAAAAGTTGGCTACTGAAATACTTCTATTGAATTAAAATTGGTGTCTTGGAATATGTGAACTAATTGAACGCCAAGCAGTTTGGTTCAGTAAGGAGCTGGGAGTTAGAACGCTTGAAAACATGGAGTAAGTTATAATTTCTTAGTGTCTTTAAGGATTCTTGGCAGAGCAAGGTGTAGAAGCTTATTCTCCTGACCAGTGCATGCTTAAAATAACGATTATAAAGTCTATAAATCTGAAATGGCTGGTCTCAGGATGCCCAGTTAGCGCGGGAGCGGGTGTAGTGTAACAATGAACTGTAGGTGAGCCTTTCACATTCTTACTCAATACCCTTCAAGTGAGGGCAGGAGAGAGACAAGTGATGGTTTGATTGTATTAGAGAATTTAATTTTGACGGCCTGGAACAAAGTCAGATTGTGGTTCTGGTGTGTTCCAGGTCATGTCCTATTTGGTTTTTAGCAGAGGCTAACATACGGGCTTCTTTCACTGCAGCCTTCCCTCGGTTGAATACATGGAATGTGACATAGGTCAGACTGAGTTTACGCCACCTGGATGCGTGTCCTTAAGTAACATAACGGAGCCCATTCTCGGTACATGTTTTGCCATTTTCTGCTGTTGCCAGAACCCTGTTTGATTTCCAGAAGGTGCTTTCTGAGTAGAGGCTGTCACATGAGTCAAAGGTGCACATGGGAAATAAACCAAAGCCTGTTCCAGTTTCCTTGCTGGGGGCATCAAAGCTTCATGTGAAAATCTCCAAGTAACACAGACCTGTTCTCTCTCCTTGGTTTTTTTACCATTTTGAAGAGAGAAGATAGTTGTTCATGAGGGGGTGGGACAGGCTGTGGCATGTCAAACTGGATTTTCAGCCTTTTGGATTTGAAAGGTTTCTTTGGGAAAATCTTTCCCAGTTTTTAGCAATCATTGATGAAACTTGCTTGAGAAATACCGAGGGAGCCACAGAAAAAAAACTAGAGCCAGAGAAATTGACGGTGTTTGTGGTCTTGTGGATTTGGGTTGGTGTCTAAAAAGGATGTGGCCAGACTTGTGTGCTTTTTGGATGGTCTGTCACAGAAGATTGTTGTTTTAAAATTCACAGGTGTGTCACCAGTGATTTAAAACAAACAAGGGGGGCGGGGGGGGAAACAAAGAAAAGTGACAGAAAAGTTTCTCTATAGGCACATGCTGTACCAGGAGTGTGGGATGGGAAAAGAGGACAGGTTATTTTGGAAGGGGTTGCGTGTGGGTGCTGCAGGGATGGGACCATTTTGATTTGGCTTGCTGAGACCACCGGCACTTTGCCGCGTGCTTTTCCAGGCCCACCCTTCACCCATCAACAGACGCCGCGTAAGATGGTGTATTATGGACAGACCAGTTGTGAGCAGGACACAGAGAGATACCTCGATGTTGTGAAGTACGTGTTCAGCTCCTACAAGAAGGAAGTGCCTTTAGTCGTCAACACCATGGGCTGGGTGAAAGGTAAACGGGGAAAAATGTATTCCCAAGAGGTTGTGGTGCAGCACCATGCTTTCCAGAGTCCAGAACAGAAAATACAGGTTGCCTGCCTTGGGTTAGTACTGGTCTTCTCTAGCCTCAAACATCTGTCTGCTGAGGAAAGGCTGAGGGACTTGGGTCTTTTTAGTCTGGAGAAGAGAAGGCTGAGGAGGATCTCATCAACACCTATAAATACTTAAAGGGTGGGTGCTAAGAGGATGAGGCCAGTCTTTTTTCAGTGGTGCCCAGTGACAGGACAAGAGATAACGGGCACAAACTTGAACATAGGAAGTTCCATCTAAACATGAGGAGGAACTTCTTTCCTGTGCGGGTGGCAGAGCCCTGGAACAGGCTGCCCAGAGAGGTGGTGGAGTCTTCGTCTCTGGAGACATTCAAACCTGCCTGGACACGTTCCTGTGGGACCTGCTCTGGCAGGGGCTTGGACAAGATGATCTCCAGAGGTCCCTTCCAACCCCTGCCAGTCTGTGATTCTGTAATCACGTCCTGAGCTGTTCATGTAGCAGCTACAAGCGTGTTTTCTCTGCTTCCTAAAGGCGAGGGGCTGCTGCTGCTGATCGATATCATCCGGCTGTTGTCGCCCAGCCACATCGTGCAGATGGACGTGTACGACTGGAAGGCCATGGACCCGCTCACCCCCGAGCATGTCCACCTCACCCCGGGGCTCTACACCAAGGGCCGGCAACCGGCCCGCCGCCAGCCACTGGGGACCAGCAGCACAGAGAGCTGGAAGCCCTCTGAAGGGGGGGCAGATGCCTCAGCTCCCGAGTACAAGCTGCTGTACGTCCATCCGGAGTTCCCTCGAGCAGGGGTGGCGGGTGAAGCGTAAGTAGGAAGTTCAGTGCTTTGTGGTGGTTTGTGGGATTGACACAGTCACACGCAGTCCCCACGGGAAAGGCTTTGGCCTCAAGAGTTCCGTTAAATCGGTCAGAGCTTACTCATTACATATTAGGGGGTTATGTTTGGGTTTTCTGGGTGTTTTGTCAGGGAGAGGTTTGTGTGGGGTTGAGTTTTAGGTTGGTGGGGAGGGGGTTGTTATTCGCTACTGTACTCCCAGTGACCACTGGCAGTTACTTCTACACTGGACATGACTTCACTTGGGGTCATTGAATACTCTGTCTCTATTTTATTCTAATTGGGAGGTTCCTCACCAATTTCTTTCAGATCTAGGTGGTGATTACATTATTTCTTAATTTTGCTGATACTTTGAGCATCTCTGAAACATTTATCTTCCTGGATCTTGGGTCTTTCTTGCCAATTCTAAGGGCTTTTTTTTTTTTTTTAACTCGTCCTTCACTAATGAGCTATTTAAGAAAACAAATGTATTACTCTGTTCTGCGAGTGACTGACTGAAAGGTGTGCAGACACCAGCGTTGGAGAAGGGAGCTGTTATCTAACAACAGACTTTGTTAAATTAAAAACCAAATGCCACCCTTGTTAATTAATGCCTTTTTAAAGTTGAAACAAACATTGCCACAAATCTTGTGATCCTTTAGAGAGGATAAAAACATGGTTCTAAATTTTCTTCAGCGGTAGATATTTTTAAAAACTAACCCTTTGTGAATGGTGGTGTCCCGGGGACGGAGGGGTGGCGGTGGGATGGTGGTGAGGGTGTGCTGCCGCTGCCTGACACACTCCCCGTGTTGTTGCAGGCGGGTGCACAGCGGGGTCCTGCGGGACATGTCCATCCTGGGGTACCTGGGGCAGCTGCAGTCCCCAGACATCGGGGCGGTGCTTCCACTGCACAGTCTCGTGCCATACCAGGTAAGTGGGTGTTTCAGAAAGGCTTGGGGGGGTGGCCAAGAGCCCGGCTGGTGGTGACTGACAGCTCTGCTTGTACTGGGGATGGTTTTGGGGAGAGGGAAAAGCGCTCTGTAATCTCCAAAAAGATAACGATTTTATTGAATGAGGATTTGTCAAGATGTGGGCATGGAACCTGCTCTCTGTCTGGTCAGTTGTTGGTGTTGGAGCTTGTGTTTGCTGCGGAGATAAGGCCTGTCTGTAGGTGTGGGGTTTGTTTACTTGGTGTTAATCTCTGAACTCGAACTAAAGTGATGTTGAGCCGATAAACAGTTCTTTCTTCTTTTTCTTTACACCCTCAGGTACCTTTCAGTGCAGTCGCACTGAGGGTGATTCACACCGACGTGGCTCCCACCAACATCATGTACGCAGTGAACGCCAGCTGGGTCGGGCTGTGCCGGATTCCCGATGAAATCAGGTGCCAGTCGGACGGGCCTGTCCTGCTGACACAGACACCAGTCTGTGACTGCCTCGGCTTTGGTGAGCCAGCCCCAGGGACTACCAGCCACACTATCGCTGCCCTGTGCTCACAGACAGGGTGCGGAGTGCTGGAATGGCCTCCTCTTTCAAAAACAGCTGAAAAAGTGGGATAAGATGAAAGAATAATGGTGTTTGCTCTTCTGTCACATGCTGTGCTTCCAGTCCTGTGGCTTTCCCTGGCTTGTGGTGGCAGCCGTGGGCAGTGTCACTGAGCAGTGGCTGTCGGAGCTGCTCTTTCATAACCTGACATTTTACTTGCTTTCTGGATTCACGATCTCAAAATCAGATGCCACATGGCTTATGGCAAATCCCTTCACTTGGCTGTCAGTTCCCTCCTGTCACCCACTTTGCTCTTGCGCTTCTGCCTCGGGGTTTGGTACCGAGCTCCCCAAGTTCCTGCAGGAATGTGCCAGCGAGCAAGGACAGGTGGCTGGGAAATAGCTGTTTGTGTGTGCGCTGAGGTACTGAAAACCGGGATTTGGTGGGGCAGGGTGTTCTCCAGATGTGTCTTGGATTCTTCCCTTGGCTCTAGGAGAGCTGCTTAAAGGGCTCTGGCTGCATCTGGTTACAGAGTGTGAAAGGATGGGCTGGGGTCAGGCTGAACTCCTCGTGTGTTTGTTCCAGGAATTGTCCGGGGGGTTGAGATGCAGAAGAAGCTTTACCACATTCTGACACCGGTGCCCCCGGAGAAGCTGAGGCTGGTGAATTGTCTGCTCCTGGGCAACATCGCTGTCCCCAACTGCGTCCTCGTGGGGCAGGTAGGAGCTGGCAGGGCTCAGGCTGCCAAGCGGGTTTTCCCGTTCCTGATTCCTGGGGCTTACACCTGCCTGGAGATGTCTGGGCAGAGCAGATGGTTATCGCTCTTAGGAAATTGTCCTTAATGCGCAGAAACAAGGGAGAGGAGAGCGTTCCTCTCGTGTTTGAGATACCAGAGCGGGGTTTGTTTGGTGACAGCTTGTTCCTTCCACCAGGCAGCTGTCTGGCTGTCAGTCTGCAGAGGAAAGTGCTCTCCCTTCCCTTGAAGATACGAGTTCTTAAAGTTCTGTTTTCTTTCTTCCCAGCAAGGAATTGAGGGAGAGATCCCCTATGTCACATCCGATTACAACTACAGCATCCTGGGCTCTGGGAAGCTAAAGAAGAAGAAGCATTTCAAGAGGAGGGAGTACGCGTTTGAGTGTGATTACACCTGAGGCCTCGGGGACGGTGACAACCCCTGGTGCTACCGCGACCCGGGCGGGCGTCGGGTGTGGATACTGCAGCATGTCCCCTTTTGATACTGTTTTATATTTTCAGTATGTATTTTGGTGTTTTGTAATAAATATCTATTAAAAACATTGGTTTGGCTTGAATTTTCTCCTCAGCCTGTGTTGAGTTGGATGTGGCTGATGGAGGCTGGGGGTGGTTCCCTGGTGGCTTGCAGTAGTTCTACCTCTGGAGCCCAGCCCTGGGTTGGTTTGGGGGTTCGGGAGCCCTGGTGGTCAGGGAAGGGCTGGTGCCAGTCGTTCTGTCCCTGTGGCTCCTTGGGAGATGGGGGAAGGAGCAGGAGAATCACCCGGGTGATGTGGGAGCAGCCGCTGGGAGGGAGTTCCCGATCCGTGCTGTCACAGCTCCCCTTGGGGACTGGCCCGGGGACATGGTGTCGTTCCTTGCCCAGCTGGCTCTGCCCGCATCCCAGCACACCAGGGCTGGGGCTGGAGTCCCTGGGAAGAGCTGTGGGTCCAGCCCCGATGTCCCAGTAGGTTGTGCTGGGGTGATGGGGCGGGAGCGGGGAGGAACTTGTCACCCCAGGAAAGGCCAGAGGAACATTTTTTTTTTTTTTTTTTTCCTTGTTTTTCCCAGCTCTCTGAGGTGACAGCGGGTCGCAGAGCGGGGGTGAGGTCGGCAGGAGTCAGGTAGAGGTGAGTGAGCAGCTCGGGCTGAGCTGAGCACCTTTTTGGGAAAACCTGAGTGGGTAACACTGGCATTTAATGGATCCGTGACTGCAGAAATAACCCGGCCGCTATCAGCAGCTCCTCCCAGTGTGGCTCTGCCCTGTGCCAGAGCAGGGGGACAGTCCCCCAGGGTCCACACCTCCCGAGGCGGCGCTGCGGGTGTGAGTAATCCCTGAAAAATGCTTTTATCTGGTTTGTGAGGAGGTTTCCTCCAGTGCTCCCCAAACCCCTACCTGTAAACGGACAAATCAAAGAGGGTGGCACTGGTCAGGGGCTGTGAGGGGCTGCCTTTTAAAGAGTTAAAGCTTTAACTTAATCCAGGCCTAATTATCCCCATCTGGCTGGGTCTGGCAGTGCAGGACGGACTTGGCCGGCAACCTGGCTAAAATAAATACGGGGGCCGTGGTGCAGCCGTGGGGAAAATCCCAGCCCAGGCGAGGGTTCGAGTCGTGGGGCAGCAGGCGGAAAAGGCGCCGGGAAAGGTGAGAGGAGCGAGCGGTGTGTGGGGAACAGCCGGAGCTGAACCCCCAGGGGCCAAGCATCCCCCTTGGAGCTGCTGCCGGCCCCCAGCATCTGCCAGACTGGGCAGGGGTCCCCCCTCCTCAGAGCTGGGGGATCAGTGAGTGACCCCCATGTACCCATGCTGAGCCTCGAGTGTCTGGGGTCGGGTCATTCCGGGGGGGACAGAGCTGAACGGAGCAGCCTCGGGCAGGGAGGAGAGCCCTGAGGGGATTGCGGTGTGGGGTGGCTGGGGGGTTGGGAGCATAAACCTTGGGGTGACACCCCCTGGCACGGGTGGGGCAATCGGTGGTGTGATCAGTTACTTGGCACTAGAGCATCAAGGATGTGTTAAATACAGCAGGATGGTTGGGTTTTTTACGATGTTTGGATCTATTCGCTTTGCAGCAACGATTTAATTATATTTTTTTTTTAACTTCTGGCTACCTTTTCTGGCAAAGGGCACCCAGAAGCAGGAAAACTGTGGGAGCATGTGGCGCCTTCGGGGGAAGATGCTGCTGATGAGTCTGGGGGCAGGGGTGGTTTCAGCCCGGCTGATCACCCCACGCAGTGTTCTGGTTTTCCTCTGGTTTAGGGAGAGTTTTCCGTGGGGCAGGACAGGTTTTTGTGTGGTGTAAGCCCTATCCCGTGCTTTCCCGTTTGCTTGGGTTCAGCAGGGGGAAACACCCCCCCACAAAGACCCCTGGCTTTCCCCGCATGGGCTGGGGGCCGTGGCGTGCCCATAGCTGCGGGGGTGCAGCAGGGGCTCGGGGCGGCGCATTCCTGCCCCCCCCCAAAGTCCATCCGACGGCGGAGCCGCCGAACAGCCCCCCTCTTCATGCCGATTATTTTAATCACAAGCACGTCTTGTCTCCGCGGCCGAATGTCTTTCATAGACGGCGGAAAGTGAAATTTGTGCAATGTCTGTGGGAGGCTGAAGAAAGGCCCTTTGTGCCGGATCCCGGGCACCCTCTGCCGCCGCCGGCCTCAATGCGCCGCTTGTCCGGAGACCGGGACCCGCGCTTAACGCCGGAGCTGGGCTACCCCGGCTAGTCCCTGCCGTGGGGCGGGCAGGGCTCGGGGGGGTCCCTGCTACCACCCCAGGATGTTTCTGTACTGGAGGAAGCGGGGAGCCTACGAGCTGGAGGCTTTGCCCGCTGGGCTGGCAGGGCTGGAGTACGGGGCGGTGGAGCGCTTCTCCTGGAGCTCCAGCCTGGACATCAGCGAGGAGCTTGGGGGTAGGTGGCCGGGGGGGTCGCGGGGGGCTGGCAGGCAGCTGGGCCTGGCCAAAAAACCTCCAGCCCTGGCAGGGAGGGTGAGGGGCCAAAAGCTCCAGCTGGTGTGGGGATGCCCCAGTGAGGAGGATGGCGTGGGGAGGATGCTGTGGGGAGGCTGCAGGTGCAGCAGGGCAGTGCTCACCGAGCCACATCGTGCTGCCAGCATCGCTCCCTCCCAGCTCAGGCCCCGGCAAGCTGCTGTGGTGAGCTCCGGTGCAAGGACGGTCTGGTTTCAAACTCACTTGCTGTCACTGGGAGGCCGGGCATGGTAACAGAGCCGGGAGGAGGAGGAGGAGGCGGCAGCCAACCGGGGAGAGGAGCTGATGGGAACAGGATCCCTCCTCCGGCCCCTCGAGTGTCTGGTGGGGACCCGGACACCCTCCTGCCTCCCCCCAGAAACCGGGGTCCCCCCTGGGTGCTCCCTGCTGTGGAGCTCCAGCCCGGGATGCATAAGGCCCTGGTCCACGCGTGACCTGCTGCTGGGGCCAGCGTTTGGGCACAGCTGGGCAGCTCTGGCTGTGCCACCGGCTGCGGCGTGGGGCTGGTCCCCAGCACTGCCGGCCGCTCCGTCCTCAACTCTTTGGTGAGTTTGGAAAACTTTCCCTTGGGTGCGTGAAAGAATTTCTTGTTTGTTTCCGTTATTATTCCCGATAGGTCAAGTGAAACGGCGGCAGCGGGGGGCAGCCCAGCCCGGCGGGGGCTGCGGGGACAGAGCCCTCATTGTGCTCTCGCCGCGGGGGCAGCTGCCAGCCCCAGCTCCCAGTGCTCTCCCAGGGGTCCTGCCCGTGCCTGGGATCTGGTGCAGCCGGCACCGGCCCCGATCACCTCCCCCTCTCCGGGCAGAAGCAGCAGCTTTTTCAGCGCTGCCCCAAAAGACGTTTTTTCCCGCAGACGGAGTCTAACCCCGGCCTTGGCTGTGGTCCCGCTCGGATGCTGTTTTTGTTGGCAGGAGGGATGCGGGAGAGCGGAGTGGCGCGGCGGGGAACCCCCTGTGCTGGCCACCCTGCTGCTGGGACCGTGGCTGTCCGCCGTGGCCATGCCACCTGGACTCTCCGTGTCCCCCGTGCCAGCTCCGTGCCCGGCAGGGCAGCTTCCTGCCAGAGCATCCCTGCCCCGCAGGAGGGTGTTCGTGCTGCCCCTTTGCTGCGAGCTGCCCGGAGTCTGTTATTTTTAAACTATTAGATGCGACACATAACAAAAGCCTTCAAAATAGGATTTGTCCCTAAGGCCGATTTAACTGTCAAAGCTTAAAGTGGCTCCTAAGCCCCGTTGGGGGCTGGCAAGTGGCAGATTTAGCGTTCCTGCTGCAGCTCCGCTCCGTGCCGGCACTGGGGCAGCTCCGTGTCCTCATCCTGCGACTCGGGGGAAGTCGGGCAGGAGGTGCTGGATCCCAACACTGCGGGATGCAGCGCTGGCTCCTGGGCATGGGGTTCCAGCCCCCTGGACGGGCCGTGGGGCAGGCAGGAGCAGGCAGGCCCAGCCTCGGCTGAGCCCGAGGGCTTTGCCAAGCTCTTAAACCCAGGGCTTGCGGTGCGGGAGCCTCAGAACAGCCCCCCTGTGTGGGCAGGGCTGGGGGGACTCCCGTGGCACCCTGGCACTGACCCCCCTCTCTCCCACAGCCGAGCCGAGCCTGCCGGAGGAGACGGTGCTGCGCTGCCAGAACCCTGACTGCAGCGGCGAGAGGAGGGCGGCCAAGGTGGGTGCTGTGGGCTGGTGGCCAGCAACGGGCAGTTGTCTTCTCCCGGTGCCTGCTGGTGGGTGAGAAGGGGCAGCAGGTGGCTGTGGCTCACCTGCTGCTCCCCGAATCCCCCTGGCATGGCCAGGAGCCCCCCTGCCAGCCATGTCCCCTTGGCCTGTGCTGGGCAGGCATTCCCTGGTGGTGTCGTGGTCCTGCCGGCATTTACCGGTGCGGCAGCTCGTCCCATTGCCCAGGCTGGTGTGACCCGGGCTAATCCGCTCCAACCCGTCTGTCCCTCTGCTCGCTACTGTGACGCCGGAGTGGATTTAGGGTCCCTCATCTCCCACTGGGTGCAGGGTGAGGGTCCTGGCTGGGCTGGGGCTCTTCCTGCTGGGACACGGAGCTGCATCGCATCCCTCCTTGCTTCGTGGGGCAGCTGTGGCGTGCTGGGGGTCCCCTAACTCCTAACTCTTTCCTCCCCGGGGACAGGTATGGGGTGGATGGGGAGCCCCACATCCCAGCAGGGCAGCTGCCAAGGGTCCTGGGGGTCTATGGGCAAACACCAGCTGCGGTCACTGCCTGCAGCCCACGGCCGTGCTCCCCGTCTCGCAGGTGCCACGATGGCCATGGCAGTGTTGGGCTGGGCCCACGGCGGTGGCAGATGGGGAGTGTCGGGGGTAGAACACTGGTGGGTGCCATGGAGGGGCTGGCGGCCCCTCAGGGGGCGCGCGGGTGGCAGGAGCGCGTCAGCTCTGACCTCATCAGCGCCGGGAGGAAGGAGGGCAGGAAGCGGGGGCGGCCAGGGCTGCACGGGCGCTTCCTCCCCGCAGCGGCACGGTGTTCTGCAGGCAGGCCCGGGCCGAGCTCGCTCCTCCCCACCGGCCTCTCACACCCCTCCATATGTGGGTCAGTGATGGGGGTCCCACACAGGGACGGGGACGTGCTGGCGGAGCAGTGGGGTCGCTGGCAGCACTGTGGTCCCCGGGAGCATGGCCAGCTGGAGCCCCCAGCGAGGCGAGCGCTGGCCGGGGGTCACGGACTGTGCACTGTGCTGGGGGCCCGGCCGGGGGTTTAAAAATAACCCGCTGTGAATGCCCGGCGGGGCTGGGGCCGCGCACAATCGGAGGAAACGTGCCGGCTTCGAGCATTGTTTGGCCACAGACGCTCGCTTCCTCCGTCCTGCCCCGGGAACGCTGCTCCCGCGGCACAAAGGGGCTGCGGCACCGGAGCGTGGCCTCCCCGGCACCCGGCGAGGGGCAGGTGGCTGTCCCCTGCCTGTCCCCACCATGCCCAGGCATGTGCAGCCTCCCCAGGGTCCCTGCTTGGCGCGGCCCCCCGCCCCATCTCGTGGCCATGTCCAGCTCGCACTGCTTTCCCCGTGCCCACTCTGGCCCCAGCGTTGCCCACAAGCAGCATGTGGCAGCTGTGTGGGATGGGAAGAGGGGTCCCCACTGCCCATCCCTCCTGTGGGCAGCTCCCTCACGCGTGTGCCCATCCCCGTGCAGGTATGTCACCACGCCGAGTGCCAGCAGCTGAACCGCAGCGGCCCACTCAGCCTGTGTGAGCTCTGTGACAGCCACCTCCATGGCGCCATGCACTTCGACGGCCACATTCGCTTCGACCTGCCCCCGCAAGGTGAGCCAGGCTGGAGGCCACCCGCACCGCTGTGCCCGGGGGGGTGTGCTCGGGGCTGGCACAGTCCACCCATGGGAGTAGGGTGTCCTGGGGGATGGTGCAGGGATGGGAGTGGGATGAACTCAGGGCTGGTGCAGAGATGGGAGTCGGATGAACTATGGGATGGTGTGGGGATGACCGCGGGGATGGGATGGGATGAGCTTGGGGCTGGTGTGGTGATGGGAGTGGGATGAGCTCAGGGATGGTGCAGGGATGGGAGTGGGATGAGCTCGGGGATGGTGCAGGGATGGGAGTGGGATGAGCTCGGGGATGGTGCAGGGATGGGAGTGGGATGAGCTCGGGGATGGTGCAGGGATGGGAATGGGATGAGCTCGGGGATGGTGCAGGGATGGGAGTGGGATGCAGCGGGAGCCGGCACGGGGCTGGAGGTGCCGGCACAGCCCAGCTTGATGCCCCTCTGCAGGCTCCATCCTGGCCCGCCACATGTCGACACGCTCGTGCCCCCCGCGCACCAGCCCAGCCTCCGACATGGAGGAGGAGGAGGAGGGACCAGCGGACAGCAGAGGGTGAGCCCCCAGCCCTCCCTGTCCCCTGCACGCCCCCAGCCCGTGGTGTCCCCATCACCCTGCCCGCCCTGTGCCCACAGGGAGCGGAGGAGCTCAGCGCTGAAGCTGCCCAAGAAGAAGGCTCGGCGCAGGCACACGGATGTAAGGCATTGTCCCCTCTCCCCGGGGTGGCCCTGGTGGGTGGAAGGGAGCCCTGGGCAAGCAGCTGCTGCCTCCCCCCAGGACCCCAGCAAGGAGTGCTTCACCCTGAAGTTCGACCTCAGCGTGGACATCGAGGCAGAGATTGTTCCGGCTGTGAAGAAGAAGTCCCTGGGGTGAGTGTGCCAGGGAGGGATGTGGGGATGGATGGGGGGACAGACGCAGAGACAGACACGGGGCTCATGTCCCCGCAGGGAGGTGCTGCTGCCAGTCTTCGAGAGGAAGGCAATCGAGCTGGGCAAGGTGGACATCTACCTGGACCAGTCCCACACGCCGCTCTCCCTCCAGTTCGAGGCGTACCGCTTTGGGGGACACTACCTGCGGGTAAAAGGTGCGGCAGGGGCCCGGTGGGGGGCTCGGCCACCTCGGGGCTCACGGGAGACTCTGACAGCCCAATGCTTCCACAGCCAAGCCCGGGGATGAGCTGAAGGTGGAGCAGGCAGCGCGGGACGC
Organism: Limnodromus scolopaceus; assembly: GCA_028565335.1. Lineage (NCBI taxonomy): Eukaryota > Metazoa > Chordata > Aves > Charadriiformes > Scolopacidae > Limnodromus > Limnodromus scolopaceus. Next base: position 499,452 of record JAOXNO010000009.1, read on the forward strand.
CAGGTCAGCTAGCCTGCCCATCCTGCACCCCACCAGCACCACTGCACTCCTCGGGCCAGTGCCGGAGCTGGTGCTGGGGCACCGGGAGGGCACCGACAGCCTGGTGAGTACCGGTGCCAGCCCTGGGGGGAGGAACTGGGGAGGGGGTGGTGGAGCGTGGGATACCCTGTTATTCATCCTTGCTGGGAAGATGGGGCATCAGCACAGCATCTCCTGGGTGGTCTTGTGTGGGCTGAAGACCCCTCCAGAGCCCCAAGAACTGGTTCAGCTCCTGGCTGTGCTGGCAGTGACTGCCAGACATGACAGCTCAGCCAGTGGCACCGGCCCCGTGGCCATGCCGTGTACAGGCTGGCACCAGAGCAAAGGCAAACAGGAGCCCCGGGGGCCCCGTGGCTCGCCCTGGCCACTCTCCTCTGGCTGTGGCGCCTGGCAGCTGCCGAGCATGGCTCGGTTCTGCCCCGTGGACCCTGGCCCCAGATAAGGCGTGGGGCCGGGCTGGCTGACACTCCCCATGGGAGCAGGCTGCCACGCTCGCCAGGAGTGGCTGCGGGGGGGCACCCGGTGCTCAGCCCCACGCCAGCAGCCCTTGAAGGTGACAAGCTGGCTGCGTGGCCAGGGCTGGTGGCCACCCGTGTCCAGCACTACAATGCCTGGCTGCGCGACCAGCAGAGCTCCTGCAGGGTATTGGGGCCAGTGGGCACCCAACTGCCTCCACGGGCACCTTGGCCCCCGGTGACTCCCCAGGGGCAGGCAGGAGCCGAGCGGCGCCGGGGCCATGGGGCTGGCAGCAGCGCAGTGAGTAACGGGGATGGTGCCGTGGTGGCTCTCCCCGCCTGGGGATGGGGATGTGGCGGGGCGTGGGGCACTGGTGGCAGCATGCCACTTCCCATGGCTCGGTGGCAGGCGGGGAGCCCTGGCCCTGCTGCCCTTTGTGCCGGGGTGAGGAGGAGATGGCAGCAGCCGTGTCCCCGCACGGCCCGGTGAGATGCGGGGAGGCAGCTGGTGCAGCCGTGCCCAGGCTGGTGGGAGCCCTTGGCTGTGACCCAGCTCTCGCGGCTGGCCGGGGGGCTTTGATCTCCGCCGGTTAATTGTTCAGCTCTGATTAGCTTATCTGGCGAGGAGGGAAATTAGGTTTTCTGCTCTGGCCCCACCTCCTTTTGTTTCGGAGGAGCCCGGCCACTGCCTGCCCGGCTCCAGCTCCGCCATCCGGGCTGGGAGAGCTGCTGGGCAGGCGGCTGGGCTGGGGTCCTGCACCCCGCGGGATGCCCTGAGCCCCCACACTGCTGGGGCTGCTTGCCCGCGACCGGCCGGGCTTGGCCAGTCGGCACCCGGGGACCTGTGCCCCCAGGATGCAGGTAGGCAGGTCAGTGCGGGCAGGGGAGCGTGGCCGGGGGGCCCTGCTGCCCGGGGGTGCCACCTTGGTGTCCCTCTGTCCCATGGATGCTCGAGGCCAGCCCTGCTGTAGCATCGTGCTGCTGTCCCCACCCTGGTAGCCCTGGGCACGCAGTGCCAGGCCATGACCTGGGGGGCACCGGCTGTCCCCACTGCAGGCTCCGGGCCGGCGGAGGAAGAACATGACGGAGTTCCTCGGGGACGCCAGCATCCCCAGCCCTGAGCCAGCCCTGCCCGGCGGTGGCTCCCTGCCCACCAACGGCACCGACACCTGGAAGAACCGTGCCGCCAGCCGCTTCAGTGGCTTCTTCGGCTCCGGCACCAGCACCGGCTCCTTCGGGCGGGTAGGTGGGATGCGGGCACGGGGAGGGGGTGCGGGATCTGCCTGCGGCAATGCTGGGGAGCTGGGATGTGTCCCCTTGGGGCTTGAGCACCCCCCCAGCTCTGCAGGCAGGGTGAAGGGGTCCGTGGCATGTCCCTGCCGGCCCCCTGCCCAGCGGCTCTGCCCCCGGCTCTTGGCCAGGAGACTGAGAAGCTGGAGCAGCTGGCGAGCAGGCTGCATGCCTACGGCACCTTTGGGCTGCCCAAGCTGCCGCCCCAGCTCCGCTTCGACCGTGACTCCTGGGAGGAGGACGGGGACGAGGCCGGGCTGGCACTGGAGGACAGCTGGCAACAGATCATCCGGGGTGCGGAGGTAAGACTGGGGGGCCAGGGGGCCGCGGGGGGTCTTCCCAGCCACCAGCGCTGTGCTGACGCTTGGCCCGGCAGGCCCTGTCGCGCCGGCAGTGCCACCAGCAGGAAGCCATCTGGGAGCTGCTGCACACCGAGGCCACCTACATCCGCAAGCTCAAAGTCATCACCGACGTGAGTGACAATGGCAGCCGTGCCGTGGCACACCGCGGTGGGGGGCCGGGGGCCGCGGCTGCACCCCACCACCTTCCCCTCTGTCCCCACAGCTCTTCCTCTGCTGCCTGCTGAACCTGCAGGAGTCGGGGCTGCTCTGCGAGGTGAGTGCTGGGGGGGCTGTGGGAGTCGGGGACACCCAGGTCAGGGATGGGACCCCGGTCTGGCCACACTGGTGGGATATGGGTCTCCTGCCTCACCCCCACAGGTTGATGCCGAGCGGCTCTTCGGCAACATTGGGGAGATCATCCGGCTGCACCGCGAGCTGTGGCGCAGTGTCATGGCCCCGGTGCTGGCCAAGGCGCGCCGGACCGGGGCACTGCTTGACCCCATCGACTTCCTCGACGGCTTCAAGATGGTGAGTGGGAACCCCGTGCCATGGCGGGGGGCTGTGCTGCGCTGTGCCCCACGGTGACCCCCCTGCGCCCCCCAGTTCGGCTCCCGCTTCAAGCCCTACGTGCGATACTGCATGGAGGAGGAGGGCTGCATGGAGTACATGCGGACGCTGCTGCGGGACAGCGAGCTCTTCCGCGCCTACGTGACGGTAAGGGGGAGCGGGCCGGGGCCGCGGCTGGGGCTGGGGCCGGTGCCAGTTCCAGGGCTGATGCCTTCGTGCTGCAGTGGGCCGAGAAGCATGAGCAGTGCAGCCGCCTGAAGCTGAGCGACATGCTGGTGAAGCCCCACCAGCGCCTCACCAAGTACCCACTGCTCCTCAAGTCTGTGCTGAAGAAGACGGACGACCCACGTGCCCGTGATGCCATCACGACCATGGTAAGGGGCCTGGGGAACGGCACAGCGTGGGGTGGGGTGGTTCCCCCCGGCCCCTCTCACCCACTGCCTTGGCCACAGATTGGCTCCGTGGAGCACTTCATCAACCACGTCAACTCGCGGATGCGGCAGCGGCAGGAGCGGCAGCGCCTGGCCGCCATCCTCGACCGCATCGACGCCTACGAGGTGGTGGAGGGCAGCACGGATGAGGTGGACAAGGTAGGCTGGGCATGGCAGAGCTGCCATGTCATGCCACCCCGTGCTGTGTCATGCTATTCCATGCCCTGTCATGCCACCCCATGTTACCTCATGCAGTATTGTACCAGCCTATGTTGTACCATGCTATGCCACCCTATGTCATTTCATGCCAAGCCAACCCATGACATGTCATGCCACCCAATGCCATGCCAAAGCCACCCCATGCCATACCATGCTACCCCATGCCACCCCATGCCATGCCACCCCATGCTGTGCCCGGCGCTGACACCGGGGGCTCCCGGCAGCTGCTGAAGGAGTTCCTGCGGTTGGACCTGACGGCCCCCATCCCTGGCACCTCCCCGGAGGACACGCGGCAGCTCCTCCTCGAGGGCAGCCTGCGGATGCGGGAAGGTAAAGACAGCAAGGTGAGGACCACGGGGGACGGGGAGCCTCTGCCCTGGCCCCTGCCCGCCTGCCCCTGCCCACTGTGCCGGCCCGTACCCACGGCTCCCCTCTCACCCACAGATGGACGTCTACTGCTTCCTCTTCACCGACCTCTTCCTCATCACCAAGCCCCTCAAGAAGGCTGAGCGCACCAAGGTGATCCGGCAGCCCTTGCTGGTGGACAAGGTCATCTGCCGGGAGCTCAGGGATGCAGGTGAGCAGCACTGGGGGGCGATGGGGGCTGCAGGGGGGTCCCTGGATGCTGCTGACAGCCCCTGCCCATAGGATCCTTCCTCCTCATCTACCTGAACGAGCTGGGGAGCGCCGTGGCCGCCTACACCTTCCAGGCCAGCGGGCAGTCGCTGTGCCGCAGCTGGGTCGAGGCGGTGCGCAATGCCCAGGTGAGGGGCGCGGGGGGCGGGTGGGGGTCCCCAAGGTGCCCTGTGCCTCTCTGATGCCTTCCCCTCCCCAGAACCTGCTGCAGCAGCTGCGGCAACGCCGGCGCCTGGAGGAGGAGGAGGATGACGACGAAGGCGAGAGCGGGACCTCGGCTGCCAGCTCACCCACCGTCCAGCGCCACGGCAGCGTCAGCCCCGACTCCCAGCGGTGGTAGGGAGTGGGAGGGGGGCCCCGCACACCCCCCCAGCCTGGCACAGCCCCCTCCTCACTCTGCTGCCCCCACAGCCCCTCTGACGGCTCTACCGAGACCCTCGCCGTGGTGGCAGCGGATGGTGGTGACGAGCTCTCCTCCCCGGACTGGGACGCGGGGCCCTTCGGCTCGACCTCGGACGGCTCCTCCGTCGGCACCGGCACCTCCATCAGCACCGGCACTTCCGCCGACACCCCCACCTCCGCCGACACCCCCACCCGGGAGCTGCCCGCAGGCGCCCTGCCTGTACCCCTGCCCCACGGCACGGCCCCCCCGGCCGGCGGCTGCCGCTCGTCCTCCATCGACAGCGCCTACGGCACCCTCTCGCCCACCTCCCTGCGGGACTTCGGCCAGCAGCCAGAGGGGGCGGCCGAGGAGGGGCGGGAGCCCACCCCGGCCCCCCCGACCCCGCGGCCCCCCTCGCCCCGGCTGCGCCGCCGGACGCCCGTGCAGCTCCTGCCCTGCCCGGCCAGGGTGCTCAAGTCCAAGTCGGAGGCCAGCCTGCCCCAGCTCCAGCCCCCCCGCCCCCCCGCCCCCCCCA
>JAOXNO010000009.1:531138-542192 GCA_028565335.1 Limnodromus scolopaceus
GCTCTACAAGGTGCGGGGGGAAGACCCCAGGGGAGCGGGCCCGGGGGGTGGCGGGGCGGTGGAGGACCCGGGGGAACGGACTGGGGGCGTGGGGGACGCCCCGGGGGGCGGCGGTCGGGGGATGCCAGGCCCGGGGTTCCCGGCCCGGGAGGCGGTACCGGCACCACTCTCTCCTCTCCCTCTCCTTCCAGATCGCCGTCCGGGCCTGCTTCCTGGGCTTCGCCTTCGGCTGCGGGCTGCTGCTCAGCGCCGGCCGCTCTGCCTGGCGCCATTTCGGCTGGTAAGGGCCGGGCCGGGGGAGCTGGGGGGCTGCCGTGGCCCCCGGCCCTGCCCAGCGCTCCCTCCTTCCTCCCGCAGGTACATGTGCTCCCTCTCCCTCTTCCACTACTCGGAGTACCTGGTGACGGCCATCAACAACCCCCGCAGCCTCTCGCTGGACTCCTTCCTGCTCAACCACAGCTTCGAGTACAACCTGGCCGCCCTCTCCTCCTGGGTGGAGTTCACGCTGGAGAAGCTCCTCTTCCCAGGTCGGCCGCCCTGCCCCTCCCGGGCGCCCACCCTCCCGCCTGCCTCCCCTGGCTAGTGCCGGCTGCGGGGGGCTCGCCCAGGGCCCACCTCTCTGGTAGCAAAGTGCTGGTGATCCCTGCTTAGCTGACCCGGGCTGGCAGCGGAGGAGGGCTTTGACGCGGCCTTAATCTCTCAGTGCTCAAAGCCTCTTGGTTTCAGTCTCGGGGGGGGCGGGGGGAGCACTCCCTTGCTCTGTTGTGCCGGGCCGGCTGTGCCACGTAGCTGGTCTTCAGCCCTTTTGTGGCTGCATCTTTCAAGGTGCTTTGGTGGTACAAAGAACGATGCTCCGGTTACATCTGGGCGTCTTCTTTTGATCTGGACTAAAATCTAATCGGCAGAACCTGTTGCTCTTTGCCCAATCTGGAGCGCTTGCTTTTTGGGGGGAGAGGGGACCTGGTCTTCCCCACTTTGCGGGCTGTGGAGCTCCCTGCATCCGGGCGAGCGCGTCCGCTCGGCTGTGCTTTACGTTGGCTTTACTCTACGCCATAAAGCCGGGCTCTGGTGCCGGGTTCCCCTTGGGGTGATCTGCCGTGAGGACCTACAGCCGCCGTGTCGGGGTGACTCTGTGGCACGGGACGCTATTTTTATTTGTGTTGGTGGTGGGATGGCAGCGCGTGGAACGCTGGCTGCGTTTTACACGTTGTCGCGCTTTGAGGTGGGGGGGGGCAGCCCACGCAGCGACTCAAACCTCCCCCCATGACCCCCCCACCGCGAGTGTGACCTGTGCAAACCTGTTGTGACCCGTCCTTATTCACTTGCAGAGCTGAAGCAGATCACCTGGCTGAGTACTGTAGGGTTGTTGATGGTGATCTTTGGGGATTGTCTGAGGAAAGCGGCCATGCTCACAGCTGGCTCCAACTTCAACCATATTGTTCAGAATGAGAAATCGGATACTCATACTTTGGTGACAAGTGGGGTGTATGGGTGGTTCCGGCACCCGTCTTACGTGGGATGGTTTTACTGGAGTATTGGAACACAGGTACCGTATACACCACCCTCAGATACTTCTGTCTTATAACCCGGGTCTTTCTTAACGCTGCCCCACACCCGTAACGGGATGCAAACTGTGGGTCAGCGGCAGGGGTGGCCTGGGCATGGATTTTGACCCCTCCTGCCTCTCACCCTCATGCGGGGGTCAGAAAACCCCAGGTGCTCTGCCCTGCACGATCTTTGGGAAGATCCCATTGCCTTAATTTTCTGTGTGGAGTAGGCAGAGGCGGCGGGGCCGGGGCTTGAGCCAGAATGTCCTCAGAGGCTCAGGGTGCGATCTGCTCCTAGCCTAAAGCCGGTGTCCAGAGTTTTCTTGCATCCCTGTGGCCAAAATGCCTTCTGTAAGTGGTCAGACTCAACCTTGCTCCTGCCAAATACCAGTCCCGTGCCAGGCTGGCAAAGAAAACTCCCTCTAAGGGTGCCCAGGGCCCCGGCTAGAGGGTAAACTGGAAGCCAGCTGCGGTCGAGCTGTAACCCTGCACTGCCTTAGTCACGTTCTTCTCGTGGTTGGCATTTGGGTTTGTTTCTCTGGAGACAGACCGTAAAGACTGAACAGGCAGCAGCGTGGACACACGGGCTCTCTAGAGCTGGGGTGCTGCTCTTAGCCAAGGCAGCAGGAGCTGGCAGCTGCCTGAAGGCCACTTTCTTCATAAGCACTAATTTCTCCCCGGAATTAAATTCCACAAAAGGTGCTGGGATCTTGTCTTTTCTTTGGAGAGCGTTGAGACCTCATGGCAAACTTAATGAAGGGTGATTAGCCAGTGGGGGCGGGGGGAAGCCTGGGTGTCTGTGGGGGGTGAGGGGGTGCTGACAGCCGGTGTCTGTTCGCAGGTGTTACTCTGCAACCCCATCTGCGTGGTGGGCTACGCGCTGGCCTCCTGGCGCTTCTTCAGGGAGCGGATCGAGGAGGAGGAGATCACGCTCATTCACTTCTTTGGAGAAGAGTACCTAGAGTACAAAAGGAAGGTGCCAACGGGTCTCCCTTTTATTAAAGGAGTCAAAGTGGAACTGTAACGTGGGCAATAACCGGACTGGCCGAGTGAACGCCCAGCTCCAGGCGCCGCGGGGCAAAGGGACGGTGTGTGGTGCCGGGAGTAGCCTGTTGGTACCTCCCGGCCGCCCAGGAGGAGCTGGCGGGGGGCTGTGGAGCTGGGGGCCTGCTGGGTCACTAGCAGATCAGAAGCTCGTTTGTCCTCCTTGAGATAATTCCTTCGTTGCACATTCAGGGATCTTCCAGATAACTTAGCCTGTAGCGACCCTAAAGAGAACCGAACCCTCCTGCCTGCAGCAGCTGGATCGTTCTGAGACGCCTCCGGATCGGTTCTTCCCAAGAGCGGCTCTGCCCGCCCGCCCCCGTGCAGGAAAGGTGCCCGCCAGCGGATTGTTCCTGTGGCGTAATTCGATTTTAAAGCTTTTTGACCTTGGGAGCCGGGCAGTGCGGCTTTAATCTCTTTAGGCCCGATTCTGCGAGCTGGTGCCGGGGCAGCTCGCGGGAGCAGGGCTGCAGCTCTCGGGGCGCGGGGGCTGCCTACCCCCTGCTTGCCCCAGGGCCGGCAGCGCGGCACCCATCGGTTCTCCCCCGGCGTTACCGGTCACAGGGAGCCTTTTCCACTCGGCTCTGTGGGACGTGGCGGGAGGGCGAGGTGCTGCCTCCTCCCTCGGCTGCTGCCGTCAGTTCAGGAGTCACCCTTCCAGCCGCTGCCTTCCCGAGCCTCCCGGCCACCACCTCTGTTCCCTCTTCCCGCCTCCAAATCGCGCTGCTTCCTACTGTGCCAGGCTGCCTCCCTCCTGCAGAGATCCCAGGGTTTTGGGCTGAGAAAGAACCGCAGCTGCTGGGTTTGCCAAGGGCTTTAGTGCTCGAGATCCCTCCCTGCTCTGCCAGGTGAAACCTGGGATCTCGGCTGGACCAGGAGGTGCTTCTAGGGAGATTCTGCGGCCGGGGCCGACAGTTTGGCTAGCTAATGCTATTTTAAACCTTGCCATTTTGGAAATGGTTCCTACTGGAGCTTTGTGGTATAACTTATTCTGTCGTTATATACCAAAGAGGTTCACTGTTTTCTTGAGTTTTAGGTTATTCTTCCTAGCTGGAATGGAAAGAAGTTGCTTGTCAGTTCACGCTTTGGGCTTGTGGTGTTCCTTGGGGAAAGTGCTGCGGAACGGCTCAGGAATGGGGGCACTGATGGAAATTGCTTTAGTTTTGGGGTTTTTTTTTATAAAAAACAAGAAAAAAATATTTCCAACTTCTGTGTGGTGGTTATTTGGAGATCTCTTGAGGCGCTGGTGACATCATGGGAACGGGAAACCTTACTTTTACAATTCCCAGTAGGTTTTCGGTCCAGCCCAGTGCTGTGTTGAAGCAGGACGGTGACTCGAGGGGCTGTGCGGCCACCGAGATGGGGCGAATTGTCCCTCTCCCCTCGCTTTGCCCGCGCAGAGCTCGTCCTCTGGCAGGCTAGCTTTGTGTTGCAGAGTGTGTTCTGCACAGAGCATCAGCCTAATGCCTTTGCCCCCTTTACCCAGTGTGTTTTTAGCTTGGGAGAAAAGAGCAAACATGACGATACAGCAGCCGGAGAGCCCTGGTTTCTCTGCACAGTCGCTCGTTGGCTCCTGCTTGGGCTTTTCTGTGCCTCCAGCTCACATCCTCGTGGAAGCTGTGACCGGCTGTTGCAGCCGATGTCCCTGACCTGCTGTTGTAGCCGACGTGCCTCAGGCAAGTTAAAAATTAACTTAATTTTTTTTTTTTGAAGACATTAACATTTCTGCTGTGAACTTGCATAACTGCACTTTGAAACAAAGCAAGCGATCGCCGCTGGGGTTTGGCGTGAGCTGATGATGGAAACTAAGGTTTATTCTCGGGTTATTCTGTGTAGTGGGTGCACCTTGATGCGAACTGGCGAGAGTGTGCCAGCGTTGGCTCCCACCCCGTTCCAGGGGCAGGCTCTGCCCGAGGCGGGACGCGCTGGCACTAAAGGAAAGGGATGAACTTCACCGACAGCCAAACCTCCACAGCCCTCTCCGTGCTTTGGGGGTCAGCACCTTCTCCTCACCTTTTACTTTCCCGACTCCTGTGTCTGGAAGCTGGGTGAGGAGAGGGGAGCTCACTGGGGCTGCGGAAGGCGGCTGAGCCTTTGGTGACGAGCTGGACTCGGCTGTCACAGCCTGCCCTCCCTCCCCGCCGGGGTCTGCAGGATTTTTGATGGCCCAGGCACACAGGGAGCAGAGCCCCCCTGTTCCAGTCCCCTGCCTGCCTTTTGGCTCCATGCTCAGCGGTTCATAGCACACTCTGAGACCCTGCCGTGAGCTCCTGGCTCTACCCTGCACCAGGGTTTGTTGAGGGTTTTGTTTTTTCCCCATTTTGGCAAACTTTGTGGGTTTAAGAGCAGCTGGATGCCCTGGAGCTGCAGAACCAGGCAGACACGTGCGCTTGCGCCCTTTTATTTCACTTTAACACACAAGAGGGAGAGAATAAAGACAATTACTTTTTCAGACAAAGTTGCCCAAAGGCAGGCTTTTGGTACGCTGCAGTCACCGTGTGCCTGGGCCGTGTCTTCCTGCCCTCGCTCGTGGCACAAGGCAAGAGGAGCCAGTTGGCAATGGCTTTTGGGCACCAAGCGGCGCCGTGCGCTCGGTGTCGGGCTCTACGGTGAGAGCTCTTTCCGGGCAGCGCCCTCGGCCCCGCTTTTCTGCTGGCCCCTGCAGCCGTCTCTGCTTTGTGGGGATGGGTCTCTGGGGGCACCACTGGACTCGCATCCCTCCCCGGGGCTGGCCAGAGCCCCCTCCTTGCCACCGGGCAAGGTGTCCCTGGGGAAGGGAAGGCAGCTCGGCAGGGTCAGTGGTCAGGAAAGGGCTCGGAGGGAATTTGGCACCCGGGTGCTTGCCGTCACCTACCTTGGTGCCCCTTCGCTGTCGTCGCAGATCTTGAGCAGCATCGGCACCTGTTCCTCCTTGGGCTCCCGGGGCTCCTGCAGCCTGTGGTAAGATGGGCATGAGCCACAGCCGTGTCCCCCCCTGGCCCTGAAAGACATCCCCCCCCGGCACCTCTCACCTGGGCTCCAGCCGCTCCTTCACCTTGGCGATGGAGCGGACGTAGGGCGCAATCTGCTTGGTGATGGTGGTCAGGCAGCTGTTCTCCTGCCGCAGCTGCAGCAGGTCATGGAGCTGGGCTGGGGGCGAGAGGAGTGGGCTGTGGCCACGGCAGCCCCCCCTGCAGCAGTCACGGGGGGTTTGGGGCTGTGGGAACGGGGTCACCGGTACCTTCATAGATCTCCTGCTCGTTTGCCACCCGCTGGTACGTCTCCTCCCAGACCTGGAAGGGGGACAGGGAGCTGGGCAGCGTGCCATGGTGTGGCACGGGGGGACCCTGCTCTGCCGGGACGCGCTGGCCGTACCTCCTCGAAGACGCTGCGCATCATCTCCACGGCGGAGTAGTGAGCCGCGATCTGCACGTCCATCTGCAGGGACTTCTGCAGGATCTCGCTCATGATCTCCGTCTTGATGAGCGAGTGGTGCTTGGTGAGGTCGCGGTGCAGCTCCTGCACCTGGTCCTTCAGGCCCTGGATCTCTGTCTGCAGCATCTGCAGGGGGGGGGGGGAATGGCAACTGTGGCATGAGCAGCACCCCCCATCCCGTCCCACCCCGTCCCGGCCGGACCCCCGCTCCCTACCCGGTAGGTGTTCTCGTAGTTGCGGCAGTGCTCGGCGAAGGGGGTCTCGCGCCCCTCGGCCAGCAGGACCTTGGTGCTGATGTACCGGTGCATCGTCGGCTTCCGCACCATGGGGCCACTGGACATTTTATCGCCGGCGGGGGGGCAGCCGGGCACCATGAGGGTCTTGGAGCATTGGCCGCCGGGGAGCCTGTGCAGAGAGGGTGACAGCGGCGCGCTGCAGGCGAGCGGCAGCGGGGGCGAGGTGCCAGGGGCCACGCCACCGGCTCAGCCCCACCACCCCTCACCCCCGGGGAGCCTGGGGACGCGCCAGCCCCACACGTCCCTTCCCTGGCACATGGGGTCAGTCGGAGGTGCCTTTGCTGCCCCAAAAGTCAGGTTTCTGTTGGCTGCTCTCCCCACGCCCCCGGCTTTGGGACCAGCTGCGGTGGGGAGAAGGCAGGAGCTGAGCTTGGCGCACTCCGGGCTCTAAAGGCAAGGATGCAGCTCGCTCCCTCACTGTCGGCATCTCCTGGACCCTTGGTGGGTGCTGCTGCCTCTGCATCTCCCCCCATTCCGCAGCCTCCCCACACTTCCCACCACCCCAGCTCTGCTGCCCCACCGCCATCGGTCCTACCGTGCAACGCCGCGCTCCCCCTGCCCGTGCCGGGGCCGGAGGCCCCCTGGAGCTCAGCCGCCCTGCGGTGCCGAGCCTGGCTGGGGGTGAGGAGCGGTGCCCATGGGGCAGCAGCGCCCGTTTGTCCTCTCCGGCCGGGAGCGCCTGGCAGAGCCAGCGTCGCCGTGACATCAACGGGCCTAAATATATCCCGGGTGAGGAACGGCTGGGCAATTCCCTGAAATTCTGATAAAAATAGTGGCGGGCAAAGAGGCTGCGGCACCGCGGGCGTGCGGGTGAGCGGGAGCTGGCCCCGGTGCAGCACCCACGGCAGCGGGGACAGGACAGAACTCTCTGGGGATGGACGGTGGCGGGGGGCCAGGCTGGGGAGCGGGGTGCTGGCTCACCCGGGTGCCCCGCTGCCCGCCCCGCTTCCCAGAAGTGTCACTTGAAGCCCCCGTGCCTGTCGCTCGTCACCACAGCTGTGCTCCACGATGTCCCTGCGTCACCGCCGCGGTGACAGGCTCAAGGGCAGCAGCGGGGGCAAGCTTGGCACCGTGGGGGCCCCAGCAGGATGCCTGGGGGGTGGGGGACGTGTGGCAGGATGTGCCCCGGCTGCGATCCCAGCACCTCACATGTTTGCACCGGCGATGCCAGGACCGATGGTGCCGGCGCTGCCCACCACGGAGCGGCGGGGGCTGAGCATCAGCAGGGGCTCCAGGCAGCGGGCGAACTCTGCCCGGTACTCGCTGTTGATCTGGGGGGTGAGATGGGGGTTCGTGCAGCTGGGGCCGGGGCAGAGCCAGCAGCCAGGGCTGCCCGTGGGGTGCTGCGGGCAGGGGCTCTGCCCCGGGCGGGCAGCAGGGCTCTACCTTGCTGGTCTGTGCTGGCCGCAGGCGGTGCGGCAGCTTGACGATCCTCTGCAGCCTCTCCATCAGTTGCTGAAAGGCAGCGGTGCGGCGTGGTGAGGGGCACCCGGGAACGCAGGGTGGCACCGGACCCCCCCACAGCGCTGCGGTGGGGCGCAGCGGTGTCCCCTAGCCCCATGGCAGGATGCTCCCACCGTCCTGCAGCGCTGGCACCACTCACGTAGCCCAGGTCCAGGAACTCGGCTTTGTTGGCGGAGCTCAGGAAGGCTGAGCAGGTCACCAGGTGGACCTGTGTGTGTGGGGGTCACCATCAGCACCCCATGGTGCTGGGGCAGCCCGGCTCCTGGGCCAGGGCACCCCTGCCCAGCCTGGGGCCCTACCTGCAGGGTGGGCAGCAGGGAGGCGAGGTGGGCGAGCTGCTCCTTGAACGCTTTCTCCTTCTCCTCGTGCTGGCTGCAGCAGAGCGGGGACAAGGCACAGCCCTGACAGGGCACCGAGGAGCCATCCGGCCCCAGGGCACCCCAACACGCCCCGGGACAGAGGGAAACCCCCCCGGGAGGGGGCTCAGTCTGCAGCCCCTCACCTCTGAACGGCTTTCAGGAGCGTCTTCTTCCTCTCAGAGAGCTGCTCCTGCAAACGGTATGGTTGTGTCCTGCCTTGTGTCCTGTGGCTGCTACCTGTCCCACTACCACCCTGGTCCCTCCCGCCCCCCTGGTTCTGCCCTGCCCGTGCGTTGGGCACCCGTGGGCACAGGGCACGACGTGTGGGTGGTTGTCCCGCACCTGCATGCGGCCAAAGAGGGAGTTGATGGCTGCCTCCTCCTCGCTGGCGCTGTTGCGCACCTCCTCGATCATGGCCTTGAGGAGGACGATGGCCTCCCGCGTGGAGGTCTGCAGCTCCTTCACAGCCTGCCCAGGGGGGCAGCAGGGGGGCTGCGGTGCTGCGGGCATCACCACACCCCCGTGCCCCCCCCACTGAGACCCGCCTGCCCACCATCACCGCCTGGTCCAGCCGCTCGCAGCCCTGCATGTACGCCGTCTCGATGTCGATGCAGTGTGCCCGGCTCTCCCTGCGGGCACGGCCATCAGGGCACGGGACGGGAGGAGGTATGGGGCGGGCACGGGGCCAGGGCTGCTCACCCCTGCATGTCCCTGAAGCAGTTGATGCAGAGCATGGACTTCTTCTCGGTGGAGAACATGATGTAGGGCTCCTCATGCAGCGCTGCAAGGGACAGGGACATCGGGCAGCCTGGCACGGCTGGCATGGCTCAGCGTGGCAGAGCACAGCATGGCATGGCATGGTGCAGCACATTGCAGCCTGGCATGGCACGGCGTGGCATGGTTCAGTGTGGCAGAGCATGGCATGGCATGGCATGGTGCAGCACATTGCAGCCTGGCACAGCACAGCACAGCATGGTTCAGCATGGCAGAGCATGGCATGGCATGGCATGGCATAGCATGGTTCAGCGTGACAGAGCACAGCATGGCATGGTTCAGCATGGCATGGTGCAGCACAGTGCAGCCTGGCATGGCACGGCGTGGCATGGTTCAGTGTGGCAGAGCATGGCATGGCATGGCATGATGCAGCACGGCGTGATGTGGCACGGCACTCACGGCACTTCTTGTGGATGTCCTTGGTGCGCTTGGAGAGGGAGACGATCTCATGGCGGGCGAACATCTTGGCGCGGTGGGTCTCCTCGCGGCATGGGGCGCAGAGGGGCTGCCCGCAGGTGTTGCAGAAGTACATGGTGTCCAGCTCCTGTGTGGGCGGGGGGGGCGGCTGGTGGTGGGCACAGCTCCGGCGGGGGTCCCCCTGCCTGCACACCCCCCTGCCCTCACCGCCTTGGCACAGCGCCGGTCACAGTTGGCACACTGCACATCCTCCTCGCCATCAGCTGAGCTGTCCACCAGGAACTGCAGGAGCCGGTCCACGGGGGGGAGCCCTGTGCCCCCCCTCACCACCGAGGGGTGCCTGCAGGGACGGGATAGGGATGGAGGTGGGATGGGGATGGGGATACCCATCCAGGGCAGGTGGGGGCAGCTCTGGGGACACCGGGAGCAGTGCCATGAGGGGCTGCTGGCCACGTGCCGTGTGCCCTGGCTCCCGTGTCCCCCCTGGGCAGGGGGGGTCCCTTACCCGCAGAGCGGGCAGCGCAGGCGGCCGTCACTGGCGCGGCCCCGCAGGCAGCTGGCACAGAAGTTGTGGTAGCAGTCGAGCAGGCAGGGGTGCTGGTAGGGCTCGTGGCAGAGCAGGCAGACCAGCGGGTGGCAGTTGGCCTTCTCCAGCTCCGAGCAGGTCCCCAGCGGGGAGAAAATGCCGCCGGCCATCTGCAGGGCAGAGAGTGGCTCCCCCCGCACCCCGCTTCACCCCCTGTGCCCGGGGAGCCCCGCTTCGCACCAGAGCTGTGGCCACCATGCAAAGGATGGACCCTGACCCTGGGGACTGCCAGCGGCCGCCTATTTTTAGGTTATGAGTAGTGCGGCACGAGCTGCCCCGAACACTCCCCTTCCCTCGGGCAGGGGGCAGCAGGGCTGGGTGGGATGGCCCCCGCAGTGGGGTGTCCCCAGAGCGGGCGTCTCCAGAGCAGGAGCATCCCCTGGGATGGGGTGTCCCCTGCCAAGGAGCATCCCCTGGGATGGGGTGTCCCCCCGCCAAGGAGCATCCCCTGCAGCAGAGTGTCCCCCAGAACACGGGTGGGGGATGTTCCAGCACTTGGTGCCCCCCCAGGAGGGAGCATCCTCCACAATGGGGTGTCCCCTGCCCCGGGGTGTCCCCTACGATGGCAGCCTGGCAGCAAAGGCAGCCAGTCGCCCCACATGCTGGGGAGCCCCAGGAGCAGGGGGGGGCACCATGGCCGGGGTGAAGGCTTTACCTCTCCCCGTCTGTCGGCCGGGAGACCGGCCGTGCCGAGCCGAGCCGAGCCGTGCCGCTGCTCCCCGTGCGCCGGCTGGAATGAGAGCGATGCTGCGGCGGCAGGGCCCGGCTGCCCCCGTGACGGGGGGCCCCCCTGGCACTGCCGGGTGGCTGCTACGCCACAGCCCAAAAATAGCTCCCAGAGCGCTCGGTGGCAGGGACAGCCCTTGGGGTGTGGGGACATCAGACGGCGTGGTCCTGGGGTGCCCCTGGGCTGGGGGGGACACGGGCATCCGTGTGCCCTGGTGATGATCCCCAGGGGGTGGGGGTGCATCCCGTGGGCAGTGAGTGTGGTGCAGGGACACGTGCACCCCGCAGGCAGTGACGCACCCTGGGGGTCAGGGGTGCTCCAGCAGGCAGTGACTGGGGTGCAGGGACATGTGTACGCCGCAGGCACCCTGGGGTGCTCCAGAGAGCCCCAACCCCTCAGTCCCCGCCAGACTGATCCCCGCTCCCT
>JAOXNO010000009.1:547119-567521 GCA_028565335.1 Limnodromus scolopaceus
ACGAGGAGGACGTCTCGGGTAGGCGGCGGGAGGGAGAGCGAGCGGGCGGGGGGCGCGGACGGCGGCACCTCCTCCTCCCCCGAGGCGCGGCCCGGCGGCGGCAGCCGGTCTCGTCCTCCCGGCGCCGGGCCCGGCCCGGCGCGGTCTCCGCTGGGCGCTGCTCCTTCGGCTCAGCCCCGTTATCCTGGGGAGGGAATGACGTGCCCGGGTCCGTTAACGGGCGGCCCCGGAGAGGGGGGTGTGCCCGATCACGGCGGCCGCAGCCGGCGGCTCCCAGGGGGCTGGGCTCGTCCCCGGGCCGGGCTGCGCCCTCCCGGCCCCGGGCGCTCCGCCGCTGCCGCGGTTTCCTCTCGGGGGCGACCCGGGTCTTTCCCCCCGCCTCGGGGAGCCGCTCCCCCTCCCGGCTGCAGACCCCCTTCTCCCGCGGGATGGGGCTGGGGGCTCCGTGCGGTGCCGGTCCCGCCGGGGTTGGGCTCCCAGTGCTGCCCGGCTCCCGCCCTTCCCGGTGGATTCGGTGGAGCTCAGGCACCCGCCCTGGTGGAGCCTAAACCAGCTTGGAAGTCAAACAGAAGATGTGTCCTAACGGCTCCGGGGTGTTACTGCTGCAAAAGCTCAGAAATTAAAAATAAAAATACTGATATAGGCTTTAAAGAAATGCAAAGGCTGGAGAGGGTGCTGGGACTCGCTGGCGAGCGCTGGGTTTGGGGAGATAACGATGGTGGGGAGGTGGGGGCGTGTGTTGGGGTTGGTGCCTCTCCTGGGGCTGGGGTCCCTGAGCTGGCGTACACAGCCCGGCCGGGTGCCCGCCGTGCTCCCCGAGCCGTGGCAGACCAATGTCCTGTGAGCCGTGGCACACATCTTCCACGCGGGGCCTTCCTCTTCCTCGTTCACCTTCCATCGAATCCATTTAACGAACTCTCCTTGGAGGTGGGAAAGGTAAAAGCCGAATGCTCCCTAATTGCCCACGGAGCCGGATCAGTAAGAGCAGGCAGCGCCTGGGGGTCTCCCCGTCTCCCGAGGGTGAAACGTGGGCTGCTAAATCCTGGGGTGTCGGTGTGCGAGCGGCAGCGAGGAGCTGGGGCAGGAGAAGTGCTGGAGCAGGACCACGTCAGTGCTCCCTGGAGGGGCAGCAGCGGATGAGCTGCTGGTGAGAGGGCCCCCAGGAGAGGCCAGGGAGCCCCATGTCTGGCCTTAATGCTGCTGCTCGAGTGTGCTCCCCTGAGGACAGACGTGATCGTGGTCTCCTGTGTGCCTGTGCAGTCTGTCCGCGTGAGCTGTCCCTTTTGTCCTCAGAAGAAGACGATGGGGTGCTGGAAGGGCTGGAGGAGTTTTTCGCAGAAGAGCAAGTGGTCTTGCAGAAAAAGAAGAAATCCAAGAAGCTGAAAGATGGCAAAGCTGCCAAAATCAAGAGGAGGAAGAAGGAGGTAATGCTGCATGCTCTCATGCCAGGCTGGGGGGCTCCTCAGCCGGGGTGCAGAGGCAGGCTCCTCGGGGGACTGCTGGCAGCACCTCTCGAGTGCCTGTGGATGGAAGGGGGAGTGTTATTGGGGTGTTCCCTTGCCGAGTGGGTGCTCTCCTAGTCCTGGGAGGTGACCCAGAGTCAGGGCATGAGCAGTTCTTGTCCAGCTCGGGTGCTCTGGGGTGGAAATCCGTCCTGTGAGGGGTCTCTGGAGGGCAGCTGGGGGGATGTTGGGTGTGTGTGATGGTACCATCAGTCTCTGTTCGAAGCCCTCCTGCCCGTGCTGCAGTGCAGCACCTCCTTGCTGTTGTCTCTGGGGGCAGACGGTAAATCTCTCTGGCATGTCCTGTGCCAATGCAGCGTCTGGGGCTCGTGTTTCTGAGGAGGGAGAGGCAAACCGCTGTGTTGGGGGCACGACTGAGGCAGGGCTTGGAGGTCTCTGTGGACGTTGATGCTGACTGTGCTTGTCCAGGGCATTTTGCAAGTGAGATAGTGTCAGGGCTTCTAGGATTTGGCACGTGGAAGGGCTGATTGGCCTCCTGTAGGAAAACAAAGACGGGGCATCGTGTCCTCGAGGATCAGGCTTTCCTGAGGCTGCGTCTGGCCGGAGCTGCCTGTGCTCTGCCGGGGCACTCGGCTCAGACACGGCGTGTTCCTGGAGCAGGGCTCGCTGCCATGTTGTGCCACGCAGGCTCTGCCTCTTGCTCTCCCATACCCGGGCAGTGCCGGATGCGAGGACAGGACCAGACATCTTGTGTGGTGGCCTTTTTGGTACCTAAATTGCAAATAGGCTGCTGGGAAGGAGGGGTGAGCAATGGGGATTCTTCAGCCCCTTCCTTGCCCAGTGGCACAGTGACTGGGGAGAAGTGCCCTTGCCTGGCACAACCGGGCACATCCCCACCCCTTCCCGTGCCAAACCGGGGCTGGGCGATGCTGCTCTCGGCCGGCCATCACCGCTGCTCCCCCCGGGATCTGCGGAAACAGATTGGCTTGACGAGATCGTGCATTAAAGTGCTTCTGCTACTGATGGGAGCGCGATGAGCTGCTGATGTAACAGCGATGGATTCCGTCCTGCACTCTGTTGCCTGCCAGCCTTTTCGCAGAAATCGTGGCCTTGAGGAAGCTTTTTCCCCTCCTTCGTGGCCATGGTGATGCTCTTCTTCTGCACATACCACACAAAGCTGGCTCAGGCCCTGTGCCTCCCCGTGCCTTTTTCATGGTTGGACATATTTTTTTCCTACACTGCTTTTCTGTGGGGGGAAAAATAAAATAAACCCCCCGTGGTATTTTCACCTCTGTTCATGCTCTGTCAGTGCCAGCCTGCCTGAGCCCAGCAGCAACATGTGCTGCTTGTGCCGAGTCTGACTCCTGCCTTACGGGGGGTGGGGAGAAAATAACAGCCTGAACGTTGAGTGTGCTTGTTTTTTTAATTAATGCTTTGTGTGGGCAGTGTTAACCAACCTCAGTCCCGCCTCTGGGAAGCTGTTTCCTTGTCCATTGAAGCCCATGAGAAGCTGGTGCTGTAGCTGTCAGTAGGCACCGAGCGGCACCTAGGGTGCATTTTGGGAGGACAAGATAAAAGATAGGGGGGCCCTTGAACGGGGCTTGCTTTCCCCAACCTCTTATTCCAGGGTTTTGTGGGGTAAGTGGACTTTCCCCTGCTAGAGGAAGGTGGGAGCGAGGTGCAAGTCGCACATGGGGCCAGTGCCTGCACCGTGACTGAGTGACACCCTGTAGTCCCCCGTGGTTTGTCATTGGGGCAGGAGTGCTGCCCCGCTGGGCTTGCACAGGATTTTCCCTGCACCAGCCGCAGTGGAACTCGCTTGGTTTGCGGCGACGCTGATGGAGCCCTGGTGCAGGAATCGATGCTGCAGGCCCCCAGAAAAATCTGCATGAAATAAGCAGGCTGTGGTTTGAACCTCAGCACATGGAGATGAAGGTCCTTGTCAGCGAAGGGAGCGGGGAGGGGGAATTTCAACCTGTACTGCAGCAGTTACCATGGCAACCAATTATTCCATGCCAAATTACAACTGTTTATAACCCCGCTGAAGGAGCGGCTGGGTTTGCTCTGAACCGAGAGGGACCAGGACTCCGTGATGGCCGCCGAGCGAGGCCGTTGGTTTGGGGCGTTCCGATGGACCCCCGTTACCGGGGCGGTGGCTCCGGGCGGGGGGGCCCGGGGGGCGGTGGCAGCGGCGGTGGCGGGCGCTGTCCGCGGTGCTG
This sequence comes from Limnodromus scolopaceus, assembly GCA_028565335.1. Lineage (NCBI taxonomy): Eukaryota > Metazoa > Chordata > Aves > Charadriiformes > Scolopacidae > Limnodromus > Limnodromus scolopaceus. The sequence goes on from JAOXNO010000009.1 coordinate 550,802, forward strand.
AAACGAGCGCTGCCCGCGGGGCTGGCGCCGAGACCTGGCGCTGTCCGCGGTGCTGAACCGGGCTCTCCCCGCGGGGCGTCCGGGAGGGCTCTGCCGTCCGGCTCCGGAGCGTTCCGGGTGGGATGAAGGGCTGATGCTCTAACACTCGCAGGCTCCCTTCGGACCCCAGTGCTCCGCCCGACACTCGTTAGGCCGGTAATGTGGCTGCTGCCGGAGTTGTGCAGTGGGTCACGGTCTCTCTCCCAGAAGGAATCCTAAGTTCCGCCTGACCGGTCTCCACTCTGGCTCTCCCCAGCGTGGGGTAGCCCTCTGAGCCTGGTCCCTTCTGACTGCTGGGAAGCAGAACGCATCCGCCAGCCATCCAGCAGGCCCAGGCCTTTCTGGAGTGGTTGGCTCACCTTGTTACTGAAGCTGTGTGTGACCAAGTCTGCACTGGAGATGGGAGGTTTCATGTGGCTGGTTGTCTCTGAAAGAGGGAATTCAGTGAGGCTCACCTGACTTACTCTGCTCTCCTGCCTCTTTCAAGACTCTGTGCATCCACTAGGACTGTTTTGTCCATGTGACAGCTGAAATCCTCCTGTAGTTAAACAGTTTTACCGCAGAACATAGTGCCCAGCTGGGCAGAGAACACAGTCTGCACTGTGGCAGAAGAACATGACCTTACTTGTGTAAAACCATAAGCAGACATAAGATGATATGTTACCTGTGTTATACCAATTAAAAACATTGCCTAAATGTCTGAAAACTTAGAGTCTTTCAGGAGAGCAGTTAGCTGCCTCTCAGAGGCATTGCTCTTTGCTTTACTACACAGCTATTTTTAATATGCACATTCTCTCACTCAGTTTGCTGTCTCCTGGTTTTCTGTTTATGCTGCTGCTCACCGGAACGGTACCTGAACGCTGTGGTGTCGCAGTGTCCGGGCACTTTCAGAGGAGCACGTTGTGATGTGGAGGCAGAGCAGGCATCCCTCTGCACGGCTGTGCCTCAGCATTGCTGCTCTTGGCCACCTTGGTGAACAAGTATTGAGACAAAAGCATGAAGGGTCTGTTGCATATTCCTTGGCCTAGAGAAGCTTTTCCAAAACACAGTTTTATCTGCATTACATGACCACCTTCTCTTTTTTCTGGTGCTTCCACAGGGTGTGGGTTGCCTTGCGTGAGTGGATGTGTTTATAACACTCCTGGAAGGGAGGGAGGGAATGTCTCCACTTACAGGTGGGGCTTTGGGGCAGAAGGTTGGCCAGAGATCACAGAACTGCCCTGAAGAAATCCTTCCGGATAAACCAGGGGTTTCTTTCTGTCTGTGTCTCCTGTGATCAGGTGCTTCTTGCTGTTCCCAAATCTGATTTTCCTGGTGTTTTCCCCCGGAGTAACAGCAGGGTTAGTCGATGGAGGGCTGACTTTGGAGATGACAGCAGTTGCTTCGTGCTGGCTGGGAGGGTTTGTTGGAGGAGAGCTGGGGGGGTGGGGGCAGGCCCTGCTCTTTCTCCACTGTCACTTTCCGTTTTAGGGAAGTAATGATGAAATGACAGACAATGAAGAGGAAATTGAAGAGAAATCTGAGAGTGAAGGGAGTGACTATTCCCCCAACAAGAAGAAGAAGAAAAAACTGAAGGAAAAGAAGGAGAAAAAGCCGAAACGGAAGAAGAAGGATGAAGAGGAGGATGACAATGAGGATGGAGGTCTAAAGGTACCAAAGATTCCTTTACCCCAAGCTGGTGCTAGAGTGTGAGACCTCAGGGGGTGGCCAGGTCCTTGTGAGTTACCTCCTTCCGAGCCGAGCCGTGTTTTCTGGGCAGTCACCTTGTGCTGGTGGGTAAAGCACGGCAGCGTAGGCAAAGCGCTCCCCATTGGGCTGACCGATTTAGCCACACGACGATGTGTGCTCACGAGTCCTCACGGTACCTTTTGTGGGGACGAAGCCAGTGTGTTTTACTCTGAGGTTGGAGGCCTCGTCAGGTAGTTTGGCTCTTCTGACAAACAGCAGCTTCTCAGCCTGGGGCAGCTTGCCTTCTTGAACTGTCTGCCACCAGTGACAGATTCATGGCATCTGTCCACTGAACTTGGGATCAGAGAGTGGCAGAGCAGCTCGTCCTGAGAGGAGGTGGCCTGGGGGTTTCCTGAGACACTTGCCCTGGGTTTGGTGAGGAGGAGATTCCAGGTGAGTGGCCGGGAGGGGAAAGGTGGTATTTCCCTGTTGTTTATTTTACACGCAGAGAGGAACTGAGTTTCTTGGAGACGTGAACCCTGCCAAGGCTTTGTGTTGCATTACATGGTACAGGGAGCATTTAGGCAGTGACATGTTAATTTGATTCTTGGAAGTGTGTGAAACATTAGTTTGTTCAGCATTTGTGCACGCTCTGTTTTGTAAATCACAGAAACAAATCCCTGCCTTTTGCTGATCAGGGAGAGCGTTTGATACGGAGCACGCAACAGACCCGGCCTTGCGCTGCTCGTCTGCAGAGCCGCGGTCGTTTACGTTAATGATGTCTCTCTGTAAATCTGCAGGAGCCCAAGAGCTCAGCCCAGCTGATGGAGGAGTGGGGCCTCGATGACGTAGATTATGTTTTCTCAGAAGAAGATTATCATACTCTGACTAATTACAAGGCTTTCAGCCAGTTCCTCAGGTAGGAAGCTGTGGGTCTGGGTGGGGTCTTGTGTGGTGGTTGGGGTTTGAGCATTGCTCAGACAAGTGGGTGAACTTGTGAAATAAATTCTGCTGCTGTGAGGCCCGCCCTGCTGGGGCATTTCTTGGGCTGAAGTACCAGCCCACGGCAAGCAGGAGCAGATGCACAGCAAAGCTTTCCTGCTAACGTGTGGTTTTCCCTCTTCCCTGCCCTGCAGGCCTCTGATTGCCAAGAAGAACCCCAAGATCCCCATGTCCAAGATGATGACCGTGCTCGGTGCCAAGTGGCGAGAGTTCAGTGCCAACAACCCGTTCAAGGGCAGCTCGGCAGCTGCGGCCGCGGCGGCTGTGGCTGCAGCTGTAGAGACCGTCGCGGTTGCCCCGCCGCTGGCCACCAGCCCCCAGCAGTCTGCCGTGCCCACCGTCATCAGGAAGGCTAAGACCAAGGAGGGCAAGGGTAGGTGCCACCCGCGGTGGGCTGCAGAGAGGGGCTGCTCTCACTGGCGCCGTGCTCTGCAGAGCTAGCCAGCCACATCCCCAGGCTGGAAAAGGTGGCAAAGCGTGTCCAGGCAGGAGACGTGCTTCAGCAACCCGGGGAGGTGAAGGTAGCGCCAGAGACGTGTCTGCAGCTCCCGTTTCCCTTGCAGAAGTCCTAGAGGTGGCTGTGTTTCGTGTACCACGTCAGATCACCCTGGCCACCTCTGGACCTTCTGGACAGTTTATGGCAATTAATGCTCAACTTCATTCTTATATCTTGAATAAGTGATTGGCCCCTGTATTTCTGTGCCATCTTCTCTCCCGGGGGATTCTGCAGGGTTGTAAAGCCCTCCAGAAACCAGCAGTGTCCTCAGAGTCCAAGCTGAAGAGGATTTGTAGGTTAGCAAGGCTGGGGCAGAGGTGTGTTGGCAAAGCTGGCGTGGTCTGGCCAGATGAACGTGCACTGTCTGGCAGTCGAGCCGGGTGCTTTGTGTCTGAGGTGGCAAGGAGTTCAGTGAAAGGCACTGGCAGGAACGCTGCAAGTCTTTCTCAGAAAAAAGGATTTCTTCTCCTGGCAGCTGGGTGAAAGGCGACTGTTTTCAAAGCCCTCTTGCAAGGAGTGAGCCAACCATATAAGTCTGCAGTAGCTCCTCTGGAAACAGTCTGGTTTGCATTGGAGGGGTCTCTTGCTGTCAGCGTTTTCCTGTTTCTGGTGGCAGATTGGTGCTGCTTTCCCCACGCTTGGAAGGGGCTGTGGAAAACACCGTAGAAGCTGGATGGTAGTGGGAAAGGGAGGGATCTCCTTTTGTTTGCGCCGTGTTCCTCCTTGGGAAGGTTGCTGTTCCACTTGTGTAGACCTCAGTTCCTGGTGCCTTGAGAGGTTTGGAGCAAGTGGCCCAAATGACGGGGAGAGCAGTTTGAGGCAACCTTCTCGCGTGGTGGGCTCAGCGCCGCCTTCCTGCCTCTCCACGGCCGCCTCTTTTCTTCCCACCTTGCAGAGCCCCGAGTCCCTGTTTGGCATTTGCCACCCTGTGGGCTGCGGTCCCTTTCCGGGATCCCTGGGCAGATGCTTTTCTCCCCTGGTTCTTCACAAGCGCCGGGTCTGTTCTTGCAGCCTTTTGCCCCAAAGCAGGTGCTCTGTGGACAGTGCTGGCGGCTGCCCTGCTCCCCGGGCAGGGGGGAGTGCTCTCTCATCCTCCCTGTAAATCCTGGGGTTGGGGTGGGGATTTGGGGACGGCTGTTGGTAGAGTACCAAACAAGTCTTCTGTTTCTCCAGGTCCAGGCGTGAAGAAGAAAATCAAGGGCTCCAAAGACGGGAAGAAAAAGGGGAAGGGGAAAAAGATGGCAGGCTTGAAATTCCGGTTTGGAGGAATCCCCAGCAAAAGGAAAAAGGGCTCCTCTGTAAGTGTGCACTGCCTTTTTCTGCACGGGGCCTCGGGTGCGGGGGGCACAGCAGGGAAATGCCGGGACAAGCTCTCCCCTAGGAGCCCCCTTGAGTAGGGGTGTCACAGCCTGGTTCGTTCCCCTCCGCGAGGCACCAGGCTCCCATCAGCGCGTTCATCGTTTTGATAGAGAGCCGAGTCCAGGCTCAGATTTGTGAAGACGTCGTTTCTGAGCCTGATTTCTGCTAAAGTCATGTAACCACGTTTACTCTCAGTGATTAGGTTGGTAATGCCATCATTTCAGATTTCATTTGCAAAGGAATTCTTCAGGGCTTGCACTCCAGCTGAACTGTACGTCAAAGAGAATTATCGAATGCTTTAATTACGTTAGCCCAGCCTGCCTCCAGGCAGCTGTGATCCTGCAGCATAGCCCAGGGCTTCCCGAGCTGCTTCTCTCTCTAGAGCGCGGCAGCAGGGCTCTGCTGCACTTTGTGTGCTGGGCCCTTGTCAGCACACGAATATCAGGTACGTTTTAAAGAATAGCAGAACATTTCAAAGAATAAATCTCTTAAATATCTATTGAATAGGGGTGGAACTCTTGTGGGTCTTGATAAAGTCCCATTGATCAAAATCCCATTAGTTCACCCTTGTTGGACTCTGGCCTTAGTTGACAGAACAGTTATAAATACCTTTCTGCGTCAGAGGTGGAAGCGGAAGGAGAGATCCGAGGCAGCCACTCCGTCGTGGTTTAACCCCAGCCAGTAATAGGATCACACAGCCGCTCGCTCGCTCCCCTCCTTCCCCCAGCAGGACAGGGAGAAAAAGGGAAAAAAACACCCTCGTGGGTTGAGGTAAAGACAGTTTAATAGAACAGCAATGGAAGAGAAAAGAATAATAATAATGGTAAAGGAATAAACAAAAAAAAGTGATGCAATACAGTTTCTCACCACTGATGATCAGTTGCCCAGCCCGTCCCGAGCAGCGATTGTGGATCCTGCCCTCCTCAGCCCCCATTTACACACTGAGTGTGTGTCTGTGGTGACACCTTGTCCTGGCTGTGCTCCAGGAGCTGAAAAAGTCCTGGACTCAATATAGGCATAACTTAGTAACAGCTAAGACAATATGTGTTATCAAAATTATTCTTGTACTAAGTCCAAAACGCAGCAGCTACCGAGAAGAAAACGAGCTGTGTCCCGGCTGAAACAGGACACACTCGCTGCCGCATTTGTTTCAGCCACACATCACGGAAAATTCACCCCGTCTCTGGGTGCACCCCAGATCTGCCCAGTTGTGTTTCTGGAAGTTACAAAGAGCTTGGGCTGGCTCCGGCAGCTGGAGCGCTGAGCAGCCGGTTGATAGCGTGCAGATGGAGGATTTGCATGCATAAATCCCCAGAATAAGGATTCAGGTGTGGTGGGACGTTCTGACACCATTGGGTGCCGGGTCTGTTCGGCTCCTTTCATGTTGCAAGGAAGGTCAAGCGTGAACGCCTACGTGCAGGCACACAGTCGTGACACGAGCCGAAACGGGTGTCAAGAGAGAGGGAGAGGGAGCAAAGTTCTGCCGGGCAGTGGAAAAGGGGGCCCCTGACTGCCCAGGAGTAGGAGGAGGGGGCTGTCCACCGACACGTCTCTGTTTCGGGGGTCTGCACCCAGGGTGGCCTTGTCACAGCAGCTCTCAGATGCTGAGCCCTCCCCAGCCTGCCTGGCCAGCAAAATCTCTGTGCCAGCGGGGACGGCAGCTGCAGGGGAGACCCAGAGCTCCCCTCTTGTCAGGGAGGCCAGGCAGGGAGTTGACACGTTGATTTATGCATTTTAAATGTGCTCTGAGATTTGCTGGGTGGTTGCACCCCGACGGTGCTGTGAACTGGACAAGCTGTCCCTGTGCTGAGCAGTGCACGGTAACGCCTGGGGCTCCAGCGATAGTCCAGATCCGCGCTGATTGATGGCCTGGCTGGGACATCGATCGGATGGAGGAGATTTCCCTGCTTCCTAACGCCTTGTGACACGCTCCTGCGAACCCTGTCCCTGCCAGGAGCGCGTGTGCCCTGCCACCATCCCTGCTGCTCTGGCTGCTCTGTTCACGTGGAAGGCAGGGTGCCCCGAGGAGCTCGGCCACTGGGCCCTGATCTCACGTGGGTTTCTGGGGGTCTTTGGGGGTTCGTTCTGCTGCAGAGCGGTGGTCTCTGGGAGCGATGGCTGGGATTGCCAGTGCTGGGACTGTGTGTGCTTTGGTTTTTCCCCTCTGCAGAGCGAAGAGGAGGAACGGGAGGAATCCGACTTTGACAGTGCCAGCATCAACAGCTCCTCAGTGCGCTCCGAGTGCTCGGCCGGGCTGGGGAAGAGAGGGAAGAGGAGGAGAAAGAAAAAGAGGAGTAGGCCATCCTATGTACTCTGTTCCTGTTCTGTTTGGATTTCCCTCTTCAGATGGTGCTTTCCTGGTCCTGGCAGCTCCAGGCCGTGTCTGGCGCTGGCTCGGTGGCAGAGGATGTGGTTGTTGTGCTTGTCTGTGTGTGTGGAGCGCGAGGTGCTTTGTGGTGTCCAGCCCTGCTGCTGGTGGGCTCGTGCCTGCAAGGAGGCAGCGCGTGGGTCCCGCCATGGGGCGCTGGCTCACCCCCACGGTGCCGGTGGGGCAGGGCTTTTCCCTCGATCTGCAGTCAGATTTCCTTCTCTCCAGCCACTGCCTGGGGCTCATCTGTCCCCCAGCCAGCTCCGTGTCACCGCTTGGAGTGGCTTCAGGAGAGCTGTGGTTGCAGTTCTCTGCCCTGTCAAGGCTCACAGAGCCCCCCCTGCCCCGTCTCGCTGCCTGCTCACAGCCCCGGCCACCCCGGGCGGCTGAGCTTTGGGCACCGGGTGCGTCACGGGCGGCTGGTGCCCTGCCTGCGCCTGGGATCCCGCCAGGATCCGTCCTCTAGCAGCAAAGTTCCAGAATTCGTGGGCCTCTCAGGGAAGTGATCTTCTGAGGAGCAGCCCCTGGAGAGTCACGGCTTGTGGGAAGCTCCCAGGGGAGCAGGGCAGGCTGCGGGCGAGAGAGCGTTAAGACAAGGGACTTTTTTTCTGCGTGAGAGGTGCAATCGGGCAGCGGGCAGGCGGCGGGTCTGTGGTGGGTCTGTGGTAGGGATGTAGGAAGAGGAAGGCGCGTGAGTGGCAGTGGAAGGCATCTGTCAGGGTCTGCCAGCAGCTGCGTGGCCACATTTGTGTGCATATTCCTTCCCCCCTTCCCTCGTGGAGGGCTGAGGGTGGATTCTGCGCGATGGCACCTCCATCCCCGCACTGCCGTTGAGAGCAGTCCCCCTGTGCCCAGCTGCCCCAAGCCCTGCCCTGGCTCCCAGTGCCATGGGGGCCCCGTGCCACCCTGCCCGGCTCCCCACGCCGTCTCTGCTCCTGTGCCACCGCAGGATGCGTGCTGCTGGTTCTACCGTGTGTCCTTGTTCGGGACGAGATGCTTCAGATCCAGGTGCATCCTTTGGCTTTTTGGCTTTGCCGACGGGTTTTTGCTTCTGAGAAACGGAAGGGCAGGTTCTGGGCTGGGCGTGATGCTGGCCGGGCTCCCTGTCGCTTGACGAGGCAGGGCTGGCCGTCCGGCTCCACGTCTCGCGTGTGAAGGGCATCGCTTCTCCTCCCGGCCCGTTGCTGTAGGAGAGCCCTCGTGCCGGAGCTCGGCAGCTCCTGCCTGTGCTGGAGGAGCAGAAGGTCAGGGGTCTGTGCTGGGAGTTTGAGGCAGAGCTGGGAATTGAGATGAGCCGTTCCGGCGCTTGCAAGGCCTTGTCCCTCCCTCCTCTTCCCATCCGCGCTGAGTTGAGAGAGCTCCTGCCTCTGAGCACCCAGGAAGAGCAGGGTAGTGCCAGGAGAGGAGTCCTCCTCCTCGGCCGTGTCACCCTTGCATGGAGCGTTTGCAGTTGGTGGCGCTGGTACCCGGGGAGGTTTCTCTGACTGGCCTCCCTTGCAACCTCTCCAGGTTCTGGCATTCTCCATTGAGAGCCTGAAGGAACCAAAGGATGATACAGTGTGGAGAGAGAAAGAGAGACAGAGGTGAGATGATGCTGTGTGCAAAGATGGACTGTGGTGCTGAGGGACAGAGAGGTAGGGGGACGTAAGAGGAGGGGTCCGAGGCGAAACACTGTCCTTATTTCCTTAACTGTATCCTAGAGGATCGAGTGTCCCGTTCCCTCCCGGGAGAGCAGGCGGCTCTGCCGTCCCTCTGACTGTACGCCTGTCCCTTGCTTGCAGTGGAAGAAGGGGACGGGTACGAGACGGACCACCAGGACTACTGCGAGGTGTGCCAGCAGGGAGGGGAGATCATCCTGTGTGACACGTGTCCTCGCGCCTACCACCTCGTCTGCCTGGACCCCGAGCTGGAGAAGGCCCCCGAGGGCAAGTGGAGCTGCCCCCACTGCGTGAGTGGGATCGGGGGGCTGTGGGTGAGGGTGGGCGGCTGGTGCAAACCCTCGGTGTTACACTGGCTGTGCTTCCCCAGGAGAAGGAGGGCATCCAGTGGGAGCCAAAGGAGGAGGAGGAGGAGGAAGAGGAAGGCGGCGAGGAGGAGGAGGATGACCACATGGAGTTCTGCCGGGTCTGTAAGGACGGAGGGGAGCTGCTGTGCTGCGACACCTGCCCGTCCTCCTACCACCTCCACTGCCTGAACCCGCCGCTGCCAGAAATCCCAAACGGTGAATGGCTCTGCCCTCGCTGTACAGTGAGTGTTACCACCATTCCTCCCCCCGTCCCCGTCCCCACCCCTGCCCGGCCCTGGAGTGGGTCTCCCAGACACCGCTGCCCCTCACACCCTCTCCCCGTGCCCTGCCCTCTGCCACAGACCCCCTCCCTGATGGCTCTGGGTGGCTCTGCCCCCTGCGTGGTCTCCCCATGGGGATCGCTGCTGGTGGCTTCTCTGCTGGGTTGTGGAGGGGTTGCCAAGCCCCGTTTGATGCGTGGGGAGGGACCTTTCTTGCCTGGTGGCAAGGCCAGTCCCCGCAGGGGATGCAGCAGCGTCAGACACTTCTCTGCCCGCCCCGCACACCCTCAGCACCCCCTTTCTGTCTGCCCCGTTAGAAACAGCGAGGCAGTAACTGCCCGGGACCTGGGCTTTGCTTGTGCCCGGGGCGGTGGGGGTGTTTGAGGGTGAGATAAATGCAGGCAGGGGCTGGGACTGTTCGGGTCACTGGGTTTGCCACGCTTGGCTCCCCGTGGCTGGGGGTGAATCCACTGTCACTCTCTGCCCTGGGCTTTCCCCCTGGCAGCAGCTTTTGGCTGCTGTGTGGTTGGCATTGTGAGACCCCTGCTGCCCTCCTCCCCGCGGCCCCTGACAGGGGCTCAGCTTAAACTCCGTGCTCTTGGCTGTTTGCTTTTTTATCCCCAGTGCCCTCCCTTGAAGGGCAAAGTCCAACGCATCCTGCACTGGGCCTGGAAGGAGCCGCCGGCCGCCCCGCTCCCCCCGGCGCTGCCCGCCCCGGACGCGGAGCTGGCTCTTCCCCCGCCGAAGGTGCTGGAGGGGATCCCGGAGCGCGAGTTCTTCGTCAAGTGGGCAGGGCTGTCCTACTGGCACTGCTCCTGGGTGAAGGAGCTGCAGGTGAGCCAGCGCGGTGTCGGTGTCCCCCTGCCCAGCCCACTGCCCTGCTGCCCAGGGGGTGACCGCGGCTCCCCCCTGCCGCAGCTGGAGCTCTACCACACCGTGATGTACCGCAACTACCAACGGAAGAATGACATGGACGAGCCACCAGCCTTCGACTACGGCTCCGGGGACGAGGACAGCCAGAGGGAGAAGCGGAAGAACAAAGACCCGCAGTACGCCAAGATGGAGGAGCGGTTCTACCGCTACGGCATCAAGCCCGAGTGGATGATGATCCACCGCATCCTGAACCACAGGTGAGGAGCTGCCTGGGGGGAACTCGTGGACCAGTCACAGAAAGGTGCCTGCCAGGGTGCCTGAGCCCCCGCTAGTGCTGGCGCTGAGCGATGCTCTTACAAGCCAGGGAGGGAAATGGCAAAGGTGAGCCCTGCTGCTCCCCGGGACCCCCGCGAGTTCTGCAGAGGAAGCTTTGGGCCGTGGGTCTGTGCTCTCTGCGGGTTTTCCCTCCGTGCGCAGCTCTCACACCGACAGTTTACGTGTTAGCTGAGCCTCTGGGACTGCTGCCGCAGGATTTCTGTGCTTGGCTGAGTTCTCCCCTCCGGGGCTGGGAAGTTCTTGCTGTCCTTCTGCAAAGCCAGAATCTAGAGCTGCTGGAATTTCAGCTGCTGGCTTGTTTGGAAGTCTCTGGTGCCTTGGAGCTTTGCTCCTGAGGTGAAGCCAAGGCCAAAAGTGAATCGATGCCTTATTTTAATTTCTGCTACTTCGCAGTTAAAAATAGAGATGGTAAATTTTCCCAAAGGTGGATGCACAGAGCTGTTCCCCTCTTCCCCGATGTTTTGTTTGGGCCCCTGTTACAGCCTAATCCTTCCATGAATTTCTGCTGCCACACGGTGATGGGTCTCGCTCCCACTGATTGTGCCCCACGGCTGTGGGTGCTCCCCTGAACTGCTTCGGGACAGCGGCCCGGTTCCCTGTGGGTCACTTGTTCCTCTCAGAAAGCAGGCGGCCCCTCTGCGCTCGCATCAAAGGGGAGGCAGCAGCAGGGATTTGTGTGTTACATTTTCCCGAGGGGTACGTTATTCCCACTTACCCCTCCTGATGCTGGGAGGGTCGGTGTCTGAGGAGGTGCCTGACTCCTTTATGAAGCTTGGCATTTGCTTTTCTATGGAAGAAATTTCCTGCATATGAAATGTGCTGTGCAGATGAGTGGGGTTTTTTTTGTTTGTTTGTTTGGTTTTTTGCATTGAGCAGCTGGAGACACCTTTTTGTTGAATTTCTGCATTTCACGTGGCAATGTGAGGTTTCAAGTGGCAACTCTGCTTGAAGGCTGCTTGGCAGAAAATAAATAAAGCTGCCTGGCTAATTTTCATGCGAGCTTTACATTGTCTGCTAATAAGGCAAGGGTTTTTTTTCCCTGTAGGCATATACTCAGACTCCTTAGTGTGTTTATTCATTCTTCAGCGTAAGCAAAACTTCACAGAGCAGCAAATGCTGCAGGAGAAGGAGGGCGAGTGCTGGTGTTCATCCCGTCCTGGAGAAACAGGAGGACGAGGTTGTTCAGTGGGATGGAAGAGCAGCCTTTAAAGCTTAACGATTTAATAGGCGTTTCTGCCGGGAAGTTTCAATACTTTCTTTGTGTTTTTCCTCTGTTTTTTTCTCTGTGTTACCTCTTGTTGGGTGTCGTAGGTAAAAGCAGAGGATGGAGCACCCAGGTTCGTGGAAGCGGGTTATGTCTGGCTGCTTCCCGGGGGGCGAGTGGCATTTCACTGATAAGGGTTTTGTGCCCCGTGTTACAGCTTTGATAAGAAGGGAGACATCCATTACCTGATCAAGTGGAAAGACCTGCCATACGACCAGTGCACCTGGGAGATCGATGAGATAGACATCCCCTACTATGAAAACCTCAAACACCTCTACTGGAACCACAGGTAGGAACCTGCTGGGTGGTGGGGCCACAGCCGGGCTGCTGCAGCCCGGGAGAGCCAGGCAGGGCCAGGGCAGCCTCCGCAGCCACTGGGGACTCGAAGGTGTCCCCTTTTTGAAGAAACTGGCACCGCTGGCAGGGACCTGTCTTCAAAGAGCAGTGGCCAAGCTCTTTCAGAGAGCTGGCCCTCCTGAAATTGCATTCCGGGCTGCAGGAAATCCTGCTGTTTTCCAGCCCGTGCTCCCCCTCCCCTGCGTTTATTCTGCTGGAATATTCATGGTCTCACTGTGCTTCAGGGCGGCTCCATGGCGTTGCTGCCTCCCTGTTTTGGGGGAAAACCACAGTACTCTGATGGGGTTGCTTTTCTTCATTTTTGGATGATGTTGCATGGACTGTTGGGTGGGGAAAATTAATAGTCCACGAGCTCCTGTGCTAACTGGGCCAGAAAAGCTCCTGTGGGGAACAGGCAGTGGAGTCTGAGAAGCATTTCTGTCCCTGGGCTTGGGGACTGGGAGGGGAGTGCCTGCCTGCCTCCTCCTGATGCGCACTGGTGGCTGCAGGGAGCTGATGCTGGGGGAGGACACGCGCCCTCTGAAGAAGCTGAACAAGAAAGGGAAAAAGCTGAAGGAGGAGAAGCTGGAAAAGCCTCCAGAAACGCCTCTGGTGGATGTGAGTTGGAATGGTGGGGGCAGCATAACGTGTGTGAGCCCAGAGAGAGGGAGATCTGTCTGTCCCCCCCCCCCCCGTTACGTTCTTCTCCTCTAGTTCCTTCCTGCTTTTTTTTTTTCATTTGAGGCTCTGGGGTGGCTGTGCTGTGCTGGGGACCGCATCTCTTTTGGGGCTGTTCTGTGTCACAAGACCAAAGAGGGATGTGCTTGGCTGCAGAGGAAGGAGGGAGAGTTGGTTCTCACGTCGTGTCTCTCTTCAGCCCACAGTGAAGTTTGACAAGCAGCCGTGGTACATCGACGCCACGGGAGGCACGCTCCATCCCTACCAGCTGGAAGGGCTAAACTGGCTGAGGTTTTCTTGGGCCCAGGGGACAGACACAATCCTGGCTGACGAGATGGGGCTGGGGAAGACTGTGCAGACTATTGTGTTCCTGTATTCCCTGTACAAGGAGGTGAGTGGAGCGTCCAAGAATCCCCGTGGAGGCCGAGAGCTGCTCGGTACGGGGCAAACAGCTTGGACTTTGTTTCCCTGAGCAGGGCCACTCGAAAGGGCCGTATCTGGTCAGCGCCCCTCTCTCCACCATCATCAACTGGGAGCGCGAGTTTGAGATGTGGGCACCTGACTTCTACGTGGTGACCTACACGGGGGACAAAGAAAGCCGGTCGGTCATCCGGGAAAATGAGTTTTCTTTTGAAGACAACGCCATCCGGAGCGGAAAGAAAGTCTTCCGGATGAAGGTGGGAGCTAAGGCTGTGTCCTGCTTTTAAAGAGCTCTAAAGATTTCTGCTGGACCCTTTTCTGTTCCTGTAGTCCCCTGCTTGGCTCTAACGATCAGATGGGTGTAGATTTTCTGCTGGCACGACTTGTGCCCCAGCCCTGCTGCTCCCCATTTCTCCTTGGGTCACGTACAGCAGCAGCAAAGGTCGAGGCCGCCCCGTTCCCTGCTCTCTTATCCTGGCTTCTCTCTCCCTCTGCTCCTCCAGAAGGAAGCCCAGATCAAGTTCCACGTCCTGCTCACCTCCTACGAGCTGATCACCATTGACCAGGCGGTGCTGGGCTCCATAGAGTGGGCCTGTCTCGTGGTGGATGAAGCGCACAGGCTGAAGAACAACCAGTCCAAGGTAGGTAGCAGGCGTTTGTGAGCGATTTTTATGGTGCAGCCAGTGCCACAAAGATACGACGCCCCAGCACCGATGATCTGCTGCTCCATATTTTCCTCCCCGGGAGTCGAAAGGTGTCCTCAGCTTGCACAGGCTCTGCCTGGGTCCCGTGTTTCAGTGGGGTTGCTCTCTTTAACATCCTCTGGCATTAAAAATCCTTCAGCAGCGGGAGAGGTGTCAGCCTGGCTGCCTGCCTGGCAACTGACAGTGCTTGGATGCGCTGGCGTGGAAGGGAATCGATCCCTCTCCTTCCTCTCCCCTTCATTTGGGGCCGAATGCGGTCTCTGGCCCCAGGACCTTCACACAGTCCCCAGCGCAGGCGGTGGCAGGTGGAGTGACCCAGGGACATTCAGTGTTGCTGCCTGTGCTCCATGGGGATGGCTCGGAGCAGGACACGCAAGCTGTGGTCTGCTCTGCCTGCCCGGCGGGGGGGAGAGGTCGCTGCTGAGCCTCCGTGTGTGCAATCTGCAGTCCCCAGATGACTAATGGGCTCCTCTCAGCTCTTTTCACCTAACCTCATTTATTTTCCCAGTTCTTTAGAGTATTAAATAGCTACAAGATCGATTACAAGCTGCTGCTCACTGGGACTCCGCTCCAGAACAACCTGGAAGAGCTCTTCCACCTGCTCAATTTCCTGACTCCCGAGAGGTTTAAGTGAGTTGCTCTAGTTCCTCCCTTGGAAAAGGGGGAGCAGCCTGGGGGGGACCTGGTCTCTTGCTGCCACTGGGGTGGCTCAGCAGAGGTTTTCCAGTTTCCGGGGGCCCCTGTCTGTGTTGGGGTGCCCAGATCCCGTCACTGCTGTGCCGGTGTCACTGATCTGTGCTGGCGGGCAGATGGCAAAGCGCATCGCCCCCGTGGTTTCTTACAGCAGCTACACGCACCTTTTACATAACCCCAGATTCATTCCCATGGACTACTGCTTTTTGGGTCCTGTGGGCAGCTACTGCCTGGCTGTCGGTCAGGAGATGTGTGAGTGAGGAGCTGAAACCTTCTCTTCCCTCTCTCTGGGGAGACAGAGGTACTTTGGGGAGCAGGGTCAGACCTCCTCTTAGGACACTTAGTGTGACTTTCCCCCCGGCGATTGGTGTGGCTCCTTGGTCTGGCATTTCCCCTGCTCGGATACAGGCACGAGTGTTACCCTGTATCATGAGGGCTCTGCCCTTGTTTCTATCTTTGCTCTGGCCTGTCCCGTTATCGCTCAGCACTGTGTGCTTCTGGCTGCTTTTTGCAGTAACCTGGAGGGGTTCCTGGAGGAGTTTGCAGACATCTCCAAGGAGGACCAGATCAAAAAGCTCCACGATCTGCTGGGTCCCCACATGCTGCGGCGGCTCAAGGCGGACGTGTTCAAGAACATGCCAGCCAAGACGGAGCTGATCGTGAGAGTGGAGCTCAGCCAGATGCAGAAGTGAGTGATTCCAGCGCTGCGCCTCGGGGTGGCTGCTTCCCTCACCCCCCTCGTCTGCAGCACAGCGGGGCGTCAGTAGGGTTCGAGGGGTCAGAGAGACCCCGCTGTCCTCTGCGGGGAGCAGCTTTCTGGCTCACCGGGGAGCGCCTTCAGCCTGCTTAAATTGGGCTCAGCAGTCCTGGCTGCTCAGCGGGAAGCGATTGATGCTGGCAGCCTGTCAGCCTGGCTCTGCTGGTGCTGGAGCTGCAGAGGAAACACCGAGGCTGAATCTCTTCCTCCGTCTCCTGGTCTCGGCATCGGGGCACCAGCCTGTGCTGCCAGCTTGCCTGGAGCATCGCTGCTGCCCGAGGGGATGCTGCTTGCTCAGCTCCCTTTGTTTTGGGCTGACTTGCTCAGCTTTGGCGGGGTCTTCTGCTGAAATCAGGGAACTTGCAGGGAAGGGGGCATCGCTTCTTCCCCGCACGGGGGGGCAAGGCTGGGTTTGCACCCAGCAGCATGGAGCATTCCTAACCACTGTCCCCGGAGTGCGTCCCGCTTACGGGGGCTGTGATCTCCACACAGCAATTGAATAAACCTCTCCCCAGGCTGAGGGGGCTGAACCGTCGCTTTTAAAAACATCCAAACAGCTCTTTTGAAGCTCCAGGGAAGCGTGTGGTGCTTAACACTGCTGTCCTGTTTATGCCAGCCCCACATCTGGCTGAATTAACGAGGTGTCTGTCCCATCCCTCTTCCCGCAGGAAGTACTACAAATTCATACTGACGAGGAACTTCGAAGCCCTGAACTCGAAGGGTGGTGGGAACCAGGTCTCGCTGCTCAACATCATGATGGACCTGAAGAAGTGCTGCAATCACCCGTACCTCTTCCCTGTGGCGGCGGTGGTACGTCACCCCTGTTTGCAGCGTGGAGACATTTCTCAGAATGTCGTGTGTAAGGCGTCGGTGGGGGCTGTTTCCGTGATCTTGTGTTGGTTAATGGTGTGGGGTTTCATGCGAGTGGTTTCATACAAGGATTTTGTCTTTGAAATGCATGTGAATTCTTCCGTGAAGTTAACGAGTGTTGTCCTCGAAGAGGCTAACCAGGGTGCCTTCACAGGAGGCCCCGGTGCTGCCCAATGGATCCTACGATGGCAATTCTTTGGTCAAATCTTCTGGGAAACTGATGCTGCTCCAAAAGATGCTGAAGAAGTTGCGGGATGGGGGTCACAGAGTCCTGATCTTCTCCCAGGTGAGCGTGGGCAGGGATTAATAACAAATACATTTTTAAAGGATTGATTTTTTTTTTTTTCCTGTTCTGTATGGGTTTTTTTTTTGTTTTTTTTGTTCTGTATGAGAATTTTGTGCTAGGAACAGAGATAGGTGGAAGAGCTGGTGACAGCTTATCCCCCAGACAGCGT
This sequence comes from Limnodromus scolopaceus, assembly GCA_028565335.1. Classification (NCBI taxonomy): domain Eukaryota; kingdom Metazoa; phylum Chordata; class Aves; order Charadriiformes; family Scolopacidae; genus Limnodromus; species Limnodromus scolopaceus. The sequence goes on from JAOXNO010000009.1 coordinate 567,406, forward strand.
GGCAGCTGTGCCGATCGCGATGGATGGACTGTGTCCCAGCTCTCTCCTGAGAGTGCCTGTGATGTTTAAAACCTCTTTTTATCTATGGAAAAAGAGGAGATAATAGTAATTGTGCT
>JAOXNO010000009.1:567621-580295 GCA_028565335.1 Limnodromus scolopaceus
CTCTCTCCTGAGAGTGCCTGTGATGTTTAAAACCTCTTTTTATCTATGGAAAAAGAGGAGATAATAGTAATTGTGCTAATTGTGCTCCCCTTCGGGGAGGGCTGTGCAGACACCGTTCCCTTGTGCTGGCAAAGCTGCCTGGAGAGGACGAGGTGTGAGATGCTGTTGGTGGTATTGCCACCACTGTGGCCTCTGGGCTGCGGGCAGGGGCAGGACAGGTCCCCAGGGGGCACGGGGGGAGCTGGGGAGCCGGGCTGTGCGGAGCTGATCATGCCTTGCCCTGCAGATGACGAAGATGCTGGACTTGCTGGAGGATTTCCTGGAGTACGAAGGCTACAAGTACGAGCGGATAGACGGGGGCATCACCGGGGGCCTGCGCCAGGAGGCCATCGACAGGTTTAACGGTACTCGCCTTTCTGCCTGGCCGAGGAGAGGGCGCGGGGGGGGTTCGCAGCCCGCGGGGCCGGCGGTGCAGGGTTGTCTGTGTGTCGGTTGTGCTGCGCTGTCAGATCCGGCTTCCTGAGGCACAGCGTGGGCGGCTCCTGCCGCGTGGTTAAGCCCTTGAGCCGTGTCCCGCGGTGAACCCTGAGCGTGCCAACGGCAGGCTGCTTCGTGTGAGGGACTCTGCTGGTTCCCTTCAAGGCCTCAGTCGGCAGCAGAGCTTCTCCTTCGGCTCTGGAGTTGTGTTTTCTCCAGTAACTGATTCTCAGGGAACGATGTGGTTTCACTCCTTGCCTTCCCTGCCTGTTGCTTGTTTGCTGAGACCAGTGGTTCCCGCTGTTTCATCCCTAAATTGTGGTGCCGCACCTTTCCACGGAAGCCACGCTGCTTTCTCTCTCACCGTTTGCCACCTGTGGGTTTGTCTTTCTCAGCTCCTGGTGCTCAGCAGTTCTGCTTTCTCCTCTCTACCCGCGCCGGCGGTCTGGGCATAAACCTTGCTACGGCCGACACAGTCATTATTTATGATTCTGACTGGAATCCCCACAATGACATCCAGGTTTCTGACTTTTCCTTTTCCTTCCCATGTAGTAAGTACCTCTCTGGCTCTGCCCTCTGTTACCTGCGCAGGGGAGTCGCTCTCTTCTCTCGAGAGCTGCTGACCCTTCCTGCTGTGTTTGTGGGAGGTGTTTCTGCCCAGCAGCCCCCTTCCTGCCTCCGCCAGCCTTGTCCTGGCCTGTCTGCGGCATGGGAGAGACCTGGCACGTAAAGCTGGCTCTATTCTGTGGGCTTCTTGCTTTCTCCTGCTGCTTGTGCACAACCCGGTGTCTCCTCCTCTTTTGGGGAGCTTCCGCTTGCGTTTCCAAAAGCCTGGGGCAGACCCTAGCTAAGGACTGACCCCCAAGGGGAAATGGCAGCTGGAGCAGGCGAGCAGCCAGTGCCTCTGGAAATAATGGGAAAGTGAAGAGAAATGCGTGTCCCTCCCCACCCTGGAGAAGGTTTTCTCCAGAGCTATATCCGTTTGTCCCAGCGTGTCCTTTCCCTGAGTCCGAGGCAAGAGGACGGGCTGGTGAAGGAGCAGTGTGGCCCGGGTGAATCTGCGGCCGGAGGGTTCCTGGGCGCGTGTCCTCGCTGCTGGCATTCAGCTCCTTCAGTTGGGGTCCTGCGTGGGGCAGCTGGCCTGCCTGCGGGCAGTGGAGGGGGTCAGGCCTTCTGAGGAGCCCCCTCTCGCTCCACCACCCCATAGCAGCCCAAATGCTGAATTCAGCCTTGCCCTCGCGGTGCCTTTGTGCAGCCTGGAGGGGTGAGGAACTCGGACCCCTGGGCCAGTGTGGCACGGTGCCGCCCTCGGCAGCTTCGTTCTCTGCCCGCAGGCGTTCAGCAGAGCTCACCGTATCGGGCAGAACAAGAAGGTGATGATCTACCGCTTCGTGACCAGAGCCTCCGTTGAAGAGCGCATCACCCAGGTGGCCAAAAGGAAGATGATGCTCACCCACCTGGTGGTCCGCCCGGGGCTCGGCTCCAAGTCAGGCTCCATGACCAAGCAAGAGCTGGATGATATCCTCAAGTTTGGGACAGAAGAGCTCTTCAAGGATGATGTGGAAGGTGAAATTGGGAAGGGGCTGGGGATCCTCTGCATGAGGTGGGGCCCTCTCTGAGCTGCTGGGGCTCGTTCTGCTCTCCTTACACCCGCAGGCATGGTGTCTCAGGGACAGCGGATCGCCATGCCAGATGCTGTCACCCCTTTCTCTGACTCACTGTCAACTAAAGGGGGTGCAGCAGCTCCTGGCATGAAAAAAAAGCACGGTGGCACCCCCCCAGGTATGTATTCCCTGCCTTGCTGGGGAGACCCGTCCCCCTCCCTGCACCCAGCCTGAGCTCTCCTGGCTCTGGGAGGGGGCTGCCTCCACCACAGTGATTTGTGCTTCCATTCCCCTCGCTTTGCTCTCCAGGTGACAATAAGGACGTGGAGGACAGCAGTGTGATCCACTACGATGATGCTGCCATCTCTAAGCTTCTGGACCGAAACCAGGATGCGACTGATGACACGGAGCTGCAGAACATGAACGAGTATCTCAGCTCCTTTAAAGTGGCCCAGTATGTTGTCAGAGAAGAGGACGGTGTGGTAATGTGATTAGTATCATGTCTTACAATCGCACCTCGTTGTATGTCCCTCTGTGTTCCGCTCCCTGTCCTGTTGTTGCGAGTGTTTGGGCGCGGGGCAGGACTCCTCCCCGCTGTGGGCTGTTCCAGACCTGGGGGTCCCGGGCTGATGGGACCAGTGCAGGCAGAAGGACAGTTGTCTTTGTCCTGTGCAGCCCCTGGTCCAAGCCAGGCTCTGTCCCTGTTGGCACAGGGCCTCATGTCCATCAAAGCACCTGGAGGCATCTCCTTCTGTCCTTCTGAAAGCCCTTCCCCTGCGGGGGAACCTACACGGTGCTGCTTGTGTACGGCGCTGCTGTCGTCTGCTTTCCCAGCCGCTGACTTGTTTCCCCGGTGCTGGTGAAGCCGGCAGCCGGCTCAGTTCTGGGAGCTCTCGCGGATCCGTAGTTTTTCCCTTGACGCGAGTGCAGGCACTGCAGGGCGGGATGGATGGAGGAGTGTTTGGAGAAGCTCATCCTGGGTGGGAGGTTGTCTTGGGCCTGTGACAGCCTTGCAGTGATGTCATTGCGTTTGGGCAAAGGCTCAGGAGCCAAATTCCAGCCAGTGGCTCGGTGCCCTCCCTCCCTGGAGTGCTGTTAGAGGACAGGGGCAACACGGGCAGGTCTGTGGCTGCCCCATCTCAAGCCTCTCGTCTCTTGCTTTGCAGGAGGAGGTGGAACGTGAAATCATCAAGCAGGAGGAGAATGTGGACCCCGACTACTGGGAGAAGCTGCTGCGGCACCACTACGAACAGCAGCAGGAAGATCTGGCCAGGAACCTGGGGAAAGGGAAGAGAATCCGCAAGCAGGTCAACTACAACGACACCTCGCAGGAGGACCAAGGTACGGCCACCGAAGAGCTGCACACACCGGTTCCCTGAGGGACGTGGAGGCTGAGTCGTGGCTTGGTGTTTCTCTGTAGTTCGTTAGACTGCATGGCACTGTACTTCCCAGATTCCTAGACTTACCACGGTAGAAGTTCTTAAAAGACTTTTTGTTTTTATTTTTTGTTCTGTAAACTCTTGCTTTTGCCGGGAGAATTTAGGAAAAATATGTCTGTGGACAAAATATTTCCAATTGGGTTTTTTTCTGCATAGAAGAAAACTAATTTTGGAAAACCCGAGAATGTGATTTCCTGCTGACTGTGTCCCCCTCTCTCGCTGCCTGGCAGTGGGTGCCAGTGGCACCTGTGGGCAGGCTCTCGCCCGTCCTGCATGTCCCTCCTGGGCAGGGTCCCACCGCTCGGGCCCTCTTCTAACCTGGCTTCCCTTGGCGTCTGCAGAGTGGCAGGACGAGCTCTCTGACAACCAGTCGGAGTACTCCATCGGCTCCGAGGACGAGGATGAAGACTTTGAAGAGAGGCCAGAAGGTCAGAGTGAGTTAATGCGTTTGATACTCCACGGGATTTTGCTCTGCGGGAGGCCCCTGGCACTCAGGTGCAGCAGAAACATCTGGGTGGAGGGACTGGCGTGCTCCTGGGCCTCCCTCCCGGGGGAGACATCCCCACTTGCCGGCCAGGTGAGGAGATTCCCGGGGCAGGGATGGCAACCGGCTGTTTCCTTCACTGGCCGCTGCAGGACCTTGCTCTGGTCCTCATAGTGGAAGGATGGGAGTGCAGGAGGAGCAGGCATGGTGCCCCCTTGCCTGGTGAGGGTGGAAGAGTGTCCCGGCTCGGGGAGGCCAGCGGGATGGGTGGGAGGTTCTGCTCCCGTCAGGAAGGCTGGGATACAGACCCATCCACGTGAGCTCTTCAGCCATCCTTCCTCGCTGGCTGGGCCTGTCCCTCACTGAGGCTGCTTGGCTCTAGGTGGCAGAAGACAATCCCGGAGGCAGCTGAAGAGTGACCGGGACAAGCCTCTCCCTCCTTTGCTGGCGAGAGTCGGGGGCAATATCGAGGTGAGCGTCTGCCCCGGCCGGAGCACGACCGGTGGGATTGTGCCGGGGCTGGCGGGCTGGGCTCCTCCGTGCCAAGTGGCCAGCACATCAGTCCTGGTCCAGCACCCCTGTACCAGCTGTGAGGCTCCGAGATGCCACACGCTTCCGAGGCCACGTTGTGATCCCAGCAACCCCTCCGCTCCCTGCAGGTTCTCGGCTTCAACGCCCGCCAGCGCAAGGCTTTCCTGAACGCCATCATGCGCTGGGGCATGCCCCCCCAGGACGCCTTCAACTCTCACTGGCTGGTCCGGGACCTGCGAGGGAAGAGTGAGAAGGAGTTCAGGTATGGGGGGGTCCTGGCCTTTTGGGGCAAAGTCTGTCCTGGGCTCTGGTTGATCGTGGTGAACCCTCAGGTTGTGTTGAGGACAAGCTCTCGTCACCCTGTTGTCTTGCCATGTCACCGTCTCTGCCATCCTCCCTGTGCTGTGGCAAAGCCAGCTGGGCAGCAGTAGCCCAAGGGCCTGCACGCCCCCACCGAGGTTTATTTTTGGGGAGGGAACACCTGTTGTCGTTCTTTTTACGATAAGCTAAACCTTAGCCTGGGCGTGGGGTCTGCCCTCACCCGCGGGTGGAAGCAGATGCTGTGGGTGCTGGGGGGGCTCCGTGGGCCGGGCTGGACCGAGGTCTGGCTTCCTTCCGCAGGGCGTACGTCTCCCTCTTCATGAGACATCTGTGTGAGCCTGGGGCAGACGGTGCCGAGACCTTTGCGGACGGCGTTCCCCGGGAAGGGCTGTCACGGCAGCACGTGCTGACCCGGATAGGAGTCATGTCGCTAGTAAGGAAGAAGGTGGGTGAGTAAAATTTTGAATTTGCCATTTCAGGTAATTTCTGGAGGCCTGTGGGTCTCGCTGGCTGCTGAATGCCGCTCCCCAGGGACGCCCTGCTGAATCCCAGGCTCAGTGCAGACCCGTTTTTGACCGGGTGGGAAATGTCTCTGCTGTGTCTGACTTGATGGTGTGCATCTGCCCTAGGTCCAGGAGTTTGAGCACGTCAACGGGAAGTACAGCACCCCGGATCTGATTCTCGACGGCCTGGAGAGCAAGAAGTCCAGTGAGATCGTGTCTTCTGATCCCAACACCCCCGTCCCGGCCAGCCCAGCACACATGCAGATGGGACCTGTGGCCCTTGCAGGTGCGTTGCCTATGGGCTTCCAGGGGTTCATAGCTTGGGTCTGGCTTCGGAACGGAGGTGGGACAGGACACCAGAAGGTCCTGCAGGTGTCTGCCTGCCCTGGCAGTGTTTGTGGTCCTCTGGGACTCCTGTCAGTAGCCTCTGTGCTTTGCTATTGCCACAGACAAAATAGAACCACAGCTGGGGTTCCTGGAGGAGAAGGACCAGGTGGAGCAGAAGTCCAGGAAGGTGTCTGACAGCCAGGTAGGGCGGCTTCTCTCAGCATCTCCTCCGGGAGACCTTCTCATGGGCTGCCCAGAGACTTGGAGCGCTCCCTGAGGAAGGGGCAGGGCTGGGCTGATGCCGTGGGGGTGCTTGACGTTAAGGTGGCTGAGAGGGTGGAAGGCGAAGAGCACCCAGAAAGTTGCGACAGCAAAGAGAAACCGAGGGAAGAGAAGCAGGAGGAGAGTGAAAAGGCTGAGCCTTCTCCCGAGCCCCTGGTGAAAGGTGAGTCTCTGTGGCTCGGGTGAACATGATCCCCACGTGTGGGCTCCTCTCTGAGCCACAGCGGGGACTTCCGTGGGGCTGTGGCACCCAGCGGGGACATCGACTCGTGCTGGAGAAGTTCTGCAGGTGAAGTTGTGTGCACCCTGCCAGCCTCAGAGGTGCTGGTGCTGCTGAGGGGCTTTCCCTCTGGTGGGAGGCTCCCGCTCTTGCACCTTGCTTGGGTCTTCTCCAAATCCCAGTGGGAAACCTGAATGTCACAAGGTCCTGTAGCAATTCCTGGAAAAACAATTCCAGGTTGTAAATAAGGAGAAATGCTCATTTTGGGGGGCATGTTCTGTTCCTAGCAACGTTTTCCCTCAGATATCTCAAGGAAGAGGGAAAACTAAATAAGTTTTCTTGATGAAATGCAGAAGAATATTCTTTTTGAAGTTTCATGAAGGCCTTGAATATACAAACAATATCATCACTTTAAAAGCGAAAGTCTCTCCAAGCAATAAGTTGTTCCCTGAAGAGCCTTTTGCATGTTGAGCTGTTCTCATGCCCCATTCCCTTCTGCAGATGAGGGGATTCAAGAGAAAGAGAAGCCTTTGGAGAAGCCGGAGCTGAACAGCAGCCCGGGGAAAGGGGAGGACAAAGATGTCAAACCAGGTGAGGTGGCAGGAGGCTGTGGGTGAGCAGTGGTGTGAGGGGTCTCCAGAGCAAGGCAGGGCCTGGCGCAGGGGTGAGGGAGGGTGTGCACGGTGAGGACACCCCTCAGGCTTTCGGCAGAGTAGGGTTAGGCAGGAGCAATTTCTTGTGTTTGCCGAGCAGAGGAGGCCAAGGTGGAGGAGAAGGAGCACAGCGAGGCTCAGCAAAACGGTGACAAAGAGGATGAGGAGGATGGGAAGAAGGATGACAGAAACGTGAACTTCCGATTCATGTTCAACATCGCTGACGGTGGCTTTACAGGTAAGAGCAGGAGAGGAGGCATCGGCTGCTCCCGCAGAGCTTCTGCACGGCAGCTCTGAACCTGTGCAGGGAACGTGAACCATTTCGAAAGCAGCGAGGTGTCCGGGTTCTGCCCTGTGCCCGTGGCCACCCGGGAACGGCCATCGCTCGCCCTGCCTGCTGCGCTGTGCCCTGTCCCCGGCAGCCCCGCGGCCGACCGGGCTGTCTCCCTTCTGCTTCCCCAGAGCTGCACACGCTGTGGCAGAACGAGGAGAGGGCTGCCATCTCCTCCGGCAAGATCTACGACATCTGGCACCGCCGGCACGACTACTGGCTGTTGGCAGGAATTGTCACGTACCCTTTGGCTTGGTGGGAGCGTCCCTCCTGCTGCTGGGTGGCAGGGAAGGAGGGAGGCCTCCGTGGGGTGCGGGAGCTGGGGTGACGGTGCGGTGACGAGCAGGGAGGGGGTTTGGTGACACGGTGTCACTCTGGGGCGACGGGCACGCCGTCCACTGGCCGGTGCTTCCCTTGACGCTCCCTCTGCCCCAGCCACGGCTACGCCCGCTGGCAGGACATCCAGAACGACCCGCGCTACGTGATCCTGAACGAGCCCTTCAAGTCGGAGATACACAAGGGGAACTACCTCGAGATGAAGAACAAGTTCCTCGCCCGGCGGTTCAAGGCGAGTTGCAGGTCCAAGGGCTGGTGAGTCCTTACCGGTGGGGGGGGGACCAGAGCGGCGCCCCAAAGCCGGGGGGAGCCCGCCAGCACCTTCTGGGAGTGCAGCAGGGAGAGGTCAAGGGCTTTGTGAGGGGCTCCTGGTCGCCGGAGGAGAGCAGGAGCTTGGTTCCAGGGAGCTCGCAGGCTCTGGTGCACGGGATGGGGCTCCTCTCTGTGGTCGGGCTGGGTGCTCTGCCCCGTTCCTGACGTGTGCGATGCTGTGGAAGTGTTGCCTGGATCTCTTCCCGGGATGCTCCATGTCTGAGCAGGATAAGAAAACACAAGGGCTAAGCCTGTTCTCCCGGGAGTTTTTGGGAGTGAGGCCAGTGGGGAGCACAGCGGGGCAGAGGCTGTGCCGGGGTGATCCGTGTGGGCAGCTGGAGCGGTACTGGTTTACACTGGTGCGGGTTCTGGTCCTGAATCCTTGCTTTCCCGTACCTCCCAGCTGCTGGAGCAGGCGCTGGTGATCGAGGAGCAGCTGCGGAGGGCTGCGTACCTGAACATGACCCAGGACCCCAGTCACCCGGCCATGGCATTGAACGCCCGTCTGGCTGAAGTGGAGTGCCTTGCCGAGAGCCACCAGCACCTCTCCAAAGAGTCCCTGGCTGGCAACAAGCCTGCCAACGCTGTCCTGCACAAGGGTGCGTGTGGGCAGGGGGTGGGGGGAGCCTGCCCCGGGGGGCCGGGAAGGGTTTGCCACCCTGACCCAGGGGAAGTCCAGCTGGGAGGTTGTCCCTGTCTCGCGTTCCCTTGGCCAGGAGCCGCCTGCTCCTCCCCAGCTGGGTTTGCTGCGAGGGCACCGGGAAGTGGCACACGGGTGGTGGCAGGGTCCACAGTGCTCTTTGCCATCAGCTCCTGGAGCTTGCCAGTCCCTGGGGCTGGGATGCTGGGGGGCCTGGCGTGTGTGTCCCCCCCCCATCCTGAGCGCCGCCTGGCTCTGCTCGCAGTGCTGAACCAGCTCGAGGAGCTGCTGAGCGACATGAAGGCCGACGTGACGCGCCTGCCCTCCATGCTCTCCCGCATCCCGCCCGTGGCCGCCCGGCTGCAGATGTCCGAGCGGAGCATCCTCAGCCGCCTGGCCACCCGCGGGGGGGACCCCGCCGTCCAGCAGGTCAGTGGGGATGGAGCCCCTCGCCGGGGGTGGTGGTGGTGGGGCCGGGGCTGCAGGTCAGCGGCTCTTCTCCCTCCTTATCCCCCCCCCAGGGCTCCTTCGGCTCCTCCCAGATCTACAACAACAACTTTGGGCCAAATTTCCGAGGTCCCGGGCCAGGCGGGATTGTCAACTACAGCCAGATGCCTCTGGGACCGTATGTGACCGGTAGGTCGGGGTTTGGAGGGGACGCTCCCGGGCGTTGAAACTCGGGGGGTGGATTTGAGGGGGCCGGGAGCATCGCCAGAGGGCAGCGGGGCAAGCAGGGTCTTTCTCTCACCACAGATATTTAGCCGTTCCCGTGATTTTCCTCTGCAGCTCCCGTTGCCAGCCGAGGTAAGGCCGTGCTCGTGCTCCGTGCGCGGGGGCCTGGTGGGAACACGCGTGTAGACACGTGGGGGGCGCTGAGGGGGGGCTGTAGGAGGGCTCTGCTCTGGGCTGCCCCCCGAAGTGCCACACTCTGGATGCAGCCTCTGGCTCCAGCAGTGGAGGTGGGAGCAGGGGCAGGATCCCTCCAGAGCCCTGAGGCCGGCTGTCCCCGGGGGGCTCGGTGCGCACCCCTCCTTTGCCGTGGGGGGGCCCGGAGCCCGGCTGATGGGCTGCTCTCCCCTCTCCTTGCAGCAGCCCCCCGGGGGCCGCCCCCCGGCCGCCCCGTCGCTGGAGGAAGGGCGGGGGGAGCGTGGCGGCGGTGCCTGTGGGGAAGATGGAGCCGCCGGCGGCGCTGCCGGGTTCTCCCGCTCCCGCTTCAAGTGTGCTTCGACCGACGCCACCCCCCGCCGTCACCGGAGCGGCTGGGATGGGGGGGGGGTTCATTTCCGTGTACATTTTTTTGCACTTTCTTATTGAAGACTTGAAGAGTTTTGTCTGGGCGAGGTGGGCAGAGCGGAGGAGGGAGGTCGTCGCGGTGTTTGTGTCTGGTTTTATTGGCACGTGTGGGGGGGGTGAGGGGACACCGGCGAGTGTCCCGCTGCCCGGCCGGGGCCGTCGTCCCGCTCCCGAGCTTCCCTGTAAGGTCCATTTCTACGTCCTCGTGGTGTTTGAGCAAGTGCATGCCTGTGCCAGCCCCGCTGCCGGAGCCCCGGTGTGTGCCAGCCAGCGCGGCCGTGCCCAGCCCCGGCACCGTCCCGGCAGCGTGGCCGTGGCAAGGCTGGGGCTCCCGGCGCATCCCCAGGCTCGGGGTGCGCTGGTGGAGGTGACACGGGTGGGAGGGAGGGGACGCCGGGACGGGGACACCTCGGGAGCGCGGTGACACCCCCCGCGCCGCGGCAGTGGCCTCTGGCCGGAGGCTGCCGGCAGCTGTGAGCAAACGCCCCCGCATTCGCCTCGTGCTCCGTGTGTCCTGGGTTCTGTTCTCTGTGTTTTAATAAATCCTTTGGGAAGGAGCAGCGGGAGCCTGGAAGGTGAGCGGCTGTCGGGGGGGAGAGGGCGGGGGTCCTGCCGCGGTGATGGGGTGGCCCCGGGGGGGGGTCCCAGCTGTGGTCACTGCCCCTGCGCACACACACGCACACGTGTGCACAGACACACGCACACACACACACGTGTGCACAGACACATACACACACGCACACACACACAGGGTCCATCACTGGCCAGTGGCCACCGAGCTGCCCCCTCCCCAGCCCCAGCTCTCCCCCACGCTCTTGTGCACACGCAGACAGACCTAAACGTGTATGTGTGTGTGTGTGTGCACATGTAGATCTATATCTTAATTTTTATATGGCTGCATATACACGTACATATATGTACATATATCTAACTAATTACATACATCTGTATGTATATACCTCTACAGATATACATAGATGTTTATATCTCTATATGTATACACACACGTGTAGATACACATAGAATTGTAATTTTTAGATACGTGTGTGCATATATACCTAAGCATAAATAGGTATAAATAGGTATTGCTATATAGATACAGCTAAAGGTATAGGTATTTAGGTACAGCTATATCTATGCAGGTGTATAAAATATCTATGCATTTTTATACACAATGTATTTGTAACTAATACGTGTGTGTGTTCCTATGTATATATATCCTTAAGTACGTATATAGGGGGTGTGTATATATAGGCACAGTGATGGATAGATAGGCGTAGATATTTATGTAGGTATGGATGTATAGATATGGATTGACATCGATGTATCCACACATAGAATCACAGAATTGTTGAGGTTGGAAGGGACCTTTAAGATCATCTAGTCCGTACGCATAAATAGATACTTATAATTTATATATGTGCATATACATACACATACATATGTAGGTATCTGTATGTCTACATATCCATGTATATATATCTGTATGTATATATCCACAGACACATATATATGTATTTGTCATTTTTGTATATTTTACAGAAGTGTAGATATAAATAGGTAAAAGTGTATAGATATAGCTACACATATATAGTATACATATGTGTGTATGCACAGATACACACCTATATAGATATACTTGTAATTTTATACATATATCTGAGCATATATATGTTTATATATGCACACATACATGTATGTATAGATATAAACAGATATATAGATAAGGGTCTGTAGGTAAAGATACAGCTAAATCACCATATCTGAGGGGGGGTATGTATATGGCTGTGTGTGTACACACATACACCCCCTCGCCATGTGTTTATGGTAGGGACAGAACTGTGTCTGTAACTGTAGCTGTATCTGTGTGTAGTGGATAAGCACACACACGTATATATCCATGTCTATGCATAGAGCTATGGTTTTGTACACAGATTCACATAAATTCATAATTTTTATATTTATGTGTGTGCATGTATAGGAACATGTGTGTGCGTGTGTATGTATATATGGACATAGAGACAAGATCAGTGTGTTTCGGCACACGGGGAGAGAGAGCACACGTAGATATAGACAGATATCTATAGCTGTATCTAAATCACAAATATGTATGTGTCCACGTATATATATGCCTGTGTTTATATATATAGATGTGTATATATATATAAATATATATACACACCTATATATAGGTATATAGTTTTATATATATATATATACACGCCGATGTATATAGTTATATAGCTAGGTATTGATGTAGCTATATCGGCACATATATATGTATATACACATCTATCTGTATATACACACATTTATTTATATATCTATTTGTAATTTTCATGTGTACATATATATAATACAAATATATATGTAGCTATGTCAGTGTATTTACAGGGATATGTACATATCTATATATCTACATATGTGGATATATACATAAGGCTATATATATGTGTCTATATACACAAATACAGATCTGTATGGGGGCGATGTATACATATTATATATGTAGATTTTATAGATGTGTGTATCTATAGCTCCATACATATATCTATGTATCAATGGGCACTGATACCTATATAAAGATTGGTGTAACTATAGGGATAAGGGTAGAGAGGGATGTGTAGGTGGATGTGTACGTACACACGTGGGATTTATGTGTGTGTGCTTGTGTGTGATTTATGTGTGTGTGTGCACATATGGGTCCATCTATACATGAACACAGCCAAAGGCAGGTGTGGCTCCACCATCACACCCACCTATGGACCCGCTACACGTGTGTGCATGGGGGGTATAACGTGTACGGACAGATGCATATCCATGTGTGTCTGTGCACACACGCTCACACTCACGCACACACGCTCACACTCACCCCCCCACCCCAATTAAACCTGATGGACTCTACGGCAGCCTGCTCCGCT
>JAOXNO010000009.1:619530-636518 GCA_028565335.1 Limnodromus scolopaceus
AAAGAGGGGGAACTTAGGTGTTAGATATTAGGAAGAACTTCTTTGCTGTGAGGGTGGTGAGAGCCTGGCCCAGGTTGCCCAGAGCAGCTGTGGCTGCCCCATCCCTGGAGGGGTTCAAGGCCAGGTTGGAGGGGGCTTGGAGCAATGTGGTGTGGTGGGAGGTGTCCCTGCCCAGGGCAGGGAGGGGACTGGGGGCCTTTAAGGTCCCTTCCAACCAGAATGATTCTGTGATGGTGGGGTCGTACCAGTTCCCAAACAGTCCTCACTAGCATCTCTACCACTTGCTCCCCCAGCGTCATACTGGACCCGAGGGAGTGGCGTCACTTCAAGGAGCTGACCAAGAGTGTTACACCGGTGGAGGAGGAGATGTTCCACCTCCGTGATGACCTCAGGCCTCAGGTCTACCTGCGACCCAACGAGACCATCCGCATCCCCTTCAAATACCAGACTTTCTCTGCGGACCCCGCTGTTGTCGCAGCTCAGGTATGCACGGGCCCCCATTTTGAGCTGTTCCCAGTAGGAAGCCTTTCCCTCGGCTCTTTGCCTACGTAGGGCAGGGTGGTACGGCCACGGGGAGCGCAGCCATAGCCGTGCTGTGTCCTGAGGCAACCTGCTCTTTCCCCCTGCAGGGCCCGGCTGGGCTGGGCTCCGGTGCTGACGCAGTTGCCAGCTCCTTGGGGAAGAGCGGGGCTGGGCGGACAAAGCACATCCAGGTGAGGAACCCGGGTGAAGGCACCTCCCAAGGGGCTGCGTGGGAGGAGAAGCTTCACTCCTGCAGAACTCCATCCCTCTCCTGCCATCTCCCCGGGACAGGTCTCCTTCCAGGTGAGCGGGGGGAAGCCCATCGCGCTCCTGCGGGTGAAGGTGGAGCCGCAGCCCCACGTGGTGGACCAGACCTTCCGCTTCTACCACCCCGAGCTCACCTTCCTGAAGAAGACCATCCGGCTGCCCCCCTGGCACACCCTCCCCGGTGAGCCCCTGGTACTTCCTTGGCATCCGCGGTTCACAGGGGGCTTCCTGGAGGTGCAGCAGCATCCGGAGAGCACATCTCTGTCTCCTCACCCTCTCGCAGCCTCGGGCTCCCCGTTTGCTCTTCATCTGCTCCCCTGCATTAATTTCATACCTTATTCCCTGCACCAGTAGTCCCGTGTAGCTCGCTGGTAGCCCGACATCGGGGTCTAAGGCTGTGTGGGGTGCAGGGTAGGAAGCACAGAGAAAATGCTGGATGGGGTTTGATCTTGGTGTCTCTCCTCCGTAGGCGCGCCGGTGGGGATGCCGGGGGGGGAGCCCGAGATGTTTGTTCGCTGCAGCGACCCTGACATCATCTGCGAAACCAAAAATATGGTACTGGTTATGCTTTGGTGTCCATCTGTCCTTTGTGCCCTTCTGCTGTGGGGTGTTTCTGTCGGCAGGGAAATGCCTCGCACCCATGGAGCATCCCCATTTATCAGCCCCTGGCAGTGAAACACGGGCGGGGATGAAGCTGGAATTGCCCTTTATTCCCAATGAAAAGGAGCTGCACTGGGGTTTTTTTTGGCAGCTGGAGCTGAATGTTGCACCTTATCGCATCGTGCAGCAGCCTGGACCTGCTTGTTCTTCTCAGCAAACACCAGATGATTAAGATGCTGGGGAAAATCAGCCTTTTGTTGGGGGCGGGATAGACCTTCCCGGCTGGTGGGGGCGTGTGTGGGGGGGATGGTGTGTCCCCTGAGCCCTCGGCAGAGTGTCTCTGCTGGGCGATGCTGGGGACGGGCCAGGCTGAGGTGGGCTTTGGGCTGAGCCCAGCCCTGGCTCCGTCCATCCCCGAGCCCACCCTTGCTCTGCGATGCCCAACCCGGGGTTTCCTGGGCTTGTTCCGCAGCTGGGGTGGGTAGAAAGGGAAAAATAAGCGTGGGCACGTATGTGCAGATGGCGACGAAGGGTAGTTGCTAATTGCCATTGCAGGAACGTGTTAGTATGGTAATTGGATTACGGCTTGTTAGAAAACTTGGGGAAAATTTGCCAAAATTTGATTACAGATGCAGACCTGGAATGTGATAGTCATTTGTATCCTCTTTTGTAATTAAAAATACTGGAAGAGCTCAGCCAAGCTGTATAATAACTTAATAACATAGTTTAACTAGATGCTGAAAGCATCTGCTTTTATAAGTGGGTTGGTGGCGGGTTTTTCCGTTAATGGGAAGCAAACCCTGGAGCGCTCATTAGCTGGTTTGATGGAGGTTAACTGTTGGAACCACACTCTGGTTTCTGGCACAGGGGCCCGGGGAGCCACAGGACATCTTCTTAAAAGTGGCCGGAGGACCAAGCCCGCAGATCAAGAAGTTCTTTGTGGCTATTTATATGTAAGTAGTGGGACCCCAAAAAAGGGAGAAGGGCTAACCCTGGGGGTGTGGTGGGGCAGGAGGGGACCCTGTGCCGCCCTTTCCTTGCTTCCAGCTTCCTGAGCGTCGCTGGGCAGCAGAAAGCTGGGCAGGAGGCTTCCCAGAATGTTCCCAGCTCAGGGTTTTACATCGCTCTATTTCTACATCACTCTCTTTTCCTCCAAATAATCCCCGGCCAGCGCATCTCTGGTGCACAAGTTAATGCCTTCCCAGCCGGCCGGGCTCTCCCTGTGCCATGGGATGCTGTGGGAATGGGTGGGATGGAAGCGGGCTCCTTGGGTGACCCCTGTCCATCCGTCTGTCTGTCCGTGCCGCAGGGACGCCTGGCTGGCGGCGCCCGTCCAGATCTGGCAGTTCTACCTGCACTCGCTGCAGCGCCTGGACGTCAGCTGCACGGCCGGGCAGCTCGCCCGCCTCTCCCTGCTGCTGCGGGGCACCCCGGCCCCCCGCAGGGTGCAGGTCTTCACCTCCCACCCCCAGGAGCTGCAGGTAAACCCCCCTCCCCAGGGTGGGCACGGGGCTGCCCAGGGCACCCACACTGTGGCCAGCACAGGGCTGGCTTGGACCGGCCCGGGGGGAGCCCCTCCGGAAAGGGGAAGGCAGCCCACTCGGAATTATGAACAATTTACTGCCGTAAAGTGTTTGCGATAATTATCTTTTGATTAGAGCTGTCATGTGTAGGATCATCTGCACCAAACCCCGGAGGGCAAATTATCTGCGTTAATGAGACCATCTGAAGACTTAACAATTTCTTTAGAATTCGTTTGGCCGTAATTGCGAGTGTGAATAATAAAAGGCACAAAAGCCTCCAGCGCTGGCCCCTAAACAAAAAGCAGAAGTCTCTGCTGGGGAAGCCTGTGAGGGGAGGGAGTCCCTGGGCTGGGGGGAACTGGGTCTCCTTGGGTGGCTCTGACCCTTCCCGACACCAAGCCAGCCCTGGTGTATTCGTGGGGGTGGGATTCAGGGGTGGTGGCAGAGCTGCACAGGTTCTTAAGAGCAATGGGGTCAGTGTTTGCCCCCCGCTGGACGTGGCGGGGGTGCGATGGGCACCGCAGCTGCAGCTCCCGCTCTTGTTTCTGCAGGTGGATCCGGACGGTGCCTTCCTTCTGCCCCCCAACGGCCTCCAGGACCTGTACGTGGCCGTGCGGCCCCGGCGGGCTGGCAGCAGGTTCATCTACCTCAACCTGGTGGACGTGGAGTCCCACCAGCTGGTGTCCTCCTGGCTGCTCTGCCTGTCCTGCAGGCAGCCCCTCATCTCCAAGGTACGGGGGCTCTCGGGCCAGGAAATCATGGTGATGGACCGATGGTCACAATCTGGCCGGTAACCCAGGGCTGTCTCCTGCTCTGTCCTTTCCTTGTATCTACGGGGTACTCTCGCCACCCTGAGCACACATCTGGCCCTCGGGGCTTGAATAATCTCGCTGAAGACCTCAGTGCAACGTCTTTGAGGCTGTTTTGAAGGCAGTCCCACGCTGGGGAGTGCCAGCTGAAGTATTCTCGGTTGTGAAATTAAAGCTCCGGCACGCTGCTTTCCATTAGCACAGCGCTGGCGGAGGGCTTGCCTCAAAGACAGAAAATTACATTCCCTGGCTCGTGTGTCCCTTTTAAAAATGTTTTCCCAAAACCCTTGGTACCAAGGGAAGTTTGGATCGGCGTTTAAACCGATGCCCCAGCGTCCTGCCGGGTGCCAGCCCACCTCCCAGTGCGGGGGGGGGTGTTATCTGAGCGAGCGGGGATGTCCGTTAATTAGCTGGAGAATGAGCTGGCCGGTCCCAGCTGCTCCCCTGGCCCTTTGTCGTTTGGGCTCGTAATTACTTCTCGAAGGAGGCGGTGCCAGCAGCAGCGCCAGGAGGGTGGTTTATCTGCTGGCAGAGATCAAACGTAAGGTGTGGAAGGAGGGGACGGAGGGGCAGTGTGTCCCCCAAAACCTCCCCTGTGGTGCATCCCTGCAGGAGACAATTCTCTGTAGTGTGTTTGGGGGGTACCCTGTAGTTCCCTCTGTCCCCCCGGCTCTGTGCCACCTCCCCCATGGCTTGTCCTCCACCCGCAGGCGTTTGAGATCTCGCTGCCGGCGGGAGGCGGGAGAGGCTGCAACAAGCGCATCACCTACACCAACCCCTACCCCTCGCCCCGGCTCTACTTCTTGTGCACCAACCGCCCCGACCTCCTGCAGTTCAAGGAGGATTCCTTTGAGGTACGTCCTCCTGCCACTGGGACCCCCTTGTGGAACCCCTGCCCTCATCCGGCTGGACCACGCGATGCCCTGGGCAACCTGGTCTAGTTGGGGGTATCCCTGCTGACTGGGGGGAGGTTGGACTAGATGACCTTTGGAGGTCCCTTCTGGCCTGGACCATTCTATATGACGACTCTATGGGCAGAGTGATGCTCAGTGGATGCAGGGCACAGAGCAGTGCTCGGTGGTGGGTGGGTGGATGCAGGAGGTGCTGCTGCATCAGGACCATGCTTTCTGGGAAGGGTGGGCACGTGGAGGGGTCCGCGCCACGTCCTGCCACCTCTCCTCCCGCCCCTTCTCCCGCAGGTGGCCGGCGGGGAGGTGTACACCATCGGCTTGCGGTTCGCCCCGAGCCAGAGCGTGGGCGAGGAGGAGATTCTGATTCACATCAACGACCACGAGGACAAGAACGAGGAGACCTTCTGCGTGAAGGTCCTCTACCAGTGAGGGAGGCTGCCCGCCCCGGCAGAGCAGCAGGTCCTGCGCTGCCCGGCAGCCCCTCACGCCTCTGAATTTTCTCCGAATTCTCCCAACGCCTTGTTTGCAGGCGGGGGGTCGTGAGCTCGGTCCCCGCGTGGTCACCTCCCTGATCCTGGAGGTCTCGCTGGCTGCCAGGATCCCTGGGCATTGCCCCGAGCGCCGGTGGTGCCACGCAGCTCTGGCTGCTCAAACCGGGGAGGGCGAGTGTGTTTGCTACCACGCAGGATGTCTTTATTTTTGTTACTATATTTTGGACACGTTGCAATCTTTTTTTAACTTAAAAAGTTTGCAGATTTGATTCTGCGGAATATTTTTAAAGTGTTTTATATTCTGCACTGAGTTTTGCACACACTGAAGCAGTTTTGTGGGATTTTTTTAATGCTTTTTACTCATCCTTGATCAATTAAACTTGCTGTGTGGAACGGGCAGAGCGTGGGGGCGTTTTCTTCCGTGGGAGGTGGAAACCCTGGGAGTCCCCATCCTGCGGAGGTGAGTGCTGGGCTTGCCCTGCCCAGGGTGCCATCAGCCCTGTGGTGGGGGGCACCGGGAGTCCCCTGTGTCACCCCAATCACCTGGAGCATCCCAGGGGATGGTGTGGGAGCAGGGACTGAAGGGGAATGACGGGAAAATAAAGCGTGGGCTGACACCCCCGGGGCAAAGGGATGATGGCCCCATCTCTGTGCATTTATAATCTTGTTCATTGGGTACTAAAAGGCTCCCCCTGTTCTCACTGGTGCCTGGGGGGTCCCTGCCCCTCACTGTGCCCCTCTGCCGCAGTGGGCAGAGCCCTGGGGGGAAGCCTACCCCCCCCACCACCCCACACACCAGCGACCCTTCACGGCTGGGAGGCTGGTGAATTAGTAGCCCCGCTGAAGTCGTGTGCCGAGTTCCTCTGCCTCCCTCCGCCTGATCGGAAATGACAGCTAATATTTTAAAAATGATTATGCTGTCTGCAGCACAGAGAGGCCCCGAAGTCGGGTTATTAAAGTAGATTAGCTGAATAATTTTCATTACGTTTTCATGCAACGGTATTTCTTGAGGCTTATGAATGAGCTGGTGCCGTTCCCGGGGCCGGGGAGGCAGCTCGAGCGCCGGGCGTTCGCGGCCCCCGGTGAATGATGTGCCCGTGGGCAGGAGACACCGAGGCGGGGACCAAGCTGAGCTGGCAGCTCGGTGGCCGCTCTGCCATTGAATGTGACCGTCCCCTGCAGCCCCCGGCCCTCACTCTCCGATAACCATAAGGCTCGAGCAGTGCAGTTGGGCAGCAGCCGTGTGGGCAGGGGGGCAAGACCATGAAGAAAAGTTGAAAGAGATTTTTCCATTGGAAAACAGAGGCGTCCTGTGTCCTGGCTCCTTCAGGAGGGACCTGGACACCCATGGCCACTCCTTTGTGGTGCTGGTGGCCAGGAGGAAGGGCTGGTAAATCAAGCCTCTGGTAGCACTGGGTTAAGAAACCAAAGTGAGAATTTGTCACTTCTTCCTGGTGTAAGAGTGTGTGGGAAAAGGCTCTGCAGAGCCCTGTGTCCCTGCTGGGATGGAGATGATCTGAGCTGTCTGCTGGCCAGCCCAGTGATGCTGATGCCTTTCTTGCAGAGGACAAAGGTGTAATGAGGTGGCTGGATTAATTACACGTGTGCCCGTATTTGGCTGCAGAGTTTAAGGGGGAGCGTGGGAAATGGGGAGGCAGTTGGCAGCTTGGGGCTTCCCTTCTCCCCAGGTGAGAGCCACGATGCCTTCTCCAGCCTGGAATTCCTTTCCTACGGCACACAGGGGCCCATAAATCTCTGCCGAGCTTTAACATGCCCTGCTGGTGTCTGTTAGTTTGATTTCACTGCTTTAACTTTAAACCACGGTGGTCAGTCTGAGTGGGTTTGTCGGTGGGGCAGCCCCATGGCCAGGGAGCTCAGGGGGCGAGACCCCCTCCTGCCAGAGAGCAAAGAGCCTCTGCAGAGGCGCAGAAACAGGGCTGGGGCTGTGCACGTCGCTGCTCGGCATTAAAATCATGGCCCTTGGAAACGCTGCTGCCAGGCAGGGGCTGGGATGGAGCCTTCACGCTTGTTAATGGAGTTGTCCCCGCTAATGACAATAAACTTGTAGGACCGTGTGTCTCGCATGCAACTTGTTGTTCTCTTCCCATTTCATTCATGTCAGGAAGAAAATTGGATTCCAGTAATGATATAATTAATTCACCCTAAACCTCTCTGCTCGCGTCTCATCACCCAAGCGCCCGGGGAAGGAGATGGGGAAGTGCTTCCTGTGGTTTCGGTGGCTCTCGGGACCGCTCCGTGCAGGTGGGACACGGAGGGATGCTGGCATGGGCCATGGTGTTACTCCGGCACCTTCCTGTGCCCTCTCTGGCTTTGGATACCCTGAGGGGAGGTGACAGGGACGGCTCCTGCCCCCGCTGCCTCCATGGGCTGCTCTCCAGCACTGGCATTTCCCAGCTGGAGCAGGGTGGGTGGAAAACACATCAAAACTCATTTGCTTACCCAGGCGGGGGGGTGTCGTGGGTGAACTTTACTGATCCTCAGGACAAACAGCCTTCCCTGGGCTGGGGCTGGGACCTGGGGGGAGGCAGGAGCCGGCAGAGAGCCCTGCCTGACGCTCGCCCGCGGTGCTGCCTTCCCCTGGGACCTGGGCTGGCCCCGGCATGGCTGGGTCCCCCGTCCTTGGCACCGGAGGCTGTGCCAGGTTTTCCGAGGTGAGGGGCAGGGGGAAGGTGTTGCAAGAACAGCAGCAGAGGAACAGAAAAAGCAGCTAAATCATCCCCCGGCTCCCAGCCCGATGCCCGGCCAGCCCTACGCATGCCCGGGGCAGGGAGGGGTTGCTAAAAAATGGCAAACAGAAATAAGAAAATAAATCTAAAAAAAAAAAGAAAAAAAATGGAGTTCCTGCACCAGCAAAAGGCCCTTTCAGGCTGGGAAATGGGCTCCTGAGGTGCTCGGGCTTCAGCAGAGTCCTTCTCAGGCTCAAACTTTGGAACCCAGCTTATTTTTCCCATTATGAGGGCAGAATTGCGGCTGCCTGAGAAACCCCTAATTAAACAAAGGCTCGCCATAATATTTGCTGGGAGCTCGCCAGCCTCGTAATACGACATTACCGGGTGTCTTTATTAGCTGAAACGAGTATTTAGAGTCTCTGCCAAATGGAAAGCTGATAGACTCGTTGGAAAGTGGCAGTGCAGCATTAAGCAAATGCTTCCCCAACCTGCCCGGGGGGTTTGGCCGCGGTGGAGGGCGGCTGCCGGAGCCCTGAGTGCGGGAGGGGGACAGGAAGGTGCCCTGGTGTCACCCCCCTGCCAATGTGGCACCTTCTTAGGGCAGAGATGGCATCCCGCTGATGGAGCCGGGCATTGCCTGTGGCTGCCGTTGGCCAAGTAACGGGGACACGATCGCAGGGAGAGGCCAGTCTGGCTCTCGGGCTATTACTGGAGCTGATTAACTTCTGCAGTGCCTAATTGCAGGCTGAAGGAGCGGTGCCCAGAGTGATGGGGAGCTCCTGAACCAGCCCCTTCGCAGAGCACTCTGTCCAGAGCAGAGGACAGTTATGTCCTGGAACGTAATTTCATTATCAATTAATCAGTGACAGGTGGGAGGATGGTTACACCATGAATTTGTTGGTGGATGGTCTCCGTGATGGTGCTGCCAGAGCCCAGGGGGACCGTCAGGCCAATGCCGTGCCTTGGAACAGTGACACAGGGGGAACCACCACTCCATTGGCTCCATCAGATTTCCCCGAGGAGCCTGGTGGGGAAAACCCAGCGGTCCAGGGCGGCTGCTGGCACTGGGATTTAAGGGATCAAGCTTTCCAGCTAAAAGATCAAAAAACTTTGGTGTTATAATGCGTCGCCCTGGCATTTCCAGCTGGAAGTGTTTTGATTCTCAAGTCTGAAATGAGTTTTTATTTTGAAATGCATTATTCATTTTCTTTTAAAAGGTCAAAATCTAAATGAAACGCTTTAATTCACCTGGGATGAATTTATTAGTTTCTGTCTTTGGCAGGCAGAGGGTAACTCAACCTGCTGGCCGCGGGCCATCGGGCCACCGGGCCACCGCGCCGGGCAGCGCTTGGGCAGTGAGATGTGGCACACCGTGGGCACAACCAGGCTGCTGGTGGCTGTGCCGGAGTTGTGTAGTGGGTCGTCAGCTCCAGGTAACTTTGTTCCCCTCTCAGGGTGCTGCTCAGCTCACGGGGATGCATGTGATGCAAAGCATCACATATAGATGTGTGTGTATATATATATATATATATATATATAAAATATGCAGATGTGGCGACTTTGTTTTTTCTCAAGCCGCCTTTAATGAGGTTGCACAAACCATCTCCTGCTGCAGGTTCAGTAATTGCTCTCTCAGGTTCCGTGCATCTCTTCCTTTCTTAATTTAACAGCACATTTCACCCAAGGGAAGGTAAATGCCCTCCTGGGCGCCGTGACCCCGACTGCCCTGGGAGGAGAAGCTCTTCAGGGGCGCACAAGCGATGGCAGAGCATCCCTTGGGCTGCCCTCCTTGGGGACCCCTCCTTGGGGACTGCATGACCTGCCAGGGAGCGAGGAGAAGGCGTGGGAGCCACTGGCCAGCCTTGCCAAAGATCATCCCGATGTTCTCGTGCCATTAGTGGGACAAGTGACCTTTTCATCCCCTCCTGTTCCTGTGCTGGGGCAGCTGCCGGGCAGTTGCAGCCTTTCCTTCGGCACAACTTGAAATACTTCGCTCCCTATTAGAGAAAGTGTTTCAGAAAACCTGCAGAAGTTTACTCCAGGGAGCTGCTGGGCCTCGCGGTGAAGAAACAGTTGCCAGGAGTAATTATGTATTAGCTTTAAGACAAGCAAATGACTCCAGAGGTGACAGAGCACCACGGAGGTGGGTGGTGGCTCCCCCCTGGGTTTATTGGCAGGGTCAGGCACTGAGCCCGGGCTCTGCCCTGCCCTTTCCTCGGCATGGTTTTCCAGAGGAAAATCTGAAAGGCATGTGTCTGATGGCTGAGGCGCAGAGGCAGCATCCCGGCGTCCCCACGGTGCAGCCCCAACCGTGCCCGGCACCACCTTGCCCCAGTGAGGGTCCTGGCACCTTGTCTTTCAGAAAAAGCTTCCTTGGAAAAGCTTTATCTCCAAGGATCATTAATTTTCCTATATCTGAGAAGGAAGAAAAGGCTTTTCCACCAGGACATGAACCTGTAGTCCCTGTGGCTGCCGGTACCAGGACCGGTGGACGTGCCGTGGCTGAAGCCAGACGTGATTCCCAGTGCTCACCTTCCAGAGGGAATAAGCTAAGGGGTATTTATTGGGCGAATTACAATTCTCGCTTGTCCTCTGGAAGTTCAGGCCCTGTACTTCTCCAAAGTGAGGTGTAAGATGTTCTTCCACAGAGAAGAATCCCCTTTTGGTTATTAACATGTAGCCCAAATATGGCGCAGCAGTCCCAGGGCTGGAGTTTGGGAGGTTTATTCCCCGTTTCTCCCACATGTCTTTCTGAAAGCACACCACCGGCTTGATAAAAAACCGATTTAATGGTTAGAAAACCCAGAGATAAAGCTGCTCTTAATGGATTTCTTTAAGATCAAGGCTGTCAAATACCAGGCTCAAAATCCTTTCTACAAGACCAACTATATTAAGTGCACTCAATCAAAACCCGGCTGAAGGTTCCATAAGTGAAACAATGGCTGTAGGAAATGCATTTTATTAGCGTCCCCAGCAGAAGGAGGGCTGGCAGAGGAGATGAAAAGCCTCCGAGCTGCGGCTGCTGCGCTCCCATTCAGCCGGGATGGATGAGATGTGAAGGGCATTTTCAAAACACGTCCTCGTTCTCTAACCAGGTCCTGTTGGGAAGAGGGTGATGGGAGCCATCCCTCTGGGCTCTGAGGAGAAATGTCCTAAACCGGTGGCTTCTGCCAGAGGGAGCTGGATGCTCTTGGGCAGCCCCTGGGCTGGAGCAGCCGGACCCGTGGCAGGGGGGATCCTCACAAATACACATCAAAATCTGCCGGGAGAAACCTCAGCTGCTTCCCTGCGGCACTCGTCTCCTGCCCGGATTGAAGTCGAGTGGGGCTTCCGAGTTCATGATGCTCTGGGGGCTTTTGGGGTCTCTGATGGGACTCTCTGCAGCCCTCGGGTGAAGGGGACGGGGCCTCTCCCCCACGGGCTGCTCTGTGCAGGCAGAGCAATGCTTAAAGGCAGATTAATTTTTGATAATAATTTGAGCTACATAATGAGACATTTGCAGCATTTATCAACAGCTGGTTGTTTTGAAATCATTTCCCTTCTCTCCGTCCCTGGCTCGATGTGTGATGAAGAATGGAGGCTTTGTGTTAATTTATTGTGCAGAGGTGGGAAGCGGCGTCCACCGTAGTCAAAGTCAAAGGCATGGGGTGTTCACCTCTTGTTTCCAACTAATCTGATTGAAATATTTTCCAATCAACTCTGTGGGGGCTGGGGGCAATGGAAGGCACCTCTGACGAGATGACTCCTGCTCCTGCAGCAGCTCCCATCGGGTGGTGACAAGGCTTTCCTGGGAGAGAGACCAGATCTCTTGGCTCCTCGGTGGGAGCCCAACGTGGAGTCTCCAAAGCAGGTTCAGCCCCCGAATTCACACTTAGAGAGCCCTTGATTTTAGGGACACACTGACAGCCGTTTGTCACCTCCCAGCCCAGATTGACACTGGATTTGTGCTTTCCTGTGGCCAGTCACCCCTCCTGCGTGGCTGGGAGATGTTTGACAGAGATGCCCCCAGACTCCTCCTGGGGATGTTGGGTTTTGCCTCCTGCAGTAAGACCCGATTATTAGCTCCTGTGAATCCATTCAGCTGGTCCCTGGTGCGTGAGAGTGGCCTGAGGTACGGCTTATCAAATGTCACGCAGATCTTATCTCGGGGGAAACACTCTTCAATAATTAAATTAAATGAAAAGTCCTGGAATAGAAGCCTTGGAGGCTACGGCCTTCTGTTGATCTCCAAAATATGCATGGAGTGGGAGATGGGGACGGGAGGTGCCAGAGGGCTAGGCCAGGTCTCCATTAGTTTTACTCTGCGTCTCCATCTATCATGGAGCATTTATACTTTGTGTTTTCTCCCTAAAAGAAAGCGCCTCCTGCAAGAGGCCAGACCTGCAAGTTTGCTGAAAGCCTACCCTTCTTACCCATCCACCGCGTGTGAGATGGGCCAGGATTTGCTTTTACGGCTGGAAATGTCTTAAAATTTCTGGTGAGTCACCCCTTGGCATCTGACACATCATCACCCAGGGTGTTGAGAACAGTCGTGCCCTGCTGTTACACCCGCTTTGCTGGAGAAAGGCTGTAAAAGAGAATTGATCCTAAAAGCTGTCCCCGGCCCCCAGCGTGGGTTTAGGCTCCCCTTGGGAGGGAGAGTAACAATTACATCTCCTGCCGGGGGATAATGCTGGGATTACCCACTGCCAGCCCTGGCCTGGCTGCGCAGGCATCAGCTGGAAGTGGGGGGGTCTCTGCCTGGGATCCCCCTGCCCCCAGTGCCACCCTGCAGCCCCCCGAGATCCGTGGGAAGGAAGCCTCTGCTCAGTCTTGGGGGTCTCTGGCTGGAGCCCGTTGGATGATGGGGGCTTGAGCATCACCAGCGGCCCCAGGCTCTGTGCAGCTGCCCATCCCATCCCATCCCATCCCATCCCATCCCATCCCATCCCATCCCATCCCATCCCATCCCAGTTAATTGTCAGTGATTAACTCCAACGCTGGCAAACTGGAAATAATAAATCTGGCACCTCACCTCCTCCTGGGCGAGCCCCACGAGCTGTTGATGGTAGAAGATGGGGGTGCAGCAGGCGCTGTTTTTTTGGCCCTGGGGATACCTCACCCCAAAACTGGAGGCCTGTGCATTCCTCGAGAACAGGTTTTCCCAAACCAGGGGTGTTTCACTGGGCTGTTGGACCAGCGGCTGAGGTCCCCATGGTGTGGGGACAGTGGTGGGGTTTGCCTTCACCTTCAGCGTGTGCTGGAGGATGCTCTGAGTTCTGCCTGCACGGACCATCTGCCCCTCACTTCAAATTAATGAACAAATTCAGAAAGAAAAAAATATAATTAAAATCTTTTCATGGATAATTTGCACATAGGAAAAAGGGGCCAAATGAACTAAATAAATCCTCTGCTGTGACGGGCTGGCCCAGCTCGGCTCCCTGCCTTTCGGAAGCAGGTTTTCAAGCCTAATGGTATCAGATACTCTTTTGGCACCCATTTTCGGAGAAGCATCCCACCCCTGCTGCTTCTTAATGCAGCTCATCTCCTGCCGATTGCTCCCAGGGTCTCAGCCAAATCAGCACTTCAAATTAAAGCTTTCCCCGCCGCTCGGCGCGGGTTTCCATGGAGATCTGAGCGGATGCTCCTTCCTCCTCCGGAGCCGATGGAGAGGCACCCACCTGGGGGTCCTGGGGGGCCCTGAGCATCCAGGGGCTCTGTCAAGTGGTGGACCTGGCATCTTTGGTGCTGGCTTCCTGGTGCTGCCGCAGCTCCTCTATTTTGCCTGTAACGCGCTGGGTTTGGCACCCGTCCCCACCAGGAGGGAGGGTAGGAGCAGCTCGATGAGGGGTCCCGGAGGGGTCCCCAGGACCTCTTCTTGCAACCAGTGTCTGCACCTTGTGGAAAACATCGTCTCTCTCCCCAGCTGTGTGTTTGCCTGTCACCACTGATGCCCCTTTCCTCAGCGTGTCACTAAATGCTGGTGTGTCACACGCCGTGCGGCTCTTTCGTCCACGTGTGCCTGCGACAGGCGTTGGGTTTAAGTTATTCTTGCCCATCGGAGCTCATTCCCCGGCTCCCCAGGAGCTGGGACAGCAGAAGGGCTTATATTATCCTCAGGTGGGGACCAGCCATTTCACTGGATGAGACTCAGGCCGATTTGTTTCTAGCATCTTTATTTAAACTCAGAATAGTTTTTGCAGACCAAAGGCAGGTTTCCTGAGAGCCCGTGCGTTGCACAGAGTGGTTTGGCCAAGGTTGGGCCATCGCAGGCGGCGGCAGCTTTGGTGCTGGAGATGCCCTTGTGAGAAGCTGAATTAGCAAATAGCTGAGAGATCTAAGAAATGATAGTAATTACAGGAACAAAATTGTTATTAATGTACTAATTTACTTGGGAGCCAGGCTTTATGTAATTACACCCTGGGATCAAGATAAGGTTAATGCGTTTACCTTCCCGGGTATTTATAGACATTTTCAGTTGTTCTTCCCCCTCTGTGAGACAAGAGCGTGTGTTCCCAGGGACGTGGCCGTGCGGGTCCCCAGCAGAGGAGTCGGTGCGGGGGCGACGGGGGCACGGGGAGGTTTGATGCTCTGTGCTAAGATTGCTAACGAGGAGGGGGTCAGAGCAACGGCTCCCTATGCAGCGACGAACCCCGTCTGCTCATCGGGGCATCCTGGGCTCAGCTGCTTCCCGGGACCTCCCAGGGCAGGGTTAAGTGAGATTTCCAGGGCTGGTACATCCCAGGGTGAGCTGTCTCGGGGCTGGCACTCGGCTGCCTGGAAATAACCCCCGACCTCCAGGCTCTGCAGCGATGCTGCAGCCACCCAGGAAGCAAAGAGGGTAACAAACTGGGACCTGTTGACGCTTAAAACTTTGCAAACGCCCCTGAAACCTTCGGATATCAGTGAGGAGCTTCTGCCTGTGAGGATGCTTTTCCCCACGCTGGGCCCTTTTGCTGTGAGATGCCGTGGGAGGGCTCGGCTGCAGCATCGATCTGCGAGACGGAGAGTCCTTTGGCAGCTGCTGCTCAAAGCTGCCGTGGACACGAGTGCCCTGGAAATGCCAGGCTGGGAAAAGGCTGGTGGTGGGCAGCGGGGAGCCTGGGGACCAGCGGGGTGGGCGCAGGGACACACGCAGGGCCACATGTTGCAGCCTGGGGACAGGCTGCTGCTGCCACCGTGGTTTTAAGCATCACTCCATCACGGGTGAGAAAAGGAAAAGGAGGGCAGGATCCAGCAGGAGCCGTTGTCCTCCTCCCCGGGATGCTCTGGCTTCTCCCGCGGTGCCTCCGGAGCATCCTCTGTCGCTCCAGCCCACCTTTATTAGCGTCACGCTGGGACATGTCAGCTGGGTTTTGCCAAGCGTCCCCCAGCCCTCAGCCGACCACGGCCACTGGCGAGTGGCCACCGAGTGTCACCGGGGATATTTCTCCTGGTGTCACACGGGGAGGACAGCAGCGAGCTGCAGAAGGTCAGAGCAGCCCTAAAAATACATATCTGTGTGCGCACGTATGTATTTTTGGCTGCTTCATTATTCAACAGGCATGCTGCTAGTTAAAAGGCTGGAGAGACCTGAACACAGGTAACCTTTAAGAGCAAGGAAAAGGTTTAATAAGGTTGCATTAGGCCTTAAGGATGCCTCAGCTTGGCCTTTCGCTAATTTACAGGGAAATAAATGTGTGAGCGGTTGTGGGGAGCCCGACGGCTCCCCCTCCTCCACAAAGCTTCGCTGCGGAGCAGCCAGATAGAAAGGGAGATCTGCCGAAGGGCAGTCGATGGAGCTGAGCAAAATCTAAAATAATTTCCCCAGAAATCAATGCGGAGATTTATTCCTCGCTGCAAATGGGAAGGGAAGACGGTGCTGGGCTGTACGTCAGGCCCATTTAACCGCATCGTGTAAAACCATTTTTACAACAAACATAAGTTTGAGTTATGTCTGTTATTTTTGCTAACTGTTTGCACATGGCTGAATTTCATGATGACAGAAATGAGTAACTGCACAAGGTTATGCAAATGAAGTACTTAATTAAGTAGGAGTCATACGAAATAAATTCCAGCTCCACCAAATGCCCTCTGTTTTCCCTCCGAGTCTGGGTCGCTTCTGAGTGATGGCTTCCCGACTGAGGAACCCTTTTCCCGGGGGAACGATGCTGATTTCCTTGCTGGGGAGCAGGGTGGGATGAGGCATCCCCATCCCCGGAGCTCCCCTGGGCTGTGCCAGCCTGTCCCCCCCGGTCCCCAGCCTGTCCCCACCAGCACGATGCTCCGTCGAGCCACCCGCTGCTCTCCTTTCTCTGGACTCCATTAATCACCCACGAAGGCTCCTCGGACATTATCAGGCCCAGATGTTTCTCACTGTATGCTACAAATGTTAATTATCTCCTAATTACTTATTAGCAGAGGCTGGGCTGGCATGGATGGGGGCGAAAGCCAGCCAAGGGCATTTACAGCCCTGGGGGGTGCTACATGCCCTAACAGCTGCTGCTGGCGGGGAGTTTATTGGAATTCCTTGTTATCCCCCCCCCCCAATTCCAAATATTTACCAAGGAGTTACCTCAGGAGTCCCCTGGGATGGAGATACCCGTGGGGATGTGGGATGTGACGATGCAGAGCCGTCTCTGCCAGCTGAGCCCCCCGGCACCGGCGTGTTCTCGAGCCTGGCATGAGTTTGGCTGCTGGTTGTGACCACGGGGGGGGGTTTGGGGTCAGCTGTGGGGATGGAACACCCCCTCCCCCCGGGACCATGCGTTATGGGAACCTGAGGGGCTGGGGGCTTCATCGGCTGGAGCCCGGCTTGCCTGTGGCAAGTGGGACCGTATCTCTCTGTGACACCCTTGTTTTACGGATCCCACGGTGATACGTGGGGCTTCGTGTGTTTAATTCCACCGAGCGAGGTGGACGGGTCGGCACGTGGTCACCTCCAGGCCAGGGACACGTCTTCTTCTATCCAAATATCCCCAGCCCTCCTTTCTGCCTCCCCTCAGTCACTGGCCCCCAAAAGCCATCCGGAGAGAGTAGAACTATTTGTTTGGGAGAAGCTGTAATTCTCCCCACCCCAATTAGGTACAAAAGGGCTGGCGTTAACGAGTGTCCCCCCGTGGGCAGCTGCCTGCAGAGCAGTGCTGGGGGTGGGCACGGGGCTGGGGGGGTCCTGGGCCTGGGAGGGAGGGCGGGATGCTTGTGGGGGGAGGTGGGG